>JANRMT010062823.1:6481348-6503708 GCA_026402145.1 Polypterus bichir lapradei
TTGCATATATAATTTAAAATATATGTATGAGTGTTTGTGTGCTTGAAGCATTTCAACAATCATAAGCAATTTCATCTGGGTTTCTTAACTTTCTCTCACATCTAAAAAGATATTTGGACTGCATTAACTAACAGTTTCAAAATGCCCCAATGCGACTTTGGGTGTGTGTTGTATGATGTTGACAGGTAATCATTCATCATTTTCCTCACCTCTTCAAACATTATTTCTGTCCCCTGAAAATAAGCATAACATTATTTCAGGTATTCAAGCTCTGGGACACATCCTAAGCTTTACCCAGTTATGGTTACCACCCCTCACTAATCCATGAATATTTGAACACAATTAAAAAAGTAGACTCCAAAGAAAAAGTTGGATTAAAAAGAATATTGTAAAAGAAAGTTACAATTTAAAGATTTGGCAAGAAATGCAAATTTCTGAATTTTGTTTACGTGTAAACTAGCACACATTCCCAATTATACAAAATAAGAGAAGAAAAAAACTAATTCAACAATTAGCTCATTCAGAAGTATAACTGAACCATTTGCTTGCGAAACTGATTAGAGTGAAAACCCACAGCCACAGTGGTATCCAAGACTGAACTTGGGAACACCTGCTCTAAAAAAAAGTTAAATGAAGCCTTAAAAATTGGATAAAACTTTAGCATTAGAATCTTACAATAATACAACAATTAGAAAAGGAAACTGGAAATCTATACAAAGATCAGGAGTGCATATTCCATTAAGACACCCTAAAATCAACTGTGCTTAAATCACAGGGTGAATTAATGAAGTAGCTACAGAGGAACACTAAACTGCTGTTCAATCTAAGGGCAAGTGCAAAACCAAAGAAAAAAATCTGAAATTAAAAACTATATTTTTAAAAACTGTCAAGTTTGTAGGGAAAGGTTAAATAAGGCATTATGTAAAAAAACAAACAATCAAGCAGACAATACATAGATAAGATATACTGTAAAGCCAAAACCAACAAAAAGACATTTCTTTCATAAAAAGATTTGGACACTAGATGGCAGACTATGGCTTCTCTCTAAAGGCCTGCATTTAATAACACTCCCTTCATTATTACTGAAAGAATGTATTTAGATAAATTCACCATTACGTTTACAACTTTATGGAGCATTTAGCTGCCTGATTTATGCTACCATCTAAATGGTGTTATGTGTGGATTCACTTCAGCTCAATCCACTGCTGACCTCATGATCAAGCTGAAGGCTTTTAATAGATGTGGTCTCTAAAAGTTCTTTAAGATTTCAAAATGTTGTCTTTTTAAAACTGTACTCAAACTGTGATCCTATCTTTTTATTATTTCATTATTATTATTATTACAGAATGTGGTAAGGAATCACCAGTGCCAAATGGTACCCTAATCAGGAAAGAGGCTAGTCAAGGAGCAAAGAGCAGATGAAATGCAGAATCACCTTGGTAAATGAAGGATGGGTCCCTGGAATAAAACTCTTAAGACTCCTAAAAGAAAGGACTATGGAACGGAAATGGAACACTGCATAATCCTCTCCTCCTGGTTACTAAATATTAGACAGCACAGTCCAGTTTTCCATTAAGTGCTTGCTAAACCTGAAGATAAATGCCCAAATGCATAAATACTAGTTTGGGGGGCAAAAACTAGGCTTCTGTTCCTTTAACTTGAACCCCAACTGAACAGTCCAGTATATGATATAAGAACTGTCCATGGAGACTAACGATGGACAACAACAAAGAGAATCAAAAACGCAAATGAAGAAATCTCATGTTACTCATGTTGCGTAATCCACATGTCCAGTCAACAAGGCACATTATAACAGTGTATCAAATGCACGTATTTTTATTAAAGTATTGTCAGATAACCCACCTCTGAAAAATGCTCTCATGAACTAAAATGGGACACGGTCTGATGTGAATGACCATTTGAACTGTAGACCCATGTCTTTTCATTTCATTTATATTCAAATCGAAGACCCACAACTGGAGTTCCTCTGGATTATTTAGTGGCACTCTGTGAAACTCCATGAGTTGACTTTTTGCTTGTTGAAGAACAGTCTTCATCTGTCCAGTTTTTTTCAGCTTGTGCACACTGTAGCCTCAGCTTTCTGTAAGTGGAACCTGCCCTGGTCTTCTGCTGTTGTAGCCCATCAACTCACGGTCCAACGTGAGGTGTATTCTTAAATGTTTTTTTGTTGACCACAGTTGTATAGAGTGGTTATCTGAGTTACTGCAGCCTTTCTATTAGCATGAACAAGTCTTTTCATAATCATCTAAATTCTCATCAATAGGGCATTTTCATCCACAGAACTGCCACTCATTATATGTTTTTTGTACCATTTTGAGTAAACTCTAGAGATTACAGTACATAAAAGTCCCAGGAGATCAGCAGCTACAGAAATTCTCAAACCAACCCATGTCACACCAACAATCTTCCATCCATCCATTATCCAACCCGCTATATCCTAACTACAGGGTCACGGGTGATCTGCTGGAGCCAATCCCTGCAAACACAGGGCGCAAGGCAGGAAACAAACCCCAGGCAGGGCACCAGCACACCACAGACCAACAATCTTGCCATGGCCAAATTCACTGAGATCACATTTTTCCCCATTCTGTTGTTTGATGTAAACATTACCTGAAGCTCCTGACCAGTACCTGCATGACTTTATGAACTGCGCTGCTGCATCATGATTGGCTGGTTAGATAACTGCATGGATAAGCAGATGTACAGGTATTCCTAATAATTTGCTCAGTGAGTGTATAATGCTGATGATAGGTATTTAGGGCTACGTATAAAAAATAAATGCTTAGAATTATATTATCAACATCCTTACAATACTAGCCAAACTTAATTAGGTCTAAAAGCATGAGGCATGGACCAACCCTGCTTGTGGGACCAGTCCATTGCAAGGACCAAATGCACACACCTTGCTCTCACAGACATGTACAGAGCCAATTAAGAATAGCCAATGCGCCCAAGTTGCACAACTTTGAGATTTGGGAGTAAAAACAGAGTTTAATGAGAAAAATGCACAGAAGACACAGATAGTACCAGTAAACTGCAACAAAATGTTAAATAATTTAATATATCTACCATTACAATGTCTCAAACAATATGGTGTACTGAAATGGGGGACCATGTACAAAAAAAGTGTTGTAATTTCTAGATGGTTTGACCGAAATATATTCAGATACCCTTAAAGTCTGCAATGTGCACTTTTAATCATGTCTGAATTGCTTCATTTGTAATTTTAAATAAGAGAGGGGGAAATCAAGGAAAAATGTCTTTGTCCCAAACATTTCAAAGGGCACTTTATCTATTTAAAATCACATTTCATCTGCCTATAAACACTATAGCATTTTGTCAGATATATTGATGTTTGTTATCACCATTGTGTATTTCTGGACTGCCCAGAATGGGCTGAAAGACTAGTTGGCAAGGTTTGGTCAAATTTGTAAGGATTGTAACTTTTTTCTCTTCCCAGCTGTCGGCTAGTTGTAACTTAACATGTTCACATTATTCCATTTAATTTGTAAATGTGTAGGTACATTCAGGACCTCCATCAAACTGTGAAGTCACCTTAATCTTGGTCAAGACCGTGTGCATGACAAGAAAGAATGCTGGAGGGGGAACCAGTTCCACTTATACATCACATCCTCGTGGGCAAATTTAGAGTCCCCAAGAATGTCCTTGGGATGTGCGAAGAAAAGCCAAAGTATCTAGTATAAAATCCAGCCAAACAGGGGGAGAAAAAATTCCAGTCAATTAGTCAAAAAACTGGAATTCAGACGCAGGACATTGGAGTTACTGTATGGGCTAGCAGCGCTAAACAGAATTGCACCAGGGATCTTCTTTAAGTCCTTACCTCTTTGAACTAGTTATGGTTGTGTCTAGTCATGGAATAAAAGACCAATCCCCTTGGAGCTAATGATATTGTGTTGTGCAGCTCCAGAAATGATGACACAGAGGGGAAGTGAGAAGAATGGAGGAGGCAATTGTAAGATAAAGGACTGAAGTTAAATGGGAAGAAGACAGAATATCTGAGGTTTAACAATGATCAGGATTCAGACATTAGCCAACAGGAAGAGCTACTGAAAAGAGCTGATAAATTTAAATATCTAGGATCAGTGGTAGCCCAAGATGGAAAACTTGAGATAATACATAGAGTGCAGTGTGAATGTAACAATCAAGGTTCAAGGTAGAATTAAATCTTTAAGGTGAAAGTTAAAGGAAATGTTTTTAAGACAGTGGTAAGACCAGCAATGATGTATGGAGCTGAGAAAAGGGCAGTAAAGAGAACACAGGAGAAGTTAGATGTGGAAGAATTTAGAATGATGAGAGGGATGTGTGGAGTTACAAAAAAAGGCAGAAAAAGAAATGAGACAATCAGAATCAAAACAAAAGTGGGAGTGATATCTAAGAAAGTATAGGAAAGGATGTTGAAGTGGTATGGACATGCGATGAGAACAGAAAATGAACATGTGGGCAAAGGAGTGATGGGAATGGAAGTACAGGGGAAGTGAAAAAGAGGGATACCAAAGGTAGATAGAGAAAAAAAAATGGGGATGAGGGTTATATGAAGAAGGCTGATCAAGCACACTGACCCCACAGAGAAGTGGGAAAAGATGAAAAGAAGTAATAAGAAGTAGTACTAAACCACTGTGCCGCACCAAATTAAGAACCTAAATTATCTATTAATTAATAATAATATTATTTATCATTATTCTAACATACTTATAATTGTGATAAATTTTTATGATATGTTTTATAAAGACAAAGATAAGCATTTATTTCAATTGATTATATGTATTTAATAATAAAAAAATTGGACCACTTCCAGTGTGGAAAGACTGAAGGAGCTGAGCAAACAGAGTTTAAGAGGTGACGTGATTGATGTGTTTAAAATTATGAAAGGAATTAGCACAGTGAATCGAGATTGTTACTTTAAATTTCGGTAGGCAGTTGGAAACTTAAGGGTAAATTTCACACAAATGTTAGGACATTCTTCATTCAGAGAACTACGGATACATGAAATAAGTTACCAAGTATGGTGGACAGAAGGACTCTAGGGATTTTCAAAACTCGACTTGATGTTGCTTTGAAGGAATTAGGTGGATAGGACTGGCGAGCTTTGTTAGGCTGAATGACCTCTACTTATCAAAAGTTTCTCTAATGTCCTAATGATACACTCAGGGTCGCAGAATGGTGCAAAGGTAGGAATAGAGCCAGAAGTACTGTACTTTAAAGTCAAAATCCTTTTCCTCAACAACACACTGTTTGTTTAATCAATATATAAAAACAGGAACCAACCATAGACAGGGCGCCAGTCCATCATGCTTACTGGGCCAGTTTAGACTTTTCAATTAACATACTGCACTATACTTGGCTTGAAAATGGAAAAGTAATACAGAACACACTGAGACTCTACTGCCAGGGTTAGTGATCTCCACCTCTTTGATGCACCTTATGTCCTGTGTTGTATAATTGCTGCTGTAACTTTTGCATTTTGTTTTAGGATGGATTTTCCCCAGTCAGTTATGAGGTGCTATTTATATAATCTATTTTATATAATATAATCTAAAGTGATTATAAGAGACTATACTGTAATAACTCAGGAATTGCCTATTAATAGATTCCATCAATCTAATTGATTCTAGTACTAATTAGTCAGTAATCGTCTGCCTAACGACAGTTGCGGTAAGGTGACAACGCGTTTCAAGTTGATTAGCGCATACAAGTAAAAATGTAACTGTACTTTGTAGAAGTGACAATCATGACCTTATAATGACCTATAAACCAAAATGAATTCAACAGATGGGAAACCTGTTCACACAATAAAGATGGAAAAACAATGAGCTCCCGTACCATTCAGAAACGCAATGCACTTGTTGAGGATGGGAGACTGCAATTGAAACGCACAAAGAACCTTCAAAAAAAAAAAAGTCAGGAAATTGAGAATGAACAAAGGAGCCGTTTTATAAAGAAGTCACTGTTTCCAAGTAGATTCTGAAGCCAAATGTCACTTGTTATTAAAAGATTTATCAGTCAAATCAAGTCACTTGGACCTGAATAATGCACATTTCCATCACGTTTAAGCACTCAGGAGTTTAAGATGCTGGTCCTGGAAAATTAAAGTGTCTGCAGGAAAGACTTGTTTCATCAGAGGTGAATTCCTGCCTTTAAAAAGAACTCTTTTCCTTAATCAGGTTTCCTGTTTTTCAGGTCTGCATATTAAACTAATGTGACCTTTAACCATTTGGAGAGGGGTCACTCACATGTGACATTGTAACTTTCTTTATTGGGTGTGCTGTGACACTTTTTTAATAGCATAGTGGTCTGAAAAAAACATGTTTAAAAAAAAAAAAAAAAACTTGGAAAGCACGCTATCAGTTGTCAGGATTTTCTGTATGCTTATAAGAAAATTAACCTAAAGGATCTAGAGCCACAGCTTGGCATAGAGAGCGAGACCTGGAGTTCAGCATCATCTTGCTGTGCAGTTCTAAAGGCCCTGTCACATTGCATGACTTTTCCAGTGATTTTTGTTACATATTTTATTTAAATAATCTAAGTCAGTTAGAGGAAGTTGTGGTTCGAGCAGTCATGTGGTGTGACATACCAAGTGACTCATTTCAACCAGTCTGACTCACCCCGAAAGGTTTGATTTTATCTTAAAACACAGGGAACGTAGGGATGGTGGCGTGTTTGCATAAGAGTTAAATGTACACTGGATATAATGCAGCAATGAGGAATAAGGAACATGGGTATTTAGAACCTCACAAACAATCTCACCTTCCTTGTGTTTCATGTATTACATGCAACAACAGAAGAGAAAAGGGGAGGCTGGGTGGGGGGCTTGGATTACGGCTGAACTAACCATACCTGTAAACACTTTTCACAGCCATTGACTCCATTAGACAGCAGGTTATTGGCTGTCAGAAAAAGGTATGTGCTTGTGATGCTTTGGAAATGTGTAACCATGCTGCAAAGTCATTTCACAGTAATCTATCTAATTTGACTAATCCAGTGACTTCTAGTCTTTTAAATTGACATACTCAGGTAATGAGATCACCAACTGTAGTCGTCAAATTTGACATCCCCTTTAACTAGAAGTCATGTAATGCCTAAGGCCTGGAGTAAGGCCAGGTGGACAGGAGTTGAATTAAAATTGTTCTATCATAGTGTGGATGGGAGGATAAATATGGAAGGGGTAGGGGTTATTCTGAAGGAGCAGTATGTCAAGAGTGTTTTGGAGGTCAAAAGAGCGTCAGACAGAGAAATGATTATAAAGCTGGAAATTGGAGGTGTGATGATGAATGTTTTTAGTGCATATGCCCCACAAGTTGGGTGTTTGCTGGAAGAGAAAAAAGATTTCTGGAGTGAGTTGGGTGAAGTGATGGACAATGTACCCAAAGGGCAGAGAGTGGTGATTGGAGCGGATTTCAGTGGACATGTTGGTGTAGGCACCGAGGAGACGAGGGGGTGATGGGTAGGTATGGTGTAAAGGAGAGGAATGAAAAAGGTCAGATGATAGTGTATTTTGCAAAAAGGATGGACATGGCTGTAATGAATACAATACATATTTTAAGATGAGGGAGGAACATAGGTTGACATACAAAAGTGGAGGAAGATGTACACATGTAGATTATATCCTATGTAAGAGGGTCAGTCTGAAGGAGACTAAAGAGTGCAAAGTGGTGGCAGGTGAAAGTATACTTAGGGAGCATAGGATGGTGGTCTGTAGGATGACGTTGGAGTTCAAAAGAGTGAGGGCAGAGACAAGGATCAAATGGTGAAAGTTGAAAAAGTAAGCCTGTAAGGTTGAGTTCAGGGAGGAGGTAAGACAGGCACTGGGCAACATGGAAGAGTTACCAAACAGCTGGGCAACTACAGCAGAAGTAATAAGGGAGACAGAAAGAACGGTGTTTGGCATGACATCTAGGTAGAGTAAGGAGGAAAAGGAAACCTAGTGGCAGAATGGGGAAGTACAGAGTATACAGAGGAAGAGTTTGGTGAAGAAGTGGGATAGTCAGAGAGATGCAGAAAGTAGACAAGAGTACAAGGATATAAGATGAAAGGTGAAGAGAGAGGTGGCGAAGGATAAAGAAAAAGCAAATGATGAGTTGTATGAGAGGTTGGACACTAAAGAGGGAGAAAAGGACCTGTACTGATTGGCTAGACAGAGGGACTGAGCCGGGAAAGATGTGCAGCAAATAGGGTGATAAAGGATAAAGAAACATACTCGCAAGCAAGGAGCGTGTGTTGAGCAGATGGAAAGGGTACTTTGAGAGGCTGATGAATAAGAGAGGGAGAAGGTTGGATGATGTGGTGATAGTCAATCTGGAAGTGCAACAGATTATCAAGGAGGAAGTAAGGACAGCTATGAAGAGGATGAAGAATGGAAAGGCCGCTGGTCCAGATGACATACCTGTGGAAGCATGGAGGTGTTTAGGAGAGATGGCAGTGGAGTTTTTAACCAGATTATTTAATGCAATCTTGAAAAGAGAGATGATGCCTGAGGAGTGGAAAAGAAGTTTATTGGTACAGATTTTTAAGAATAAGGGGGTTGTGCAGAGCTGTAATAACAACAGGGGGATAAAACTGATGAGCCACAGCAAGAAGTTATGCGAAAGAGAAGGGAAAGCTAGGTTAAGAAGGGAGGTGATGATAAGTGAGCAGCAGTATGATTTCATGCCAGGAATGAGCACCACAGATGCGATGTTTGCTCTGAAAATGTTGATGGAGAACTATAGAGAAGGCCAGAAGGAGTTGCATTGTGTCTTTGTGGACCTGGAGAAAGCATATGACAGGGTGCCTCAAGAGGAGTTGTGGTATTGTATGAGGAAGTCGGGAGTGGCAGAGAAGTACATAAGAGTTGTACAGGATATGTACGAGGGAAGTGCGACAGCGGTGAGGTCTGTGGTAGGAGTGACAGATGCATTCAACATGGAGTTTGGATTACATCAGGGATCAGCTCTAAGCCCTTTCTTATTTGCAATGGTGATGGACAGGTTGACAGATTAGACGGGAGGCCCCGTGGACTATGATGTTTACTGATAAAATTGTGATCTGTAATATGAGTAATGCAGCAGGTCAAGGAGACCCTGGAGAGGTGGAGATGTGCTCTAGAGAGGACAGGAATGAAGGTCAGTAGGAACAAGACAGAATACATGTGTCTGAATGACATGGAGGTCAGTGGAATGGTGAGGATGCAGGGAGTAGAGCTGGCAAAGGTGGATGAGTTTAAATATTTGAGATCAACAGTACAGAGTAACAGAGATTGTGGAAGAGAGGTGAAAAAGACAGTGTAGGCAGGATGGAATGGGTGGAGAAGAGTGTCAGGAGTGATTTGTGACAGGTGGATATCAGCAAGAGTGAAAGGGAAGGTCTAAAGGATGGTAGTGAGACCAGCTATGTTATATTGGTTGGAGACGGTGGCATTGACCAAAAAACAGGAGACAGAACTGGAGGTGGCAGAGTTAAAATGTGACAAGGATGGATAGGATTAGGAACGAGTATATTAAAGGGTGAGCTCAAGCTGGATGGTTTGGAGACAAAGTCAGAGAGGCAAGATTGCGTTGTTTTAAACATGTGCAGAGGAGAGATGGTGGGTATATTGGGAGAAGGATGCTAAGGATAGAGTTGCCAGGCAAGAGGAAAAGAGGAAGGCCTAAGAGAAGGTTTATGGACATGCAGATGATGGGTGTAAAAGAGCAAGATGAACAGGACAGGAAGATATGAAAAAGGATGATCGCTGTGGCAACCCCTAACGGGAACAGCCAAAAGAAGAAGTTTCTAATCTTCTTCTCTGTGTGTTTTAACAAACCTGTATGTTTGTGTGTATTAGTTTTGTATATATTATTATTGGGATATCAGAAAACATTTGGTCCCATTTATAAAAATAAACACGATACTCTTGATGCAATATTTTCAGTTATCTATAATATTATAATGAATAGATTGCCAATATTCTATACATCATCCAGTCCTATTCATAACCTTTAAAAGGGTAACCAGATGACATATTGGGACATTAGCTTTTAGTTAAGTAAAAAAGGTATTTGCTTATCTTGAAATGTATTCGTAGAACTCCATATATTCTCCTTATGGTTTCTATTCTCAATTCTTTCAAGGTTTGCTTCGCTTTATATTTCACCTTCTTATTTTTTGGTTCTTTATTTTGCTTTATACAATTTCTTGTATTAAGAATTTGTTAGTTTTCACATACCCCTTGGGGTCAGAGTGCAGGGTCGGCCATTGTACAGCACCCCTGGAGCAATTGCAGTTTAAGAGCCTTGCCCAAGGGCCCTATTATTTTGGAAGTAATAGGGATGCAAACGCCAGCATTATGGAGAAAAGTGCAGATCCTTAACCTCAGAGCCACCACTCCACCCCATCTGTCATTTCTTTTAAATATGTCTTGCAACTCCTCAAACATACTGCCTTCATCACGCAACTCATTTAGGAAATGTCACACCATCACCACCCTGCATTCATCATGCCACCCTGACTGCCTCCCTAGTCCTCTACCACTCTCTAAAATTACATTAAGGAAAGAAGCATCAGGTACACATGTGTATCACAAACAAAGGGTCACACTATTTTTCATACCCATTCCCAAAAGCACCTACATGGATTTGTGCCCATCTTTCCTCTATTTTATTCCATTTAGTAAACTGCATAATCATATCATCAAAAGAAGCTAGATAACCATTTCATTGATATGTAATTTAAATTGGTTACGATCTTGAGATGAAGGCCTGCTATAGATTAAAAGAATTAATTAAACAACAGTGGAAGGTTGAGTCTTTAGCAACAGGACTCAAAAGCTGTGGAATGATCTGACTTTGTGTGTTAGGAATGCCTTGTCATCCTCAGTATTTAAACTGAGAATGGAAGCTCAGTACTTTAGTTTAGCATATTCGGATTAAGGCTGCCGATTAGCTGTTCATTTTGAAATTGCTTCTCCTTAAAAATAAAACCTAGGTAATGATTGCGAACTATGACTGACACTCCTCTATTCTTTTTCCCTTCTTTGAATCAAGCATTTTCAAGGTACTGCCCTGTCCATGAGAAGTGACACCAGAGATACCGGGATCCTTGGATTACAAGACAGGAAGAGTTCTTCTTACTAGACTGTCCACCACATACACTGCATCACCAAAGGTTTTTTGACACCTGACCATCAAACATATATGAGCTTATAGTGTACAAACTTGAACACCAAAAAGTAGTCCTAAAATTGATGCAGTAATATTGTTATTAACGCACACAACCTTAAAATCTGTGGTCTCTACATGGGTTTCCTGAACTGGAGTTTCTGGTGTGTGTTTCTTATTATGCACATATTCACTATATTCATTTCTACATGTTATGTACCCTTAAGCTACAGGTTGTTAGGAAATATACTCACAAGATTCAAATTTGTGAAATCTAAAGTGTCATCTGTGCACAGATATAAGGACACAGACACAAATAAAAACACATTATAGACCAACAATGTGCATTACACTGGACATTGTATTGGCTTTCATCTAATAGGAACACCACAGTACAAATTTGGTATCTGAATTTTGAGTCACATTAAAAAACAGATTGGAGGAAATATGTGCCTGTATATATGTATATAAAATAGAACGTCTGTCCGTCTCTATGCTTCCCATACAATCCTACATCTTTGACCAATCTAGACATTTTTGTTACAATTTCTTATTAGGACCAAAACTTTCATTACATACCAAGAATTAAGATACACTTCATATGTTATATAAAGCAAAAAGATTTGTTACCAATGTTTCAGTTAGCTAGCAGCAAGCAAAAAAAAAAAAACACTACACACTGCAAAATTGTTGTGCTGATTGCTGTTTTGTAGGAGGTTAAGACTTTAAAGACTCACAGGAGTAAATTTGGCTAGTTGCTGTCTTCCCATCTCATTAAATTCCCATCTGTTTCTCGCCCTCGTTTCCCTTGACTCCCACTCCACCTTTTGATTAAGAGGTGCCGGCAGGCCTTATCCCATTCAATGGATCAGAAGCCTGCTTTGCTTATTACTTAAGGTCTTTTCTCACTGCCGCCTGTCAATTTTGGCACAGTTAAGATTGAAACAGATTGCAGTTTTGTTGTCATGGTGCTATATGGCACTTGATTCGGATTGTGCCTGGGTTGAATGTCAGATACAACCAAACCATGGTGAATATAATAAAGTGCTGGCCTCTGTGCGTGGTGTATTGAATGATTTTCATTCCCACTGAGTATTCATTCATTATTTTTCTGACCCTGCCTAATGTAGTTTTAAGTCACATGGGCTTAGGGGTCATTCTGGCAGCATCAAGCTGGTACATTAATGGGCACCTTCACCATGCCAGTTTCATTAGTTCCCCCAACATGCATTTCTTTAAGATGTGGGAGTATAACTTGAACATGCAGGGAGTACCCTAATAAAATACTCAAGAGAATGTGCAAACTCTGCACAAGCACTGGCTTAGCCATTACTCTAACTCAGTCACTTTAACTATTGTCACTCTGAATGTACAGTCTAACCTTAATAATATTCTCAAACCCACCTAATCCAGTTCATGGTTGCAGGTGGCTTGTGGCCTCTGCCAGGAGTAATGGGCACCAGTCCATTACAGTGCACCCTCATGCACACATTCACATACTAACTCGCACGCACACAGGGTCAATTTAGTGTCACCACTAAGTAGCCTAACCTGCATGTGCTTTCCAATGTAGGAGGAAAACCTGCTTACCCAGAAAAAAATTCTACACAAAAATGGGAGGAATGTGTGAATTCCACTGTGACAGTGACAAATTGCAGTATTTGAACCCAGGGTCCTGGATCTGTAAGGTAGGTGAACTAACCACTGCAACACCATACCATGCCGTAACCTTAGTAAACATCTGTAAAATCAATGCTGGGTGAACACATTGATGTTTGATGGCAGATGTAAGAGTTATACTTAAAAAAATGTTACTGTCCTTGAATGTGTTATTGTAATTAAAATAAACTTATTATATTTTAAGCTGGAAAAGGAATTTTACCTCAAAGCTAAATTTTTTTCTATCGTTCTCTTCACTAACTGCTAGCTAACAAGTTTGTAGCAATAATGCAATGAGAAATATGTCGAGCTATAAATTATTTACATGAATATGAATGCACAAGTTAAGATAAATATGCAGTAAAACAAACTTTGATTAACATAATGACATTATAAACGTAATAGCAATTGAGATAATGCTGGTTGACAACAGAAGGGAAAACAAATACAGAAACATTCCTGGAGAAAATAAACGTTATCTGGGTCCACAGTTAGTTAAAACACAAAAAGACACAGTTTAAATGCCCAAGATGAACTGGCTGAACACCACTTCTCATATGTTGAGAGGTATGTAGACACCCCTCTAAATAGGTGAGTTCAGTTTGTTGTTAACAGGTACAAAACCTCAAGCACATAGCCATGCAATCTCCATTGACAAACACTGGCAGCAGAATGGGTCATACTGAAGAACCCAGTGAGTTTAAATGTGGCACTGTCACTGGATGCGGCTTTTGCCACAAGTCTGCACCTGAAATTTCTGCTCTGCTAGATCTGACCCCATCAATTGTAAGTGCTATTGTGAAGTGAAAGCATTTAGGATCAACAGCAGCTCAACCATGCTAACTCACAGAGCGGGACTGCATAGCATTAAAATTGCCTATCCCTATTGCATCTCTCAGAACAGAGTTCCAAACTATATCTGCAAGCAACATCAGCACAAGAGGTTTGCACCATGAATTTCATGAAATGGGTTTCTATAGCCAAGTACCTGTAGACAAGACTAAGATCACTATGGGAAAAGCCAAGCATCAGCATTGCACACTCTGGAGCAGTGGAAATTGGTTTGTCTGCAGTGATTAATTACACTTCACTTATTGTGCAGTCTGATGGATGAATCTGAGTTTAATGTATGCCAGGAGAACACTATCTCCTGGAGTGCATAGTGTCTAGTATAAAGTTTGGTGGAGGAGGGATAATGGTCTTGTGCTTATTTTCAGGGTTTGGATCAGAACCCTTGGTTCCATTGAAAGGTACTTACAAATTTGCAAAGATCTCGCTTAGTTCCTAAAGACGACATGAGACCTGTTCTTTCAACAACTGTGACAAGAATACCCAAAATTGTAGGTGAAAAGCAAGAACAACAATCTCACTGATTGATGTGTTTTCATCAACTGAGTGGGTTATGTTTTGGTGTTCCAGAATTTGCTCAAATATCCTTAAATAAGTGAAATATCATTGTTAAATGCTATTATTACTGTTATAGTAGTCTGTACTTAAAATAAAAATGTTAAAAACAGTATCTTAAACTTTCCCTTTGTCGATTGCTTTATTACAAGTATAAACTCAAATTATTTAACAAAACAGGATGGGGATAAACTTACTTTCGAAAAGTTGCCACAGTGTAAAAGGGGTGAAAAGGGTTGGGAATCCCTGACTTAGAAGATGCAGGAAATACCATACCACACCACATCATTTTCTAATCCTGCTTAATCCTGAGTAGGGATGTGGGGAGCTATAGGCTGTCCTTGAAAGCACTGGGCGTAAGGCAGGAACAATCCCAGGATAGGGAACCAGTTCATTGCAAGGTGAACACACTTACACACACACCACCAATACACTAGGGCCAATTAAGCATTGTCAATCCACCTAGCCGAGACATCTCTGGACTGTGGAAGGAAACCAACACAGATATGGGAAGAACATGCAAACCCCAGAACTCTAGAAGACTCAAACAAAAATCAATTTCAAAAATTAATAAAAGTATTTATTAAAAGATACAGTAACAGTATTTGCTCTTTTCTCTCTAATCCAGAACAATGCTTTCCTTTTATCAATTAGCCAAGCAATGTGAGCACCACCACAATGAATAAAAGCCTTATCTCATGCATTTACTTAATTGTCAGCCTGCAACTAATCCTTTCTCACTCATCAAGCTAACCACTTTTAATCAACTCATTCCACTGTACCACATTTCAATCTGACCAGTTTCATATTACTTCTCAGGGACAACTGGTTTAGCCACATTCCAATTCTTCAAGCTCAAAGATGGACCAATGTAGTGAAATAACACAGAACCTGAATGTGTAGATCAAACACATGTTAATACTTACAACAAAGAAAATTGAAAATATAAAAGATACATTAAACAATTACATAATAAAAAGGACCTAATAAATAACAGAAAAAAACACTTGTAAAATCCAACCTATTTTTCATAGATTACTTAATAAATGGAAAGAGGTCAGCAAAACATAATGAGTGGTGTTAAGTGGTTTAAGGTGTACCCCAAAGTAAATAAATAAATAAATAAATAAATAAATAAATAAAACAATGGAAATAAAGACAAAATGATTGCTATCTGGTAACAAGGAGAAACAAAAAAAGAAAAAATATATACCAAAGATATTTTACAGCTTGATCCTGAGGATTCTGAAGAAGGGCAAATAGTACGGCCAGAAAGGTTTTAAGTTAGTCAATATAAGTGGTTCATCTCATCTGTTTTGGTATAATCTAGCAAGCAGAATATGGAAATTTGTCTACATATATTTTCACAAAACAAAATTTTTACCTTAGTTTATACACTCACCTAAAGGATTATTAGGAACACCATACTAATACGGTGTTTGACCCCCTTTCGCCTTCAGAACTGCCTTAATTCTACGTGGCATTGATTCAACAAGGTGCTGAAAGCATTCTTTAGAAATGTTGGCCCATATTGATAGGATAGCATCTTGCAGTTGATGGAGATTTGTGGGATGCACATCCAGGGCACGAAGCTCCCGTTCCACCACATCCCAAAGATGCTCTATTGGGTTGAGATCTGGTGACTGTGGGGGCCATTTTAGTACAGTGAACTCATTGTCATGTTCAAGAAACCAGTTTGAAATGATTCGAGCTTTGTGACATGGTGCATTATCCTGCTGGAAGTAGTCATCAGAGGATGGGTACATGGTGGTCATGAAGGGATGGACATGGTCAGAAATAATGCTCAGGTAGCCCGTGGCATTTAAACGATGCCCAATTGGCACTAAGGGGCCTAAAGTGTGCCAAGAAAACATCCCCCACACCATTACACCACCACTACCAGCCTGCACAGTGGTAACAAGGCACGATGGATCCATGTTCTCATTCTGTTTATGCCAAATTCTGACTCTACCATTTGAATGTCTCAACAGAAATCGAGACTCATCAGACCAGGCAACATTTTTCCAGTCTTCAACTGTCTAATTTTGGTGAGCTCGTGCAAATTGTAGCCTCTTTTTCCTATTTGTAGTGGAGATGAGTGGTACCCGGTGGGGTCTTCTGCTGTTGTAGCCCATCCGCCTCAAGGTTGTGCGTGTTGTGGCTTCACAAATGCTTTGCTGCATACCTCGGTTGTAACGAGTGGTTATTTCAGTCAAAGTTGCTCTTCTATCAGCTTGAATCAGTCGGCCCATTCTCCTCTGACCTCTAGCATCAACAAGGCATTTTCGCCCACAGGACTGCCGCATACTGGATGTTTTTCCCTTTTCACACTATTCTTTGTAAACCCTAGAAATGGTTGTGCGTGAAAATCCCAGTAACTGAGCAGATTGTGAAATACTCAGACCGGCCCGTCTGGCACCAACAACCATGCCACGCTCAAAATTGCTTAAATCACCTTTCTTTCCCATTCTGACATTCAGTTTGGAGTTCAGGAGATTGTCTTGACCAGGACCACACCCCTAAATGCATTGAAGCAACTGCCATGTGATTGGTTGATTAGATAATTGCATTAATGAGAAATTGAACAGGTGTTCCTAATAATCCTTTAGGTGAGTGTACAGTTAGGTCCATAAATATTTGGACAGAGACAACTTTTTTCTAATTTTGGTTCTTTGCATTACCACAGTGAATTTTAAATGAAACAACTCAGATGCAGTTGAAGTGCAGACTTTCAGCTTTAATTCAGTAGATTGAACAAAAAGATTGCATACAAATGTGAGGCAACTAAAGTATTTTTTAACACAATCACTTTATTTCAGGGACTCAAAAGTAATTGGACAATTGACTCAAAGGCTATTTCATGAGCAGGTGTGGGCAAGTCCGTCATTATGTCATTATCAATTAAGCAGATAAAAGGCCTGGAGTTGATTTGAGGTGTGGTGCTTGCATGTGGAAGATTTTGCTGTGAACAGAAAACATGCGGTCAAAGGAGCTCTCTATGCAGGTGAAAGAAGCCATCCTTAAGCTGTGAAAACAGAAAAAACCCATTCGAAAAATTGCTACAATATTAAGAGTGGCAAAATCTACAGTTTGGTACATCCTGAGAAAGAAAGCAAGCACTGGTGAACTCAGCAACGCAAAAAGACCTGGACGTCCACGGAAGACAACAGTGGTGGATGATCGCAGAATCATTTCAATGGTGAAGAGAAACCCTTTCACAACAGCCAACCAAGTGAACAATACTCTTCAGGGGGTAGGCGTATCGATATCGAAGTCTACCATAAAGAGAAGACTGCATGAAAGTAAACAGAGGGTGCACTGCAAGGTGCAAGCCACTCATAAGCCTCAAGAATATAAAGGTTAGATTGGACTTTGCTAAAGAACATCTAAAAAAAGCCAGCACAGTTCTGGAAAAACATTCTTTGGACAGATGAAACCAAGATCAACCTCTACGAGAATGATGGCAAGAAAAAAGTATGGAGTGGAAGAGCTCATTATCCAAAGCATATCACATCATCTGTAAAACACGGTGGAGGCAGTGTGATGGCTTGGGCGTGCATGGCTGCCAGTGGCACTGGGACACTAGTGTTTATTGATGATGTGACACAGGACAGAAGCAGCCAAATGAATTCTGAGGTGTTCAGCGACATACTATCTGCTCAAATCCAGCTAAATGCAGGTAAATTGATTGGGCGGCATTTCCTGATACAGATGGACAATGACCCAAAACATACAGCCAAAGGAGTTTATTAAAGCAAAGAAGTGGAAAATTCTTGAATGGCCAAGTCAGTCACCTGATCTTAACCCAATTGAGCGTGCATTTCACTTGTTGAAGACTAAACTTCAGACAGAAAGGCCCACAAACAAACAGCAACTGAAAGCCACTGCAGTAAAGGCCTGGCAGAGCATTAAAAAGGAGGAAACCCAGCATCTGGTGATGTCCATGAGTTCAAGACTTCAGGCTGTCATTGCCAGCAAAGGGTTTTCAACCAAGTATTAGAAATGAACATTTTATTTCCAGTTATTTAATTTGTCCAATTACTTTTGAGCCCCTGAAATAAAGGGATTTTGTTAAAAAAATGCTTTACTTGCCACACATTTTTATGCAATCGCTCTGTTGACCCCACTGAATGAAAGCTGAAAGTCTGCACTTCAACTGCATCTGAGTTGTTTCATTTAAAATTCATTGTGGTAAAGTACAGATCCAAAATTAGAAAAAAGTTGTCTCTGTCCAAATATTTATGGACCTTGCAAATTCAGTCTGTGTTTATGGTACATAGATTGCCAGAAATGAGTCTTTAAGCCCAACTTGTCCAGAGATGGAAACTTTGCGAGTTGTGGGCATACATGGTGCACACCCATGACTGTCATTCGTGTAGTGCAACATCCCCAGTGACTCACGCATGACAGTCCACCAAGACTAACCAGTACAAAAATTATGTTATTCTTATTTTGTCACAAGGTGCAAGGCGTGGCATATTTATTTGCAAGAGCTGACAACCAATGAGCACTCAACCAAACTATAATGAATACATTTTATACAAAACAGAATAGCCCAATCATCTTACAAAAAAAAAAAAAAAGAAGAAGAGCAATGCCAGCCTAAAAAAAGGAAAATGATTGTTCTGGACAGTACAAATAGTGGAGAGACTTCAGGATGTTTGGAGTCAGCACAAACACATATCTGACTTGTCTTCTCCATAGCATGAGTTGTGAAAGAATAAAGATGCTTCACATTGATTGGCTGCCAATATGTGACACTGTGCTGAGAAGTCAGGAGGCAGTTTTGTGATTCATCATCCATTGCGAAACAGACTGTTGTAATCTGACATCCTCATAAAGATTCAGCAACTGCAGTTGTTAAGTGTGATATGCTCTCCTACACAAAGTCATGAAGTGTAATGCAGACCTTACTTGTGATAAAGTACAGTGAAAACCTCAGATTTATTTTGCTCAGGAATGCTATTTAGTGAAGATTTGGGTTTCCTCTCCACCACCACCAACTGGAGTTTTTTTAGTTCTGTCATTAGTGATACTACATATTGGCATGATTTCCACATGTTTCACCATTGTGAAAGTGACTTTGTAATGTTTAGTACATTATAAACTTTGTGTTTCTTGGTACCATGAAGAGTGCCACAGTGCCTATAAAAAGTATGCTTTCGTGAAAGTTTTTAGAGTTTACATTTCAGTGTTATACAACAGTAAATTACAGTGGACTTCATTTGACTCTGAGGAACCACATAAGTAAAAGCAGTGCAGGCTGTTTTTCCTTAGGAGACTGTGGTCCTTTAGTAAGGGTAGTGACACAGTGTTTCTACACTGTGTTGTGCTGGGTTGGTAACATCACTTTGAGAGAGGCCCACTAAATCAACAAACGAATTAAAAGGGCAGGCTCAGTTATAGAACACACTCTGGACCACCTGGAAGTAGTAGCAAAAGAGGGACTTAAAACAAAACTGAGTGCCATCATGAACAATGCTGCACACAAACACTGAGGACTTTTAGAATGCAAATTATTCAGCATAAGTGTGTGTAGAAACCCCCTTGACACTGAAAATCTTCCAGAAGACCCTGGTACTTACTTGGCCAGCTTCCTCTATATTATCTTCCAAGGTCACAGTCAATTCTAGCAGGGAACATTGTTTTGAAGCCTCTGACAGAATGACAATGTCTGTTCACAGTTATGTTGTCAAAATATCTGCAGTAAACTTAAGTTGCTTACCCAGATCTACCACTATCTGCCTGCCCTGTGCGGTGGAAAGTAGACCTGCAGCAGCTCTAGGCTGTGGTTTCAGCTGCTCTCCTGCCTTGACGAATGTTATATGTTTCCTGTGGGGCCCACTTATTGTTATGGCTGAGGAGACTCTCAGCAAGAATCAAATCCCAGCCCAATCACCATCTTTATGGAGTTTGCACAAACTTTACTATATTATTTTATCTATGTGTGTGTGTTTTGTGTTTCTACTGTATATAATGATGGGACATGTATTGTACATATTGTTCAATGTTGAGAAATTCGTAGCACCCATGTTGCCTGGCAAGAAAGTTGATAAAGTTCTATATAAGAAAGGGCAGAGCAAGTTTTTTCCCCTAAAAGACTATGTTCCTTTGATGTGGGTAGTGACATTTTTCATATCACCTCTGTCACAGACAGTGCTATTTTCTAAGCTGTTTTTTGCTGGGCTGGTAACATCAAGAGAGGCCAACCAAATCAACAAGCTAATTAAAAGGACACGATCAGTTGTGAGGTATACTCTGGACCACCTGGAGGTAGTAGCAAAACAGAGAATTAAAACAAAACGGAGTGGCATTATGAACAATGCTGCATATCCTTTTTCTGACAGACTAACACTGATGACTTTCAGCCAGCAAATTAGTCAGCAGAAGTGTGTGTAGAAACGCTATTCCTTTATACAGTCCTGATCAAAAGTTTAAGACCACTTGAAAAATGGCAAAAAATCATATTTTGCATGGTTGGATCTTAACAAGGTTCCAAGTAGAGCTTCAAAATGCAACAAGAAGAAATGGGAGTGAGACAAAACATTTTTTGAGCATGCAATTTAATGAAAACAACGATTAAACTCAAACAGGCTGTTTTACAGCTGATCAAAAGTGTAGGACCACACCTCCAAAAAAACCCGTAAACCCCCCCAAAACAGAAATCAAACTTCCAAACACGAACTCAGTACTGAGTAGCTCCACCGTTATTGTTGATCACTTCAAAAATTCGTTGCAGCATGCTTGATGCAAGCGTTTCCATGAGGTGAGTGGGAACATTTCTCCAAGTGGTGAAGACGGCCGCACGAAGGGCATCTACTGTCTGGAACTGTTGTCCATTTTTGTAAACTTCCCTTGCCACCCATCCCCAAAGGTTCTCAATTGGATTTAGATCAGGTAAACATGCAGGATGGGCCAAAAGAGTGATGTTATTCTCCTGGAAGAAGTCCCTTGTCCTGCGGGCATTGTGTACTGTAGCATTGTCCTGTTGAAAAACCCAGTCGTTACCAGACAGACGAGGGCCCTCAGTCATGAGGAATGCTCTCTTCAACATCTGGACATAGCCAGTGGCCGTTTGACGCCCCTGTACTTCCTGAAGCTCCATTGTTCCACTGAAGAAAAAAGCACCCCAGACCATTATGGCGTCCCCTCCACTGTAGCGCGCAGAAAACATCTCAGGTGGGATCTGCTTGTCATGCCAGTAACGTTGGAAACCATCAGGACAATCAAGGTTAAATTTTTTCTCATCAGAGAATAAAACTTTCTTCCACCTTTGAATGTCCCATGTTTGGTGCTCTCTTGCAAAGTCCAAACGAGCAGTTCTGTGGCGTTCAAGGAGACGAGGTCTTTAAAGACGTTTTTTGTTTTTGAAGCCATTCAGTCTCAGATGCCATCTGATGTTTATGGGGCTGCAGTCAGCACCAGTAACGGCCTTAATTTGGGTCGAGGTTCGTCCAGTGTCTTGACGGACAGCCAATTGGATCCGCCGGCTCAGTGCTGGTGAATTTTTTTGGGTCTTCAACTTGATTTTTTTGTTCCATAACCCTCAGGATCATGTAAGAAATTCCAAATGACTGTCTTACTGCGTCCCACCTCAGCAGCGATGGCGTGCTGTGAGAGACCCTGCTTATGCAGTTCAACAACCTGACCACGTTCAAAAAGGGAGAGTTTTTTTGCCTTTGCCATCAGAACATGTGACTACCTGACAGAAAATGACAATGAATCCACATCTTTGCACAGATTTGGCCTTTTAAAGGCATGTGGTCCTAAAATCTTGATCAGCTGTAAAACAGCCTGTTTCAATTTAATCGTTATTTTCAATTAATTGCATGCTCAAAAATGTTTTGTCTCACTCCCATTTCTTCTTGTTGCATGTTGAAGCTCTACTTGGAACCTTGTTAAGATCCAACCATGCAATATATGATTTTTTGCCATTTTTCAAGTGGTCTTAAACTTTTGATCAGAACTGTACCAACAGCAATACATCTATTGAGTGTCTCACTCGGACTGAGGTAGCCAAGTCAGAAGTTCTTTCTTTTTAATTTTCTTCCTTTTTTAGTGATTCTAGTGATATATACATACACACACACACATATATTATATTTATATATTATATTTATATATTATATTATATATATACACCA
>JANRMT010062823.1:6523708-6593455 GCA_026402145.1 Polypterus bichir lapradei
TATATATATATATATATATATATATATATATATATATATATATATAAATAAAAACACTTTTACACTAGGCGCCATCATTCCTAGCCATGCAGAAACCCAATGTTCTACATTAAAGTGTATTGCTGTAATTAAACTAAAGGCTTCAAGTGTTACCTGTTAATTTTATTATCAAAATTATATTCTGTATGCTTATTGTTACAAGCCACATTTATTAATTTATTCATTTTCTCAACCTGCTTATCCAGGGTCAGGGTCACGGGGCAACTGGAGACTATCCCAGCAATAACAATTCTAATAATATGCTCATAAGACGTTTTTGAAGAATATACAAGGATAGCATGCTTAAAAAGCTTACATGTAAAATACACAAATTGGATTTTTAAGCTAAAAAGCTAATTGTTTAATAAGCAGTGAGGCCATATTCCTCTTTATCTATTCTTTTTCTAATTAACAATGTGAGCTCCTGTTAAAAGGAAAAGGTCTGAACTCATTAAATGAGCTTCTCTCATTTCTGACAAAAACAGACCTCTTTTCTTCCACTTCAGGTACTGCTGAACAACATATACTTCTGCAGTTCATCTCCATAAACAGGAAAACTCCCAAGATTCCCTTTTCTTAGTTTATCATTTCACTTTCTTAAAACTAAACACTAATACCCCCGTCTTCACTCTCTCCTGAGTCTGTTTGTCAGCACCCTGTTTAAAGGAGATTCTAGCAGGAAAATAATACATACTATTATATTGTGCAAAAATGAGCCAATTTAGATTGGCAGGTGATTAATCAGAATGTTTCTACTTTCTACTAGTGTGCCAAATAATTTAATTAAAAATAAATATGCAACGTTACATAGTAACATTTTCTTTCCTGTAACCTCTGGTTGATTTTGGTTTTCATATATGGTTGACTTAAATGTTGATGTAGAATTTTATATCAGAACCTCTCTTGGATTGCTAACATCAACGGTACTCCATCTATTAGAATGTAACAGCAATATATACAGTATATTGTTATGGAAGTAATGGTAAAGCGCATTGTTTCTACATTCACACAGATGGCACAAAAATAAAGTAAAAATAAATAGCAATGCTATCCTAACAAAACAAAACTACTGAAGTACCCAGCTTTATCAATCTTGCTTCTCATCCTCTAGAATCTGTTGGTTTGGAATTTGCATAGATTTACTCTGGCACTTCACGTTCCAGCAACATCCCAGAGTGTAATGACAAGTATAATGATAACATGATAAAAATAAATACTTAGAAAAAAAACAATACTTTATAACCAGCTGTTGTATTTATTGCAGGTTAAAACTACAGGGTGGTCCAGATCTAATTATGCAGATCCAGATTGTCTGGATGACTTTGATTTATGCGGGGACGATTCCAGTTCGGCGCAAAGACGATTCTTCATGTCATCAGTTCGTACACTTCTCGATGGTCCAGGATTTTTCAGGTGATTTTCTATGTAATAAACTTAAAGTTATAGCGTAATGAAAATTGCAGAATTAGATCTGGACCACCCTATAGTATAGATAAAGTCTCAGAAATTTTAGCCATCTGGCCTGAAGGAATACAAGTGGACTGAGAAGAAAGGCATTTAACAAGCTGCCACAGCCTGAAATGGAAGGGACAAGTTGGTATTATTTTTGGCACTCCTTCCACCACTAAGAGGAAAACCTGGGATAGAATGGGTGCGGAACTGGAGTTGTGGCTGAATAGGATTAGTATAAAATAGTGAGTCAGCTTTTCCTATTGGTCCGGGAGGCACAACGAAAAAGATAAAGACAGAACTAACAAAGAAACACTCTCTCTGCCATTCTCCATACTTGACAGGACCATCTCTCAGCAAGCCATTCTACTTGGCTCTAATCAGACAATGAGCTAGCTAAGAAGTTTATGTGCTGCCTGAAACTAAAAATCTAGCACTTTCAGACTGTATGGCTTACTCAGCCACATGCCATTTGCTTTTGGTTGATGGCAGTAGTTATCATATTAGAAGTTTAAAACTTATTATCTATAATAAAAAATACATAAAAAGTGTAGCTCTTCTGCTGCCTCTTCTTGTGCTCTTATCTAATTGCCATGAATTACAGATGCGATGAGATGAAATGGCACACTGCTCTATGTTGCCTTGTGCCCAATGCTCTTTTAGATAGGCTCCAGCTTCAGATGAATGATTGTATGGAAATGGAATTACAAATTATATTTACTTGTTCATGTGCACCTCAAACATGCAAGCTCACCTACACTGGCAACAAGCTTTGATTCAAGAATACAAATATTAAACAGCACACGAAGATGTGATTTGTCTTTGAAAGGAACAAAGAGAGTCTGGAATCAACCTAGGCATGCTGCGGGCCTTAATCCTGTTGCTCTCACAATATAAAGCACTATATATGTAATCATGAGAATTTTGAAAAAGTATGCAAGGTGAAAATGCAAAAAAATGTGAAATATTCTTCGGAAAATACATGTTGCTGCTAGTCTTAAAGATTTGTGCTTGCCCATATTTTTTAAGTTATGTTACTGGTAGTTTACTAACAAGGCAATGAAGAGAGGAATTAATTGCTTCTGGCTGCTTTGAGAGAAGTGATAAATGCTCAATTATGCACATCAAAGAGCTCCACTATTCTGCTGAAACAAGCAAGACTGCCTTCACAGTAAAATCTGTGAAGCAGACACCACCTCTTAGTTGTGTACGTGGAGCACACAACCTGACAAACACCTGATGAGAGATGATAAATTCAGGAATTTCACTATTTTAAAGTGGTTTGGAAACAAGCACTTTCACAATAGTATTGTTCCCAGGCAGAAGTCAATGCACACTCTTCTCGACAATAAAAAACCTTTCTGCTTCACTCACTCGCTTACTCACCCAAATGATGCTGCCTGCACCTACAAGCAAACAGAGCACAAAGACATGGCTTTATCCTCTACATTTCTATTTGAATCAACTCACCATTAAGGCAAGTCTAGGTAATATTTTTAAAAGCACCAGCTCACTAACTAAACACAGATCACGTTCAAGTTAATACACAAAGCCATTACCTTTAATTGCTATCAAAAATATTTTCCATTTCCTTTAGCACACACAGATTTGCCAGTTTATTTTTTGTTTTAAATGTGTTCTCAAATTTTAGTCCGGCATAATATTAAAAATTTTATTTTACAAATTCATACTGGAAGAAGAATTCCTTCTGCTATACTGGATTACATAATCCTGCATAAAAGAACCATAAACCTTTTTAATTAATTATTATTAGAACAGTCTAAAAGAGAACAGACCATTCAGTCCAACAAAGTTTGCCAGTCCTATCCACTTATTTCTCCCAAAATAAAATGTCTACAACAATATTTGGCAATCCATTTGTCTTTGGTTCCCTGTGTGAAGAAAAACCTCTAAATGTTTGTGTGAAATTTAAGATTGACAAGTTTCCAACTGTGTCCCCATGTTTTTGATGAACTCATTTAAAGTAACCATCTTGATCCACTGTACTAATTCCCTTCATAATTTTAAAAACTTCAATTATGTCACCTCTTAGGCCCCGTTTCCTTAAATTGTAAAGGCTCAGTTCCTTTAATCTTTCCTCATAATTCATCTCCGGTTGCCCTGGAATCACCCTAGCTGCTCTTCTTTGGACTTTTTCCAGCACTTGTGTAACCTGGAGACCAAAACTGCACATAGTACTCCAGGTGATGTCTAACCAATACATTATAAAGCTTGAGGAGAAATTCCTTGGACTTGTACTCCAAACATTGTGCTGTTAATTGACACTAAAAACTGCCTAGCACTTGATGGTGATGCCACACGCTAGAAACTCAACACAGACAATATCCTGGGCACCTTGTAGTTATGACCGAACACAACTAGTGATAGTGAAAGATACAGACAAGTAAATAAGGTGTAAAAACAGTTCTTTTATTTGCAGCAAGTGCCAAAACAAAACAATGCAGTTTAGTGTCATTTAATACTTACAATGACACACAAAAAAGTGAAAGAATACTATTTACATAAACACAACTGTACCCCAAAAAAAAGATATGCAATGAAGGAAATATAAAAAAAAAAAAACAAACGTAAATGGTTTCCTTCTTTCGAGGGTAAGTTAGCAGTTGTGGAAGGTAATCCAAAACGAAACCAAAAAAACAACAAATAAAAACTCACCTCTTCCTAACAGTCCACCACTACTCCCGCTAAATAGGAGGTGAAATCCACACCGTACACTGCTCTCTATTAAAGATCAAAAGGCAACCTCTATAGTATGCTTGGGCATTTTTTATGTGCACAGGGTTTACAGGACTAATTCTCGCAGATGCTTAGTAAATGTCTCCAATTAGAATTTATATAAGAAACCTCTGTGCCTATATATTCAGCCTTGCATGTGAATTTCCCCGTCTATTCCCTGGTGACATTCTAAACCCCCTTGGGCTCTTTCTCTCTGTCAGCAATTAATCCCACAGCAACTCTCCTTTCTCCTGTAGTGGCAGAAAACCACAGGGATGTCGCTCCCATTTACCTTGGAGACATATGGACACTTGTAAGCCTCTAAAGAAGGCACACACTCTGGGCGAACCTCCATTGAAAAGTGTCTTCATGCCACTACAGGGCAATTTCTAAATGGTGTGCTCCTCCGCACTATTCCATTTAAATACCAAGTAAGTGTACACTTACTATATAAAATATTTCACTGGCTATAAATTGTAATAAATCTGAAATTTATGCTGATTACTAAAGGGTGACACAACCCATCACAATTCAATATATTCAAACATACAGTATTTTCCATTGGCTTTAATACAGGTTTCAGTGTGACCTAATCATCAAGCAAGCCCATTAGCATGCAATTCTCGTAACAAACACACCATTCTCAAGCCTGCTTAGTCTAATTTACGGTTGTAGAATAATGGAGTCTGTCCCACCAGCACTGGGCATAAGACAACAACCAATCCTGGAAAAGACACCAGTCCATTACATTCCAGGACCTAATCATGCAAACACACACAGGCAAAAAAGAAAAATGTACTAAATGATTTGCTTTGCAAAACACGCTGCAGATTTAATTAATTAAGTTAATTAGTATAAAAAAAGAACATTTTTTTACCTTTTCCTTGGGCTCACAGTTAATTTTTAACTTATACTTCAGGCAAAGAAAAGCTATGGTTGCTTTGCATTTAAACAAACAAAATTTTTTTTTTTTTTTAAACAAAGAGCTCTGATGATTAGTCGCTTGTGTATAAGAGCGGCATAATTAAAATGCTTTGCACATCATGTCCACCAAGCAACAAATTATGAACGCTTCTCTTATGTAGACACAGTGTTCGCATTCATCCAGTTCAGTAAAAGCTGTGTGAATTATGGGTGTTGATCTCAGGTGGAGAAGCAGTATAACATGTATTACCATGCTGGTCTGCTATCAGTGGTGGCTCTGAGGCTAGGGATCTGAACTGGCAATCGGAAGGTTGCCAGTTTGAATCACGTAAATGCCAAAAGGGACTCTGCTCTATTGGGCCCTTGAGCAAAGCCCTTAACCTGCAATTGCTGAGCGCTTTGAGTAGTGAGAAAAGCGCTACATAAATGCAAAGAATTATTATTTATCAGGTTGACAGGAGGGCACAGCAGAATCTGCTCTTCAAAAGAAAAGGTAAAGGCTGCTTCTTCTCAACGTAGAGAAAATGGTCAAGTTTATCTAGAGCAACATTTCTGAAAATGATTAACCAAAAAAAAAAAAAAAAGAAAACTTTGGTAATAATGTGAAATTTTCCATAGAATCACAAAGTTACATCAGAAGTAATGCATTGCAGAGTGGTAATTTTAAATATTCAAATTGCAACAGACATTGGAGATCTGCGAACGCTTTATATTAAATAAGCATAATCTTTACAAGAGCAGCTCTCGGCTATGGTATAGTTAGTAAATTTGTAAAATTCACAGATGATATTAAAATTGCAAGAATTACAGACAATGAGAAGGCAGCTGAAAAAATATCAAAAATACCAGCACAAGCTTCAGAACTGGACGAACATTGGGAAATGCAGTTCAATATAGAAAAAGAGTGAAGTGCAATACGTCAGCAAAAGGAGCATCAGTTATAAATACAAGATGGGAGACACTCTCCTAAAGGAAACAACCTCTGAAAAGGATTTACGGTTTTATGTTGACATGATATTTTCATCATCAAAACCATGTGTAGAAGCTATTAAAAAGGCAAATAAATGTTAGGTTATAACATGAAAACTGTTTAGTATAAATCGGGGGACATTATGCTCAGAATATATAATACACTGAAGACACTATATCTGGACTATTATGTGCAGCTGGGTTGGGGCCATTCATGAATTGAATTGAGAATGCATGGTAAATACCAATTCACTTCCTGGAATGAATGGAAATGGAATTGAATTGGATCGTTAGGAATAAGAATTGAATTGAAATAAGTTCCACGAAATTCTACTTTCTAAGATAATTTGACTTGATCTGCTAGTCTACAGTACATTATATATTATAAATCACATAAATTATAAACATATAAGAGACAACAGTAATGTATGTTTTAAAATTGATGCATGTTCATTTCACAAAACACTGTAATAAAAAAAAAAATATGAAATCTGATTGTTTCATTTGCATGTGTCAACTCTGCACATTAATGTCCCTGACAACATTTTTTTAAATTACATTAAAACAAAGTTTCCCAGAAATTCCATGTAAGGTGAATGTTCATGGTCTTCGAGTATAAAAAAAAGTCAATCAGGATCCATGTTGAAAGTGTGAGACTGAAGATTTGTCTGTGGGTTGGATTAGGAAGATTTTGATTGATTTTGGATTGCTCAAACTGCATGTAAGTATCTAGCTATTCGTGTTTTAACAATTGCTTGCAAGATATTTAGGTCTGACAGATAAAATCTTACTGATGCCAAACTTTAGGAAATGATGACTATTGAAAGCAATGATGAGTGAATGTGTGAATGAAATGCATGAATGAACATGACTCATTATTTTGTGCTTTGAGATATATATCATGTGGTAACAGCTGGTAATCATATACTGTTATTAATAGTACATTCAGATAATTATTGTCAGAGTCACTGATTATGAGTTTTTACTGGACAGTTCTGTTTTATCTACTTAAATTTCATCAACTATTTTTCATACATTACTTGGTATTTGTAAGGCACCATAAATAAAGTTCACATGTATGTCTCCACGTTTAATCCCAAAGAAATGCTCATAAATAGCAAAAAATGGAATTTGGCAGAATTTCACTGAATTGAATTCCACTTCCTTAAACTCCAATCCAATTCAGTTTCCCGTATCTGTTGTTGAATTACAAATCCAATTCAATTTTCTTGTTTGAATTGGAAATGTTGAGTTCATTCCTGAACTGCTCCCAAACCCTGGTCTGCAGGTCTGGTCATCACACTACAACAAAGACATAGCAGCACTTGAAGTGTGCAGAAGAAAGCAAGTAGGTGCATCCCAAGTCCTACTCCGACAGGCTCAGACAATTAACACTGTTTAGTCTTGTCCAAAAAAAAAAAAAAAGATGTGTGGGAACCTAAACCAGACACTGACAATGTAGATCCAGCAGAATTCTTTCAACTAAATGGTGAACCACATATTCTAGGACAGTGTTTCCCAACCTCAGTCCTGGGGGCACACTGTGGCTACAGGTTTTTGTTTCAACCAAATTCCTAATCATTGACAACACCTGATAACACTGATCTCATTTAATTAGCTGGTATTATTTTTCTTTTATTCTACACTCAGAAAAGCACAGCAGCATAATTTTTACATTTATAAGACATTTAGAAAAATTTCTGCTTTTGCTATAGACTCTCTTTTGTTGATTTCATTATATTTCTCTATGCAGTTTTTCCCCTTCGTTGTATCTTATTAATGACAATTGAAAATGAGCAGAGCAGACACACTGGAAAACAACACTGAATAATCAAAGGCTTCAACTAGTTTAGCAGCTGACTCACTAATTAGTAAATAATGGATTAATTAAACAATTAGAACACCTAGAAAAGCAGGATGAAAATCAAGATGAAAGTATTGCTAAAAAGAAAAAAATACATTATTCCCATATAACTGTTTGGTGTATATATATATATATATATATATATATATATAAATAAATATATATATACACACACACACACAGAGTCGACCCTCGATATACAACCGGCCTGACATGCGAACAACTTGGTTTACAACCAAAATTTTTGTTTTGAATTACGACCAACATCTTAAGTTATGACCCGAATGCAGTCACGTGTATCCGCTTTTGCAATTATAAACAAACAGCCGAGAGCGTTCATAAGAGTCAGTCAGAGCCCAGATACGTGTGTTTGTAGACGTAATTTCGGTCAGTGCAGTGATTTATATAATTTATTTCGATAATTGCTATCAAAAAGGCCCCCACAAAGCTAGAAAAGAAGCTAAGGAAGGAAGAGAAGGTAAAGAAAGCGATCACAATTGAAACAAAGAAGGAAATTGTGTAGAAATATAAGAGTGGCGTTCATGTGACTTATCTCGCTAATATGTACATTACATTGAAATCCACCATCTTGACAATTTTACAAAGAAACAATTTGTATAAGGAAGCTAGTGTTGCTAAAGGTGTTACTCAAATCTTATGAAAGGGGGCTCTCCTTCCAAACAATAACCACCTTCCATTTCATTCTCCTCCTCCTTTCCTGCAAGCCAAAGATGTCAGCTTAAATGGTGAGTACAGTATGAAATTGTTGTTTCTGGTAGGCTAGGCACTTTTTAATAACTTTTTGGTTTGTACATTAGAAAAATTATTGGTGTTTTTGGTAAATTGTGCACATTATACAACCCTTTTTTATTATGAAAAGGTTAAGTAAGTGTTGCTGTGAGAGGTTTGGAACGCATTATGAGTATTTCCATTATTTCTTATTGGAATAATAGTCTTGACTTACAACACCCCATAATGACAATGTGAAAAAAGTTTGAGATTTTTGCAAATTTATTAAAAATAAAAAAATTGAGAAAACACATGTACATAAATATTCACAGCCTTTACCATGAAGCTCAAAATTGAGCTCAGGTGCATCCTGTTTCCCCGATCATCCTTGAGATGTTTCTGCAGCTTAATTGGAGTCCACCTATGGTAAATTCAGTTGATTGGACATGATTTGGAAAGGCACACACCTGTCTATATAAGGTCCCACAGTTGACAGTTCATGTCAGTGCACAAACCAAGCATGAAGTCAAAGGAATTGTCTGTAGACCTCCGAGACAGGATTGTCTTGAGGCACAAATCTGGGGAAGGCTACAGAAAAATTTCTGCTGCTTTGAAGGTCCCAATGAGCACAGTGGCCTCCATCATCCGCAAGTGGAAGAAGTTCGAAACCACCAGGACGCTTCCTAGAGCTGGCCAGTCATCTAAACTGAGCCATCAGGGGAGAAGGGCCTTAGTCAGGGAGGTGACCAAGAACCCGATGGTCACTCTGTCAGAGCTCCAGAGGTCCTCTGTGGAGAGAGGAGAACCTTCCAGAAGGACAACCATCTCTGCAGCAATCCACCAATCAGGCCTGTATGGTAGAGTGGCCAGACAGAAGCCACTCCTTAGTAAAAGGCACATGGCAGCCCGCCTGGAGTTTGCCAAAAGGCACCTGAAGGACTCTCAGACCATGAGAAACTAAATTCTCTGGTCTGATGAGACAAAGATTGAACTCTTTGGTGTGAATGCCAGGCGTCACGTTTGGAGGAAACCAGGCACCGCTCATCACCAGGCCAATACCATTCCTACAGTGAAGCATGGTGGTGGCAGCATCATGCTGTGGGGATGTTTTTCAACGGCAGGAACTGGGAGACTAGTCAGGATAAAGAGAAAGATGACTGCAGCAAATGTACAGAGACATCCTGGATGAAAACCTGCTCGAGAGCGCTCTTGACCTCAGACTGGGGCAACGGTTCATCTTTCAGCAGGACAACAACCCTAAGCACACAGCCAAGATATCAAAGGAGTGGCTTCAGGACAACTCTGTGAATGTCCTTGAGTGGCCCAGCCAGAGCCCAGATTTGAATCTGATTGAACGTCTCTGGAGAGATCTTAAAATGGCTGTGCACCAACGCTTCCCATCCAACCTGATGGAGCTTGAGAGGTGCTGCAAAGAGGAATGGGCGAAAATGGCCAAGGATAGGTGTGCCAAGCTTGTGGCATCATATTCAAAAAGACTTGAGGCTGTAATTGCTGCCAAAGGTGCATCGACAAAGTATTGAGCAAAGGCTGTAAATACTTATGTACATGTGATTTCTCAGTTTTTTTATTTTTAATAAATTTGCAAAAACCTCAAGTAAACTTTTTTCACATTGTCATTATGGGGTGTTGTGCGTAGAATTCTGAGGAAAAAAATGAATTTAATCCATTTTGGAATAAGGCTGTAACATAACAAAATGTGGAAAAAGTGATGCGCTGTGAATACTTTCCGGATGCACTGTATATATTTTACTAAACTTAGTTTTCTAATTTCTATATTGTTCCCAAAATACAGAACTTCGGAAATAACACATCACTTAATTAGCCCAGGAGTCCAATTAAAAGCAGAAGCTGGTTGGAACAAAAACCTGCAGCCACAGTGTGCCCCCAGAACCGAGGTTGAGAAACACTGTTCTAGGACACCAGTGGAAATTAAAGGGAAGTACATATAAGACTGAGGCCTGGAATCATTTCTTTACTCAAAGAGTTATGAAAACCTGGAACAAACTTAAAAGCATGTAGTTGAAGTAGAAACCTTGACAAACTTAGCTATCAGCTTAAAAAAACCAAACCTGATGGATGGAATGGTCAGATTTCATTTGTTCTACAAAAAAGTTTCAGTCTACAAATCCTTGGATGGCCACACAACTGAAGAGAAATGCAAAGGCAGGGAACACTACCATATTATGGATCTAATTTTAGCAATGGGATGTACTCTTCCGGGTTAGGCTCTAGATCCCTGCAATCTTATAACTGGATCAAGTGGCTTAAGCACAGTCTTTTCTTAATGAACACAACACTGATACGTGGGATTTTCAGAAAGATGGTAGAACTTCACATAAAAGTAATATTAACTAGAATGTTTATAGTTTATGAATACATAGTTGATTGTTACTTTGAGGGACAGCATGGAGATACAAACAACGTTTTCCGATGGCTTTAAATTCCTAGGTTAATTCCAAGCGAAGGTACTCTGTGTGTGTGTGTGTATGTGTGTGTGTGTGTGTGTGTGTGGAGTTTGCACACTTTCCTTTTCCCACATATCAGACACCTACACTTAATTGACAATATACACAAGTAAAGGTTTGTGCAAAAACCAGCCCTTCAAAGGAATAAAACCCTGTCCCAGAAAGGGTCCCTAGCTTGCAGTAAGAGCTGCTGGCATAGGCGGAGTTTGGATTTTACATGATAGAAAACGCAAAACCACACAGCAAAGACTGCAGACACAGAGTGATAAGTTTGAAGAACTACAGCCAGAAAGAAAAAGAAACCACACAGAAATAAAACACTTTAATGACTTTACAGATCATAAAAATGAGGAAGCTGTGAGTTTCACATCAGTTGTTTCACATTGAAAGTCCTGCTTAGTCTGTACATATAAAGGGTGGTCAGGTTTAGGAGCAGCAAAGAAAATTTAGAAACAATTTCAACATTTCACAATATTTGCTCCTCACTGCTGAAAACTCTAATGAGAGAAGAAGGCCCAACAAAACAACAACAGATGTGTAAATGCTGTCTTTGATTCTTCTGGTTCCTTATATTTTATTGATTTATACTGTGATTCAGAAAGGTGCCACTAAAGACCCATTTTACAAGCCACATGAAAAATTGCTGCATCATTCTATTAAAAATGCGTTAATGTAAGTTTTTTCCTGGGTGATAAATTGATAAATATCAAAAATGGTTTAACCTGATCCAGGGCTAGAGAAAAACAAATTTGGGACAGCCAAATTAGCCCTCATCTCTGAGAGGCTGCTACCTTCTGACAGTCGTCTGGTTTCAATTTACTGACATGCACTGTACAAGACAAAGCTTTTCAGTTATAACTCAAAAACACCAAGTAAAAATACAGATTCCCATACCCCAAAAGAAAACATACCAAATACTACTCATTCTATATAGCATGCAAATTAATTATGATAATGCTTCTGCCCTTTTTTGTCACTTTAACAATAGACACTGGGACAGCAAATAAAATAAAGTACACATTTTTTTGTTGGGCATCACAGTGGATGACACTGCTGCATTATGCATCCCAGAGTGGGCTATGGTTATTGTGTGTGATGACACTACGTGTTACTCGAGCACCTCAGTTGTCCTCCCACACCTACAGAGGCCTACATGTGAGGTTAACTGATGATTCTAAGGCTATGTCCACACCACTAGGTTTTGATTTAATATCATTGCTTTCACCTCATTCATGAAAGTACCTCTGTCCACAATAAAATGACCAAAAATACATATGACAGTAGATGTTTGCCTAAACCAAGCACAGGTGCATTGGTGGAAAAATCCTTGAAGTGATGTTAATGCCGACAGCCAGGGGGTTTATCGAAAACCTGTAGTGAAGGGTACATTGTTTGCATTTTGCCTATGTATACAGCATTCAAACTGTATAAAATATAATTTAGATCCCCAAAGGCAAACAACACAACAAGTGCCATGGAAAGCAGCTCTTCAATGTTGGCTATGTTGGAAAATGTTTTTCTTCCATTAATGGTGACCAGTCAAGAAATGAAACTTAGAAATAAGCAAGATCCAATTAGGGAGAGCTACAGAAGAAGCACAAACATAACAGAGCCCAATTAGAGTCTGTGTTGTTAAAAGTCTACGTTTTTGTTCAATCACAATAAAGTTCCAAGCTGGCATTATCAGAAGTATACAGCTGTGAAGAGGGTTTTCAAAAGTAGGGTAGTGTGGACAAAAGGCAAAAACGGAGACTGACGTCTACGTTTATAAACCAAAATATAATAGAATGGACAAAGCCCAAATTGGCCTTGTTGGTGTGTGCATGTGTGTGTACAAGTGGGCCCTGTAATGGACTGCTGCCTCATCCAGGGATGGTTCTTACATTACACTAATGCTTTACAGGAGTCCGCAAACAGCCAATTGCAATCCTGGATTATGACATTTTCAGAATGTATTGCTATACGTTTCCTCTCAAAACAAAAAAGCCAGTTAAAGCAACAACACTTAAATGTATGAGATGTCTTCCACAAAATTGGAATTGGAATTTGATCACACTATAAACAGTTTTTAATAAAGTGAAAATATCCAAAAATGAATTGAAATGATTAAATGAAACAGCTATAGTAAAAACAGAGCATGCTGTATTCAAATTGTTAATGAACCAACATTATGACAGCATTCAAATATAATTCAGCTTAAAATTAGTTTTAACTATTTGTTTTTAATATCATTTCTCAGGCACTCTTTATGTTAAGCACACCTGCTACTTTGAAAAAAACTGCTATTTGGATTAAGGCGTGTTGTTATCCTTGCAAAGGCCAGTATTCCCAGCTCAGCTCTAAGGAGTGGCTATGTCCTCTCTTCAGCCACTTCTTTATGGTTCATTTTCACTGCAGTTGCAGGCTGCAATCTACCCACAGAGGAAATGCAAAAATGCTGAACAAGAAAACTGCACCCATCCTCTTAAGTGGCAGCTACAAATATATCCTCCCCCAGTCGAACACTCAGCTTTGTAACCTTGCCCGCAAATGAATCCCTAGGAGACGACAGAACAACAATAGGGCTTTGAGACAGTGCACATTACAATCATTATAATCATAAAGGTTCTGGTGTTTCAAACCTTATATACATTTTTTCATATTATGATGCTTTGAAAAGAACATACTCATCCTACACAGAAAAATATGTGGGCTCATGATAAACTTCATTTACATCATCAGTTCACTTCAAAGCCCCTTTTAAATCTTCTCTTGCCCCCATATATTTTTACCATCAGCAAAGTAAGGTCATTTGCCTATAATGTCTATAAGTAAACCATTTAGATAAATGAAGAGCAGCTGTTCCAGTTCTGACCTCTATGAGACCCCACATGTAACGCCAAATTGAATCTATCATTGTATTTGCTTAGGCAGTGAGGCAAATCAGTATCCATGTTTATTACCCACAATGGATATTTGCTGCATGCCACTAAATAGATGTAAAATATAACTAACATTGAACATACTTTAAGCCATGTCATTTTCAAATACTTGAACTTTGGCTAAATACGTTAAAAAAAGGTTTATTCATTCACTCACTTCACTGTTCACTTTTTCAATTAGAGTCACAGAATGAAGGAGCCTTCCCCACCAGAAATAGAATAAAAGCAGATTTAAATCCTATACCGGTCCAAGTGGAGGGATACAACTACATAACAACAGTGTCCATGAAAACAGGCCATTCACCCCAAAAAACCTCACCATTTCCTAGTCACTTAATACTTCTAAACTATTGTCACTAATAATAATATCCTAAAGGTGATCTTTTCAGCTACGCTATGAAGTCACATAGTCTGAGTATCTATAATTCTCAAACTGAAGAAATATTTCCTAATATGCATCAATCCATTTTCTAGACCCATTTAATCCTGAGCAGGGTCTCAAGGCAGTGGCAGCCCATTTCGGTGCTCATAGGGTGCAAGGCAGAAACATCCCTGGACAGGGAAGACAGTCCATTGTAGGGTGAATGCACACAGCTCAGTTTTACATCACCAATCCACCAATCCTGCACGTCTCTTCTGTAGAAGGAAACCAGAGTGAAACTCACAGACACAGGGAGAACGTGTAAACTCTTTTCTCCTAACATTGCTGCAAAATTTATCTTTAACTGACTTCCATCTGCATCATTGTTGAAAAAAAATAAATGCAGTATCCTCCTCATTACTTTCATTAAATTTTAAACATTTCTATCATGTCACACATTTGTTATCACTTGGTTAAGGTGTAAATGTTTCATATAGCTCAAAATCTGAGGCTGCACCGATACGCCATGAAAATTTATGGGGTTGGCATTTGTGAAGCAGTGTGGCACAGTAAGCAGGCAGTGGGGCATAGTGGTTAAGGCTTTGGACTTCCAACCCCGAGGCTGTGGGTACAAGTGCCACTACTGACACTGTGTGTTACCATAAGCAAGTCACTGCCTGTGCTCCAATTGGAATAACAAAAGGAATGTAACAAATTGTATTTTGAATGTTGTAAGTCACCTCGGATAAAGGTGTCAGCCAAATAACTACAATGTAATGTAATGTGCTGTAATGTAATGATGTCACACCCCCCCACTTCAGACTTTTAATGTGTGTTCCTATGCATAGTTTTGAAAGAAATGCATGCTCAGTGTTGATGTACTGTTCAATACACACAAAAAACAAAAGATAAACACTGATCCAAACACATTTTTACTGAGCTAATTATTACTTTTCATTTTGACAACTCAGACCCGGACATCAAAGGTGAGGCCAAATTATGTAACTGAGAACTGGATGGACATTCCATGTGAAATTAAGCACTAGGATTCCCTTATTTCTCATGTTTTCAATTGCATATAAATGTAACACAAGTCTAGGAGCTCTTCAATGGACTTTTGCAGCAATGTTATGAACACCACAACTGCACACAACGCTTCAAGATTAATGTTCCTTATTTAAGAAACAGTCACAAATTGAGTCCTGTTTTTAAGTAAGGATGATGGACATACAAAATATATTAAATAAATACATTAAAAAAATGAATTGGGTTCAAGGCCAAATATGGTTTGAAACAAAAAGAAGCAGATACACCAGAAAGCAAGAGACTCAGCTTGGGACCAACATTGTTTGCTGTTATCACTAACAAGCTGGACCTTACACCCTGCTTTAAGGTCATAGATTCAGACTCTGAGCAAGTATGATCATCCATCAATTTAGTGAATCTACTTAATCCAATTTTAGGCTGGCAGGCAGGAGCACACTAAAGGAACTACTAACTGCAGAGCACATAATATGATTCAAAGCAAGCCAGTTTGGAATCAGCAATTAATCTAGCATAGACATTGTTGGGAGGGATGGATGGATGGATGGATGGATGGATACTTTATTAATCCCAAGGGGAAATTCACATAAACCAGCAGCAGTATACTGATACAAAGAAACAATATTAAATTAAATAGTAATAAAAATGAGAAAAAAAAAAAATGTTAGCATTTACTCCCCTGGGTGGAATTGAATGTGGGAAGGACAGCTATGCTAACTCAGAGAAGCTGCTAACTCCACAAAGAGAAGGATCAGGCCAATAAAGGCACGAACAGAGACAAGCTAAAAGGTAAAAGAATAGAGGAAGGCGTAGACTAAAATTATTTAAACAATGATCTGAAGTGATTTAATTAATGGAATTATCTAAACTAGCAGCATGATTCAAAAAAAGTGTATAGGACCTCCATTCTTGCTTGCGAAAAGGGTAGCTGTCATATAACGATTTTGTTATTAATTTTTTAATAGATGTCCTTATGTTTTATATAGATCTTTTGTAGCATAGGGCTTTTTAACACAAAGAATGCAAATTGGGTATTAGCTTTTGAAATAAGTAATGTGTTAAAAGTTACGGACTCTATTTTGGTTCTTCTAGGATGTGGCCATTTTGTGAGTCACATCATTAGAATACAAGTCCCATATGCCAGGGTGTGGCCTTATAGGTTCTGACTTGATTTAGTTTATGTGACAGGTTAAAAGGTCAGCTCTGGCATCCATTGCCTATCCGATTTGCAGACAGAAACTACCTTTCATTAGCGACTCTCTGTTTAATCGTTTCCCTGGCTACTGATCTTTTGGCTCTGACATTTTGAATACGATTTTCAAATTGCATTTTGGTCATTATGACAGTATCTTTATCTTTCCAGTCATGACTTTGCTTCATCTTTCAACTAAATTTAATCACCTTGTTGTATTCAGCAGCTCTTTAAAGTCGTTAGCTCTCAACCACTAGCAGAACAGCAGTTAGCAGACTCCATCTCCCATCCCCTTGTGCTGTATTTTTACCCCCAGTCCATGCCTATTACTTGGGTCTTGTGAGTTGGTGCTGCACCAGATAACTGCAGGTAAATGTAAGAATTGTGCTCAGCAAAGTGTGGTTCTCCCTCTTGCAAAGTTACTCAGTGTTTTTTGTAGGATTCTTGCTAGTACTTCATTATATATATGTGTTCTTACCATGTAAGCCCTCATATGCACCAGAGGCACTTATGGTAAAGAATATCTTTAAACAGTGTCTTATTTGGAAAGGTTTTTTCCATGTTTCACTGTTGGTGAAAATAAATGACTGAATGTTTGTCTTGGCTGTAATGAATTTCATTGAACAATCTGAACATAATCACTAGGGGACAGCTGTCTTGACAATTCCAGAGTTAATGTCACCTTTTGTGCCTTAATTGTTTACCTATACTGTCCAAGTATGTGAAATGGTTATTGTTTTCAATATGTTGGTTTCCACATGTATTGACTATTTGTAATGGCAACTGATTTTAGGCTTTGTTTGCTTAATTGGAGATCCACCTTTGAAGCACGCTTGCTTAGGTTTTGAGTCATCACTTGCATTGTCCTCCCAAAATCTGCCAACAAAGCAATGTCATCAGCTTTGGCTTCCACATCTATATAAATACAAATGCCACCCAGCAAGATTATTTACCCATCAATTCATCCATTTACAGAAGCTGCTTAATCTTATTTTAGGGTACATGTAACACTAATCCAATTTAGATATGCATCTTTGAGATATCCTGGAGTGGTAAGATCATATATTTGCAAACACGCTTCTATTTTTTTATTCTAAACTAAAAGTTTTGAAGTCGATGGATTCCAAGCTGGGTCAAAATAACTAATCCCATTTTATTACTCCAGTGCACATAGGCTCAGCAAACCCAATTATCTTCCCTTAATTTCTTAATGAGAGTGCAGAGTAGTTAAGTAGCCATGCCTTTCCTCTTGTAGTGTCTTAGCCACTTTATGCAAAGGTAATTGTATCTTATCCATGGAAGGGGATTTGTCGTTGTCAAGGACAACCGAGGAGGAAGCCACACTCCAACTGTGGCTTTAATTGGCTTTAATATTTCAAGACCACTGAAAACCACCTCTTCCAAAAAGCCAGTCTGAGCATATATTGTTTTTCCTTTTGAGGACAAAGATATGCAAGTGATCTACCACTCAAGGGGAATTCAGGAAAAACATTTTTCTATGAACAATTTTCACAATGAATCACATAAATCCCTGAACAGAACACCTTCCACTTAATAAATCACACTTTTGTGCAACAGTCAGTAGTGATGGTGACTACTGTAGCCTACCTTCTGCCCTGCTGTCAAGGAGAACAATATGTGAACTCCACATTGGATCCTCACAATGTAAAGGGCAAGCAAAGAAATACATTCTAGCGTTACTGTATATCTCAAAAGGTCTGACAGGCATTATTTTAATAAGTAAAATATCTTTGTTAGCAATGACTCGTAATCATTTTTATAAAAGTGATTAGTACTGTTTCAACACATTTCATAACATAGGAAACATGATGATGCTAGGACAGGCTTGTGGGTCTGAATTATGTTTCAGAATGTTATGTTACAGAATGCCCTGTGTCATAAATATAACATCTCTGTGTCATTTGAATGCAACCAAACTTTTATCAAAGAGCGACAGAAATCTTCATTATAAATGCAAGCTCAGTGTAACTATTGTGTTTATCTTACTAACAAAAGGAGTGCAGCTCTTTTATTTCTCTTACTAACAGCTGTGTGAGTGCGCATTATTTGTGTACTTGATTTTCCACTTGTAATGTATGTCTTCTAAGAACATACAGGGTTAACCAAAAAGTATCCTCAGTATTGTTTTATTGTTTTTTTATACTGTGCGTCACAGTGTTAGTCGTGCAATTGAGGGCTTTGTTTATCTAACTTCTGCAACAGAGGACCAAACTGGTCTGGTTAACTGCTGCTTTGCTATACTGTTACTAAAATAGACCACCTTCCTTCCTAAATGCACCAAAGAGACCAACATGCTCTTTGTACTTTTCTATGTGTCGAAGGTGTATCAGGAGCACAAGTCCAATGTCAACTTTCAGCACAGCATGTTTGCCTCAGTAAAGAGGATACAAATGGATTGAGTATTTTAAGGATTAGTGCATAAATGTCATCAATGAAAAATGATCAGGTCACCAATCTACACTGCAGACTATATAAACATGCCTGTGATATGGTTCTGGCAAACAGACATGTGACCATTAAAATAACTGTGTTAATAACCAATGTTAAAATATAATACTTAAGTAAATTCTGTAAACATTTTTATCATTACAGACTACCGCAAATTACAAAAAAAATGCTTTACAAAGATTTGAGTTTACAAATTTGCTCATTCAATACCCTTTTCTCATTATATGACCCATCACAGATCTAAAATGGCAGCACTGAAGACCAATTAAAATGGCGTGGAAAGATAACAGAAAAAAATTATTTAAAGTTTTAATGGTGGCTTACAGAAATAAAAGAGCATTATAATTTAATTACAGGAAAAAAAAAAAAACAGAAAGGACAAAACATCGTTCCAGATGAGCACAGAAAGAAAATGCCTGTCATAACCATCATGGAGGTTTTCTCACGTCTTCCTGAGCATCACTTTCAGCATCATGTCTCACAATCAGACGCTAAAAAGGTTGAAGAAGAAAAAAAAAAAAAAAAACAAGAAAGCTTGAAAGGCCTTACTTTAAATATGAAACTCTAAAAAAGTGTGCGCTCACAGCTTTATTAAACAGTGTTTAATGAAGGTAGATGTCTTACTAAGGTTTGCTTGCATGACTAATATTATTAAAGTAACTTTGTCAGATGTAGTGTATTTTGGTGTTTTATGAGCCAAAAATGGGGGAATTTTTTGGTGACAGTAAATTTCAAATAATTAATTTAGAAAGGGGGTTAAGCAAACTTGGGCCTATTCCACCATAAAACATAGGCCAGAGTGCCATTCTATCAAAAAGAAAAACAAAATCAAATCACACACATACATACTGTACATATTCAGTAAACCTCAATGAAGCCTTCACCAATGGTTTTTAGGTGAATATGCATCACCCCTTAGTTTACTACAACTCTCTTTTCAAGTTAAATGAACAGGTAAAATGTCTCTTTGGCACTATGGATACATGTTATGGTTATACATTATCAGTATACTGCATCTGAAATAATTTAAATTTACATCTTAATACTGTAGTGTTAACATTCTTAAATAATGAAAAGCTCTAATTTGCATAGAAAGCCTCTCTCCGGTGTAAAACTGCAGCAACTCTGTAAATTGCTGATTTGCAGCTTTTGTATGGAGTCAGGACATTTATCACAACAAAGCTCTATATATTTTGACATTTGTGTTATTTTAACCAGACTCAACCTTGCATGTATATCCTGCTCTACACAAACTGCAGCAGGTTGAAAAATTAAAGACACTAATGGCAGTACTTTTTGAAAGTATCATGTTCAATTTACTGCTACAGCTAAGAAAAAGATCCATATATCTTTGTAAAACAAGAGAATAAGCATGGCTCAAACATACTTAGCACTTGTAGTTATACATTTCAGTAAAACAACATATTGAAGACCAGGATGGAGGCAGAATTATGAGAGGCTCACTTGAACGTTTTGTGGGAAAAAGGTATATGGCCATCTGCAACAACCTTACACTGCACTCTAACTGCCTACTGGTTATAGAGAATATGTTATGTGGAAGGTATCTGATCAGATAAATGAGGCAGGAGGTGCGCTCCTTCAAGATGTGGCAAAAGGCAACACCATAGCCAACACCATTCATAAGTGAACAAAAGAAGCACATTTCTAAAGATATTACATATATGTGATTTTTCCACTTTGTACATAGTCTTCAAAGTAGACACCAATGATCGCATATTGATAATCTGAACCCAACCTTTTTTTTTTTTTTTTTTTTTTGGTTCTTTATTTCACCTTATACAATTTCTTGTATTAGGAATTTGTTAGTTTTCGCATACCCCATGGGGTCAGAGCGCAGGGTCAGCCATTGTACAGTGCCCCTGGAGCAATGGCAGGTTAAGGGCCTTGCTCAAGGGCCCAGCAGAGTAGGATCTTTTTTTAGCAGTGATGGGGATTCGAACCGGCAACCTTCGGGATACCAGCGCAGATCCTTAGCCTCACAGCCACCACTCCGCCCCTTTGTGCATATCAATGCTAACTTGAAACAAGACTAATACTAGAACTTAAGACAGTAGGAATAACCTAATGGACTGCAAGACTAAATCAGGTATTGCTCACTGAATATAAACTGACAGATACAACATGAGAACAATGTACCCATAGCCAAAGATACTGATAGCTACTCTGTTTGATTGCTTCTACATGTCTTTATTTATGTTTAGCCATCAATATTAAAAAAAGGAGCAAATGTAAAGAAACTCCATCAATCCATTTCCTAAGCCTGCTTTAGAAGAACACAGCAAATGGGCAACACATATATAGAGACGTCCAAGGCTCGATCCATGTAAGGGGAAGCAAAGGTGCGAACACCTGATGAGCTCCAATTAGGGTGAAACTCATGTACTGTTTGTATTATTTGGCAGGTACTATATAACATGTCTATGATCTGCTTCTTGCAACAGAGAGGGTGTGGCAGATGTTTACTGACTGGCACCCAAATAATCAAATTGCGATCAGACCTACGGAGATATACTGTAGATATATATATATATATATATATATATATACATAGACATACACACACACACATACATATTTATATATATATAATATACATCCATTCATCCATCTATTATCCAACCCGCTATGTCCTAACTACAGGGTCACGGGGGTCTGCTGGAGCCAATCCCAGCCAACACAGGGTGCAAGGCAGGAAACAAACCCCAGGTGGGGCGCCAGCAAACCGCAGTATAATATACATATATATCACATATACATAAATATATCAAAAATATACATACTGTATATATCACACATACATATTATTTATATGTGATTAGATTATACAATGAGATTTTTTTCAAGTAAGGAAGACATAAGTTTTGAGGTAAGGTTTTAAGTTTTTGAGATCACCTGTGGCAGCATGTTACCTGTTGATTACAAGGTGCAAGTAAAGAATGTCAATGTACTCTGTACACATGATAATAACAATGCCATAAACTTATAATCCAACATTAGGGTTGAAGGGAATGTTATCTTAGCATTGTCCAGCACAAGGTTGAACTAAATCCTGGATGATACACCAGTTTATTACAGGACACATCTGCATAGAATTACATACTCACTTATTGTGAGAAAATTTAAAGTTGCCAATTAGCTCTTTTCCATATTTTTTCTTGCGGGATGCGTCAGACAGGTAAATACTCTTCTGATTATCCAAAACTATGGCAAAATTACAAAACAAGGGTAACATTGTGTTCTTCTAAGTAAAAACATCCTTGCCCGAGTTTCAACAGCTTCCCCACTGATGAAACACAGAGAATAAAACGGATGCAAGCAATCAAAAGAGAGAAAAAGCCAAATTTTTACACACCATGACAGCACTTATGTTTGTAGCTGGCACTTTAGATCTAATGAGTACATAAAGTTTACGTGCTGCCTTAAGAGTGATGCTGTGCATTTTTAGCTTTAACAACTTTGGTGTTGTACTGACACAGAAATCATCTTCTGAAAGGGCAAATGTTTATCTCAGAGTTAATGTGTGGTAGTGATGGAAATTTTTTTAAATATATATAAATATACTGTATATATATAAAAAAGGTTAGCTGAAAGTGTTAACATACTAACATGGCATAAAGTTAAACTTACTTCAGTAATTATAAAGTAATTTCTTTACAAAATTTTATAACCTTTGTTCAGTTATGCATTTATTGCAAAGTGCATTTTGTTGTGTAGTGCTTTATCAACAATACTTCTTACACTACTTAATCGATTATTGGAAGTGAAAGGAGAGAAGTGGAATAAACACGATCCATTGCTGGCTAATTAACAGCAAGTCAATGTGTCACTTATGAATTTTGTGAAAATGATTAATTAACATATGTCATTGGGATCCCGGAGGAAACACACAGATAAGGGGAGAAAGTACAATGTTCACTTAGCGTGCAGGGCTAAGGTTTAAATGCAGAGTCCAAGTCCTGTGAAGTAGTAATACTAATCATTGTGACCCTGTGAATTCCAAATAATGCACAGGCAGTATGGCATACAGAATAAGGATCTGGACTTTAAACCACAAGGCATTGGGTTCGATTTCCCCCTTCACCTCACCATATGACTCCAACCATGTCACTTAAAAATTTATGGTCACCAGATTTTTTTTAAAGCACATGGGAGTAGTTACACTATGTATAGTGCCTATATTTTTAAAATGTCTCAGAATGGTGCTTCTATGGAAAGGTGCCTCATAAAGTAGAGGATAGCACATATTCAAGAAAAACTACGACAGTTCAGTAAATGGATAGACAGCTTAGAAGGCATAACAATTCAGTGTAAGATTTTTTAAAATAAAGCAAAGGAAAACAAGGGCATGTATCCATCTACAGTATTTCTGAACAAAGTATTTCTAGTACAGGGCTGTAGTTAGCTTACTGCACAAAAAGAAAGGCAGATTGGTCTTGAGCCTTAAGCACTATTAAAGATTCTGTGTTTGATTTAAGAGAATTGAGAAGGCCTGCTTTCTCTAGCTAACCAAATCAGGTGACTTAATCCACACAGATGTCAAAAGACACAAAAGAAAACTGCTGTACTCATCCATAAAGAGTTAAATGGTCTACACTAAACAAGTAGGATATTATACTCGTGACTTCTGAAGCAGACAAGACAAATGAACTCTGTATTACACTGGGCCTCTCTCTGTGTTAAGTTACACCGGAAACAATACATAATTAATTTCTACACGCACTTCAGTCTAGTAGCCAAGCCAACAAAAAAGGGACCATGAAATAAAAAACAAAAATTCTGTATCTTGATCTTTTACAATTAAAAAAAAACAGATATTGCCATTTCAGTTACGTGGTCTGATGAATCTCTAATCTGAAATGGAGCCACACTTGGTCAGTGAGCAAGAAACAAAAATAAAACCTTCTTAAAATATCAAATGTTTAAGTCTGTATTTCCTCAGGACTCGACCACCAGCTGCATAAAGCCACTACTGTACAATAGGATTTGTTCCGAGTGCACTTTATCAGGCCTTACAATAAAAAAAAAAAGAATAAAATGGTGAATAAAACAAATTGTCTAAATTTGTACTGTATGTATTTAAAAAAATAAAAAACAATGCAAACCCCAATGGCCTATGTGAAAACTTTCTCCCTTGAATTTAATCAATGACAACACCACATTTAGAAGCATTAACAGGAACACGATTATTTCCTGTAGGTATTGATCCATCTCTCACAAAGCAGTGAAAGAATCTTGGCCCACATTTAATTGCTAAAATACTTCATCGACAATTGTGAGATTTCAAGCACAAACTGCCCCAAAAGCTGTGTGCTTGCAGTTCAATGGCAATGGCTATGTTTCAATCTGAGCTCACAGACAGATGGACTGACACCTTCCCCAAGACCCTAAAGATACTAAGTCGATTCGCTAACAGCTTCAGCAATGGTAAGCCAACATGGTCTTAATGAAGCAAGGAATTTCCAGAATACGACAATACCACCATCATGTTTATCCTGTAGAATACACTGTTACCTTTTCTCCAGATTAGAGTTTTCAAAAGAATCCAAATATCTCAGTATAGATCATAACTTTTTCAAGATTACATCAATGCTCATTTTTTATGGTATCACTTCTACATCCTAAATTATCTATTACTTTCAGTTCGCTCTCAAATTTCAATTTCATTTCTTAGTATCATATTGAAGGTTGAAATTTTAGCTTTATGACAACCCCAACCTAGACATCCTCTGGCTCGAGTTACAGTACTTGAGTCATATACAGAACATTGTAAGAGAGCTCAATTACAGTCCTAGATTGCTGCAGAGTGTACCAATTTTTGTTGTGACCCTACTACTTAAATTAAATAAATTAATACTCTCCCCAAAAATGCTATTTTTTTTTTAAATATTACTTTCCCCATGTGTCTTTTAGTGATGACTGAAAAAAAGCTATAATCTCATATATTCACGGAGAACAATGATTAAAAAAAACAATGAAATAATACATGCTAATGGTGGCCAAAGCTGTGCAATGGCAAATGATATGAAATATATATCCTTGGGTAAAAAAAATATTTCATTAAACATAATGAAGTGTGCTATATGTCTATAGAAAAAATAAAGTCCTGCATAAGCCACATGACAGTTATGTAATTTTTTACTCACAGCATGCAAAACAAATGCATTTTGTGCTAAAATACTGCTAAACAGATATTTCCGGAAATATCAGCGTACACCTCATAAAAAGGAAACGTCATGTCCACATGGAACTGACTACTTAAATTGAAGAGAGTAATGAATGGGAAGGGGTCAGATTTGACATGTGGATTATACAACATGAGTAAATTTAGATTTTTTATTTTTTTCATAAACATTTTTCATATCATTTACCGCTGCACAGCACCAGTCACCACTGGCTTATATTATATAATAAACAGTTTTTTTCATTTTTGTTCTCCAGATTAAAAATTGAACTTGGTAATCACTAAAAAAACACGAGGTAAATAACACATAAAAAGTATTTTTGGTATTTCTTTAATTAAAAGTCGTTGCGGATAACAGAATTTATTTAATTTTACAGCTAGTTCATATTTTCATTCTGCCATTTCATTTCTAGGATATCACCCATATCAGTAGTGGTTCAGAACAGGTAAGAATTATTTGAAAGTATTTCACTTTTTTTCTTACCAAATATTTTTTCACATACACAGGCATAAAAGGACACAAAGTTGTATGGTGAGGTGTGGTTCTTTGCCATTTATATCACATCATTAACGAGTAGCTAATTAAGAAAACAAGAATCGATTAAAAACAGTCAATATGGCTGTTTAGGACTAATGGAAGCACTTAAGAATTGAGAACCTTAACACAAAAACAACTAAAATGTAATATAAAAAGGCTGCTTGTGCAAAAGGTGCTACAGCAGCAATAACTGGTTTCTAATTAAGAGGTTAGGATGGAGCAAAAACCTGCAGCCAATTCATTCCCTTCAGCACCCCACTCTACAAGATCATTCAGGTGCATTTTGACACACTTCAGGCAAGTGCTGATCTTCTTACTAGATAGATAGAGATAGATAGATAGATACTTTATTAATCCCAAGGGGAAATTCACATAATCCAGCAGCAGTATACTGATACAAAGAAACAATATTAAATTAAATAGTAATAAAATAAATAAATAAATAAAAATAAAATGTTAGCATTTACTCCCCCGGGTGGAATTGAAGAGTCGCATAGTGTGGGGGAGGAACGATCGCCTCAGTCTGTCAGTGGAGCAGGACAGTGACAAAAGTCTGTCACTGAAGCTACTCCTCTGCCTGGAGATGACACTGTTCAGTGGATGCAGTGGATTATTCATGATTGACAGGAGTTTGCTTAATGCCCGTCGCTCTGCCACAGATGTTAAACTATCCAACTTAACTCCTACAATAGAGCCTGCCTTCTTAACAAGTTTGTCCAGGCGTGAGGCATCTTTCATCTTTATGCTGCCACCCCAGCACACCACCGCGTAGAAGAGGGCACTCGCCACAACTGTCTGGTAGAACATCTGCAGCATCTTACTGCAGATGTTGAAGGATGCCAACCTTCTCAGAAAGTATAGTCTGCTCTGACCTTTCTTACATAGAGCATCAGTATTGGCAGTCCACTCCAATTTGTCATCCAGCTGCACTCCCAGATATTTATAGGTCTGCACCCTCTGCACACAGTCACCTCTGATGATCACAGGGTCTATGAGGGGCCTGGGCCTCCTAAAATCCACCACCAGCTCCTTGGTTTTGCTGGTGTTAAGATGTAAGTGGTTTGAGTCGCACCATTTAACAAAGTCTTTGATTAGCTTCCTGTACTCCTCCTCCTGCCCACTCCTGATGCAGCCCACAATAGCAGTGTCATCAGCGAACTTTTGCACGTGACAGGACTCTGAGTCATATTGGAAGTCTGATGTATATAGATTGAACAGGACCGGAGAAAGTACAGTCCCCTGCGGCGCCCCTGTATTGCTGAACACAATGTCAGACCTGCAGTTCCCAAGACGCACATATTGAGGTCTGTCTGTAAGATAGTCCACAATCCATGCCACCAGGTGTGGGTCTACTCCCATCTCAGTCAGCTTGTCTCTAAGGAGCAGAGGTTGGATGGTGTTGAAGGCGCTAGAGAAGTCCAAAAACATAATTCTTACAGCACCACTGCCTCTGTCCAGGTGGGAGAGGGATCGGTGTAGCATATAGATGATGGCATCCTCCGCTCCCACCTTCTCCTGGTATGCGAACTGCAGAGGGTCGAGGGCGTGGCGGACCTGTGGCCTCAGGTGGTGAAGCAGCAGCCGCTCCATGGTCTTCATCAGATGTGACGTCAGAGCAACAGGCCGGAAGTCATTCAGCTCACTAGGACGTGATACCTTTGGGACTGGGGTGATACAAGATGTTTTCCAAAGCCTTGGGACTCTCCCCTGTTCCAGGCTCAGGTTGAAGATGCGCTGTAGAGGACTCCCCAGTTCCAACGCACAGGCCTTCAGCAGTCGTGGCGATATACCATCTGGACCCGCTGCTTTGCTGGCACGAAGTCTTTTCAGCTCTCTGCTCACATGGGCTGCTGTAATTGTGGGTGGGGATGTCTCACCTATGCTGGTATCAGCAGAAGGATGGTTGAAGGATGCAGTATTCCAAGGTGAGAGTGGGTTAGGGTGATCAAACCTATTAAAGAAGTTGTTCATTTGGTTTGCTCTCTCCACGTCTGTCTCGATGGCGGCACCCCGCTTCGAGCTGCAGCCAGTGATAATCTTCATCCCATCCCACACTTCCTTCATGCTGTTGTTCTGCAACTTCTGCTCCAGCTTTCTCCTGTACTGCTCTTTCGCCGCCCTGAGTTGGACTCGGAGTTCCTTCTGCACGCGCTTGAGCTCATGTTGATCACCACCTTTAAAAGCCCTTTTCTTCTGGTTCAAAAGGCCTTTGATGTCACTTGTAACCCATGGCTTGTTGTTAGCATAGCAGCGCACTGTTCTTACTGGAACTACAATGTCCATACAGAAGTTGATGTAATCAGTTGTGCATTCAACAGCCTCTTCAATGTTCACACTATGTGACCCCAGCAATATATCCCAGTCTGTAGTTCCAAAGCAGTCTCTCAGAGCCTGCTCTGCCTCAGGGGACCACTTCCTGAATGAGCGTGTGGTTGTAGGTAGCGCCCTCACTCTTGGTTTGTATTGAGGCTGTAGCAGAACCAGGTTATGATCTGCTTTCCCAAGCGCAGGCAGCGGGGTGGCGCTGTATGCGTCTTTAACGTTTGCATACAGTAGGTCGATAGTCCTGTTTCCCCTGGTGTTACAATCCACATACTGGGAGAAGGCAGGTAATGTTTTGTCCAGCGTTACATGGTTAAAGTCTCCAGCGATTAGCACAAGTGCCTCAGGGTGCTGCGTTTGTAACTTAGCAACTGCGGAATGTATGATGTCACTCGCTATCTCCGCGTTCGCTTGAGGAGGGATGTAAACAATTACAACAATCACTTGTCCAAACTCTCTGGGCAAGTAATAGGGACGCAGACTTACGGCCAACAGTTCGATGTCCCTGCAGCAATTGGAGATTTTAACGTTTACATGTCCTGAGTTGCACCACTTTGTATTGACATAGAGAGCGAGTCCTCCTCCTTTCTTCTTCCCGCAGGTACTTGCGTCTCTGTCCGCTCTAACTGTGCTAAACCCGGGTAGCTCCACGTTAGCATCTGGGATGGTAGTTGTTAGCCACGTTTCACTAAAACACAGCAAGCTGCATTCTCTGTAGGTTCTGACATTTTTCACCAGCACAGCCAGTTCGTCGATCTTATTTGGTAGTGAGTTCACATTTCCCAAGATCACAGAAGGCACCGACGGTTTATAACGCCATTTTCTCTCAAGTTGTCTCGATTTAATCTTATCTTTTATCTTTGCGCCGGCTCGGCTCCCCCGATATCGTCTTCTTACCTCGTCAGGTAAATAAGGAACCACACTGGCATGAGCATTTCTTCTCAGTGCTTTAAGCTGACTACTTGAATAGGCGATTCTCGGAGTGTAAAAATCCATGTCAAGTAGTAAAATAGTAAAAAGTGTCCAGGGAGCGATTTCACATAAAAGAAAGTGGTAGAAGTGATCAGTGAAATAGAGAAAAATAGAGATAAAAAGGTAAAAAGATATTAGGTATGCCTCTAGTACTCCACCATAGATCACATTTTTGACAAGTGTTTTTATGGTGGCTAACTCATAATACCGATGTTAACATACGTCACCAGATCGCAAGATGATGTTCTAGAGCAGGGGTGCCCACACTTTTTCAGCTTGCGAGCTACTTTTAAAATGACCAGTATATATATACTCAGTATACTTTATACATAAAATGTATGTTGTCGTACCTTGCATAACTGAATAACCTTTATCGCACAATAACAATTCAATACATTTGTGGTTATTACAGTATTTGGATTTAATAATCGTCATGTGGGAAAAGGCTGACTCGCATAAATAAGTAGAACCAAATAACGCAGTCAAGGAGCTTTTGAATTCAGCCGAGTGAAAAATGATGGCTGTCCGATTAACTGCGATTTTAGTTCCCTCTCCTTTCTCTTTCTCAGATCACTTTTTGGAAGGACATCAGTTTCATAGTTTTTTTTTGAACAGTTCGAAAGTGCCTTTCCACATTTTCCTTCTTTGGAACAGCAATGATAGATTGACAGATCAGACAAATGCACTTTGATTGTGACATTGTGAGAAAAAAAAATCCTCTTCCAATTCCACATACAGCCCATACCCTTCCCAAACAATTTTTTTTTTAAATCCCTTCTTTAGTCGATATAAATTGGAAGGCTAACTAGATCACTTAGATAGCCGGAGTTTTGCAGTAGCTTGCGCGTTTGATTGTGCATGCGGGATGACCAGTGTGTTAGAAGAAATGAGATCTCAGACTGGCCGCCCTGTATGTCAATCAATTGGCAAATGTCATAGGGAGGATATATGATAGACTAACGTTTAAAAAATATTTTTTTTGAATGCAACGCGACCTACCTGCACTACCTTTACGATCTACCGGTTGATCGCAATCGACGCATTGGGCACCCCTGTTCTAGAGTTCTTCATGGAAAACTCTGCACAATGTGTTATGTGGATTTTGGAAGGATAGACATTCTGGGAAAGACCTTATTTATGGAGAAACCTTTGATTTGGTGGTGTCACAGAACCTCACCAATAGCTTTGGCATGGATAGACAGATGGAGCTTTATTTATCCCCAGTTGGAAATTTGGGTTTTTAGAGAAGCTCTTTAAATAAATAAATAGGTAGATAAGTCAGTAAATAAACAAATATACAAATACATTTATTTCCATTATGACAGATATAAACTTTATTTTTTCCCCTCAAGGTTCTCAGTAATTTCTTTTAATCATATAGCTTGTCCCAAAGACAACAATTTAAATGACATGGCAAGATACAGGGTATAAATTAGCCAATAGCACACCCTAATTATCCCTTAAATAGGGAACAATATCTTTTTCAAGTTAGAATATTGCATATTTCATTCCTTTTCATACCAATAAAGTAAAAGAAATATTACACTTAAACTCCCTGCTGTATACCAGTGTAATCCACAACAAGTCTTCCCAAATCCATTATGAAAAATATGCAGCAAAGCAGGATATCAAACATATGCTCTTATCATGTGCATTATTGGGGTATACAGCTGTATTTGATTCTGCTTGTGTGTTTTTTTGCTTAAAATAATAGCATGATATCCTGAGGACAGAACAGTGGCACAATGTCTGATTTCTAGCCTGGCATGTATTCTTGTGAAGCCCGGGTCTGTGAGGGTTTTCCACAGGCCCTCTCGTTTTCTCCCACATCCCATTGTTGAGCAAACACACCTAGGCCAGATATTGCACCTTCATCCCAGTGGCAGGAGTTTTCATCCCAGTGGCAGGAGTTTGATTTTATTTTTTCTTTATCTGGTTACTCTGGTGTATTCTCCTACCAAAAACATGAACAGTAGATTGTTTGGGAGTTGTACATTGGGCCAGTGTGGATGCATCCGAGATAGTAGTACCCTGGAATGGATAGGAACTGCATCCAGGTTTGGATCATGCATCTAATGTTACTTGGGTCAGTGTCCAGTACGCTGATAACATGCGGTTACAGAAAATGGATAAATATAATCTGCTCACTACAAACAACAAAAGTACTTTAAAACCAAAATCAAACAAAAGATCCTGGTGGACAACATAAAAAACAGCATTAGAAAAATTTTGAGGTGAACAAAAGGCCATTCAGCCCAATGAAGTTCATCAATTCTATCAACCTAACTTCTCCAAAATAACATCATGTTGAGTTTTGAAGGTCTCAGAAGTCCTACTCCCTAATTCTAATATAGACTACCTCCTCTGAACACCAAGGAGCCCCGTCCCCCGTGTCCTACGGCTCTAAAAGGGCTTTTATTGCATTGGTACCACTAATGAATATGAACAAAAAAAATAAAAGAAAAAAACTAATTAAACAGCACAGGTAAATAAACTTGACTTCATGCGCCAAACAAGAAAAAAAACACATTTCTATAAACCAATGCCAGGAAATGAACATTAGTACCCACTATTTTCTAAAAGTGACATTTGATCTCATGCATTTATTCTTAACTGCTGTACTTACTGTATATAAACAAGCTTCACAAGGATGTGCTTCTGCTAATAAACAAAAGGTCCAAAAACTGATTGCCAATACATACTCTAAGCATTTATATGCTAAGCAAATATTTCAAGGTTACACTTGAGAAAAAATGGAACACCTTCTAAAAAACAAATTTAGTTGCCTAAAAACTCTCCTAAACTTTCTCAGCTTTTTTGAGATGTTTAAGGGAGACATGCCGGCTCCTAGTCTTATGTAAGATCTGTGTTGATGTGTTTTATGTATTTTCTGTTTTCATTTGTGTTCCCACATAAAAGTGATGAATGATGCTACTTCAAATACAGGTAGCAAAACTAGGTCACTGAGCAAGAAACAAACATTCATGTAAAAACCAAAAATAAAAACTAACTAGCCTGCTGAAAAACTTTGGAATAAAGACTCAAAGAGGAGTCTTGTTTACTATACATTTATTACACATCTCTTGATAGACACTTTCATTGTATCTACTGACCCAAAAGTGTTTTAGTGTCAATCCAGTACGCTACAGAAACCAATCACAAAAGACAGCCTAGCTCTTTTTGATGGCCCCAATGTCAAAGTACTCCAGAAAAGCACATACATATTTCGCTTACGCAAATGACAGTCTCAGCTACATGTTTATAATAATCGTGATAATGATAAAGACAAGGGAGGTGACATTATTTTGTAGGGTGTTCTACTGATGTCTAAGACGAAACCTACCTGGTGGTCTGTTAGACCTAACTCAAACCAGTATTTAAACAATCTGTATAGGCCATACGAAACATAAATTAATACTAGGGATCCGCTGAAAGGCACATCTTGCATTAAGCCAAATAAGTAAAAATGTTTCTCCCAAATGTAGGACACTGATTCCACTACCTGCCCGTTCTGTTTAAAACTGATGCTTTCAAACAGCACCCCCCTGTTCTATATGGAATGAGTGAGGCATCACACTACATTGCATTTTGGGGCATTGTTTACAAAGAACAACAGATTACATCTTGCCTGAAGAAGGGGCCCGAGTTGCCTCGAAAGCTTGCATATGGTAATCTTTCTAGTTAGCCAATAAAAGATGTCATTTTGCTTAACTTCACACTACAAAGAACAACAAGTAACAGTGATTGAGAGAAACCATACAAATAAAGAAAGGCAAACAGAAGGAAAAGGGATTACATCAGGACAAATGGGGACGCAAAGCAATGCTATTTAAACAAACAAAGCTTAACAATGTGGATACATACTCTTGCAGGCCAAGGAAAGTACAAAGCAACAAAGAGAAGCTAACTTGACTCACATTTTGTTGCCTTTTTATTTATTTAAAGTTCATTTTATTAATGACTTCTCATGATTTTTACATCATCATACAGGTTTAAAATTAAATTCACTGAGAAGCATGAATCAAAAATGAAGTTTATTTATGTTTAGGCATTACAAAATGGAACAACAATAAATGTGGAAAATATAATTTTAAGAAAAGGTATTCAGAATTTATTTTCCATTTTTATTTGGCTGCATATGGAATGTGTGTTTTTTTGGAATTTCAGTGTGTTCTGAAATTTGGGTTTGGCTAAAATGTTTCATCATGGTGTAACACTAATTAATCCAAATTGATTGGTAATGTCCTTTAGTTAGGCAAAGCAGGTATTCTTAAGGCATTCTCATACCTAGATCTTTTGATGAGGCTTTAACAATGGTGCGATTTCCCCAAAAGTTCATTTTATTTAGGTAGATGTGAACAATCATACTTGGGTGCATACCAAAACAACCAGACTGTGACTCTTTGCAAAGTATGGTCACAGTGCAGTACCCTGGAACAGTCTGCATGAGGCATGAATGTGATTCAACACAGGACTGATTTGACTGCAGGAAATACTGAGCATTACGTGTGACACTGAGCATGCTGTGGTCATCAAGCAAAATATCTGTTGTCTGTAATTAGGGAATTCTATTCATAGCATAATAAGTTAAGGGTTAACATGGAGCATTAAGAACAATAAAAAGGTAAAAATTAATACACACATGGTGAAAATGATACATAATTCAGATAAAACAACAATCACCTGTCAATAAGAGCAAGCCCAGCATCTGACACATCATAGAGCAGTGGAAAAAGAGGTGTAAATTCACTGTGACTAAAATGCATACAGAGGTGGCAAGAAACAAACAGCAGTGTCCTTTGAGACCAACGACCAAACTCTCTAATTTTACACCACAAAAGTGAGGGGCACATGTGGAGCAACCTCTCAATGCAATTCCTTTTCAGACATGATATAGTTACACAAGCTTTGACATATGTAGTAAATGTCAATCAAACATTCCAAAGTGAACATTATTAACAAATAGTAATAGGAGTTAAGACAGTAGACATGTGATTTGAGATAACCTAAACTGAGGTTACGTTTACATGAAGGTTACTGGGGAATAAATATGCAACTGTCAGAGCTGACTATACTTCCTTAGAAGGTTGGCGTCCTTCAACATCTGCAATAAGATGCTGCAGATGTTCTACCAGACGGTTGTGGCGAGTGCCCTCTTCTACGCGGTGGTTGGCTGGGGAGGCAGCATAAAGAAGAAGGACGTCTCACGCCTTGACAAACTTGTTAGGAAGGCAGGCTCTATTGTAGGAATAAAGCTGGACAGTTTAACATCTGTAGCAGAGCGACGGGCACTAAGTAAACTCCTGTCAATCATGAAGAATCCACTGCATTCACTTAACAGTGTCATCTCCAGGCAGAGGAGTAGCTTCAGTGACAGACTAAGGAGATTGTTCCTCCCCCACACTATGCGACTCTTCAATTCCACCCAGGGGAGTAAATGCTAACATTATTCAAAGTTATTGTCTGTTTTTACATGCATTTTTATTACTCTTTAATTTAATCTTTTTTTATTTTTGCATCAGTATACTGCTGCTGGATTATGTGAATTTCCCCTTGGGATTAATAAAGTATCTATCTATCTATGTCTGTTATCATAAAACTGAAGCCCAAGTGTATGCCCTCAGTAGAGATTGCCTTCTTTTGTAAACTTGCCCATTTGACGTGTCATTTTTGTACAATATATAGAAATGCATACTTTTCAAGTACTCTTCCAGTTATTCAATAATAGGTAATTTGCTCAAAGAGCTGTGTTTGGTAAATAAACCAAATAATTATAGAAAATACAGTGGTGTGCAAGCAGAACTGCTGCCGACCCTCAATGGTGTTTTTCTGAGGAAAAAAAAAGTTTCTGCCCAATGAAAGAATTCTACAATATGCTCAAGGGATGTCTACCATGTTCAGTTTGCTTTAAACAAAGCAAATGGACTATGAGTATGAAAATGCCTTTAGATCATTAGCAAAGAATTCAAATTAAATCAGTTTTTATCAGATTAACAGATCAATTTCATGTAGCCTGTTTTTTAATCTCATTTTATAATTTCAGACGGATTTTTAAAGAGACTCAAAAACCCCTCAGACTGACTTTCAGAAACAGTGCAGAAGCAGCCTTACAATGGTTTGTAAATGATATTCCAAAAACCTTCCCATGGTTTTTAGATCCAAGCTCAGTTTTTGACACTATACACAACCGTACTCTAAAATACAAGCTTCAGAACTTGGGAGTGTCGCACCAGCTGTTCCTAAGTGGTTTACTTCATACTTATCACATCCTTTTCAATACATCTCATTCTTATCTGCATCCAAATAAGGCATCCCTCAGGGCTCACAGCTAGGATCTATTATGTTTTACTTCCATATGTTTTCATTAGGATGTTCTTAAGAAACATACGTTTTATTTGTATGATGGTAAAACAAAACTGCATTCATCAATAAAAAGTGTAGCATGCTGAAACAGTGCTTACTGCACAAATACAGTAGAGTCTCGCTTATCCGACGTCCCACCGAAAAAAACAAAAAAAAAAAAAAAACGCATCAATCGGCAACAAGAACTGCAAGTTGCGAACATGAGCGTAGTCTATTTTTTGTTGCGCCCGACTCTACCGCAGCTAATTACAGTGGAACCTCGGTTTGTGAGCACAATTCGTTCCAGGAACATGCTCGCAGTCCAAAGCACTCATACAGTATATTAATACGAATTTCCACATAAGAAATAATGGAAACTCAGATGATTCTTCCACAACCCAAAACTACTCATATAAAAATGATTAATACAAAATATAAAATAAAAATACATAAAGCAAATTAACCTGCACTTTACTTTTGAAAAGAATCATGGCTGGTGTGAGTAAGTTTCTAAACACTTGTGGGATTCCACCCAACGGGACGACATGCGGAAGAGCATCCCAAAGCAATCTCAGTCTCCAAACGTTGCAGCAGTTCACCATAAAAGCAAATCCGAAAAGATCGCGGACATGCTATAAGCGCCTGCCGTCGATGGGTGATACAAGGAACAAGGAACATTATAAATGCGCAGGGCACAGTATTACTTTCCCCCGACCCTACCTGACTGCTGTGTCTGTGTATAGGAGAGTGGCAGATCCCACTACAATAAATAACCTTGCTGTTGCTGTTTCAAGCTGAATAAAGCTGGTGTTGCTAAAGTACTGAGATTTAGCTTCGTGGTTTTTGGGTGTAAGACGGGGACTCGCACGTCACAGCACAAACACACACGTACACACACAGTCACAATGCTGTAGTAAATAGTATACGCTTGTACGGATGTTGACTATATGAGTGACGGAGTTACGGCTCTAGAAACTGCAATTAATTACACTGAGCAACAAGGAGAAGCTACAGGAATCAACATAATGATGCTGCAAAGATGGCGAGACTTGGCAGCGAAGAAACGGCACTCGTCAGGAAAGCAGACTACGATCAAAAATGTCTTTAAATCATCACAGGACTGAACTTTTTAAGTACAGTACATACTGTATTTAACTTCAGACGATTCTGTAACTGCAAGTTCATTTTTTCAGTTCATTTATTGTTGTTTTGTTGTAAAACATGATTATTAGGTTCGTAATGTGTAAATTTATTACACAGTTTGACGTTTAATAGGCTTTTTCTTAACACCTCCTATTATCCAACATCCGACGTTCTACCGGCCCGTTTATGTCGGATAAGCGAGACTCTACTGTACTAAAACTCAGTTTGAAATGTCTTTCCAATGTATGTGTGAGTTTTTCTCTGAGTAATCTTATCTTAACTCCCACATCCCTAAGATGTGCAACTGGCAATTCTGAACTGGACCCAGATGAGTACTGGAATGCTCGTAAAGAGTTGGCTCCTAATTTGTGTCCTATGTGGCAGGAATAAGAAGCTGGACAAACAAGGGGAGACCATTCAATTCATTAGGCTTCTGATCAACCCAAGCTACCTAAAAATAAAATACATTTAACTGAATATGAACAAATAGCGCTAACAGGCAAACCTTGCATCTGTTTTTTTCATATATTATAAGGTGTTTGTGCATTAATGTGCACATTGCTAGCGGCTTACAAATTGAAGTTGGTAAGAACTAAGTATGAGAAGATGACACAAATTCTAAACAGAAAAAAAATCAGTTCAGAATTGAACTGGGGTTTAAGTGCTTAAAGACAGCTACATATTGCACATTGTCACCTTCTCAGAAAAACTATTTTCTTCACAGTGAAGTCAACATTTACATACAGCCATACTGAGTTTTGTTACAGAGACTTTCTGGACGCCTCAGTGAATGATCATATTAATAAGCTAGAATCTTCATATGTTCTTAACATTACTATCTGCTGTGTCTTTTAACAGCAGTTCCTGTTGACACCCTTATCTCCTTTCCCCATCTTGCCTCCACCTTTCACTCGGCATTAAAACTCAGGCCAGCTGAGCTATTTCAGGTCTGGACATCCATAGCACAATAACACCTACAGGATATGTGGCTTTTCCCACTGCTCTTGATAGTAACAATGGAAGTTTCTCAGAGAATCTCAAAAAAGGAACCATATAAGAAAAAGAACAATGAAAATGTGAAGAGCTTTGTAAGGAATACAAGAAAGAAAACAAAAAGTCAAACACCCTATATCTTGATCGTGGTCTCAATTGAGAGCGACCCAAAATTTTTTGAACTGAACACACTGATGAAAAATATTGAGCAAATCAAAAAAATGAAACATTAGCATGACAACACTGCTCAGAACATTCTAGATAACCCCCATTGCGTAAGAGTTATATAATGTGGGTAATATTTTAATCTTACTTCTTTGTTAAGCTTCTTTCAATATTGCTTGCTAGAAGACCATTTATGCAGTATATGCATACTTTTTGATGCCTTTATTATATTATTCATTATAAGCAAACAGTGTTCTCTATATATACAGTAAATGTGCATTACACTTTGGGTGCTTGGACTATTACCGTACAAGTAAAGGTCACGGTACATTACACGACTTTTCCAACTATTTTCAGCTGCAGACTTCATACCATAATTTTAATGAGATGGAAGCAGCCAGTCGTGTACTTTGACTTTCATAGCAAATCAAACCAGTCTGACTTTGTCTTAAGCTGAAAGGCCAAGCTTGTATGTGTGTAACAGTTGACAACCAATGACAGCTCAAGGAAGTACAATGCATATAACGCAGATAAGAAGAATGAAGAACATAAGCGTTTTGCAGATCACAAACAGGAGAGAGGTTCGCTCGTCTTCACACAGGCATCATCTCCATCAGGCAGCATGTTACTGGCTGTCAGAAAGACAGTCAAACTCATGATACTTTGAACATGTAGCATAGTCACATATGGAGTTTTTGTTTTGTTTTTGTTTAATGTTAGTTATATCTTAGAAAAAACACTGAAAGCATAGATTCCATGGTTTTAAGCATAATGGTCTGTAGCTTTAAAAAGGGTTTGCATGGAAGCAGAGGGGTTTGTGGGAGATGTAGTTGAAAATTACAGGCACCGTACAGTATATATAAATACCAAATGAGAACGATATCGCTGGACTTTGTGACTTTTTCATTTTTCCCCACAAACTCAATCATCGGCAGCAGCAAGGAATCTGTTTTGAATTGGCTATCGCAACAGAGAAGAATTGGCACTGCCACCACATACACGGACGGAGGTTTTTTTTCCCCTTTCCTGATTCCATTTCATGCAAGAAGCACACCTCAGAAGACTCTTAACCTTCTGGACACTGATGTTACGTCTGTATTGTATTATCTATTTCCAATGAAACAGTTGAAAAATGGGGACAATTCCATCACGTTTTTGGCAAGTAACTGCTCTTTACACTTTTGGAGCCAAAACAACTGTTCTCAGTAATGACTTTTGCAACTGTGCATATCGTATGGAGAAGTGACACCGGGTACAGGCTTATTAAATTTTTGTGCTGTATTTTTAAATAGTTAAATATAGATGGTGTGTAATATATCAAATTTATTATGAAATTTACTTCATGTGTTGGTTTAATATTTCAGTGGTGAGCTAAAAAATACAGTTGGCCTAATTCTAACCGTCCACCATTTTACAAGTGTAGCAGCACAATTGTTACACATATTGGTTTGCAATCTTGTCATCCACCAAAAATCGGGGTTCCCTGCAAAACTGTGCTGGAAAGTCATTACACCAGCATAACATTTGACATACCCTCTGCAATTTCTAAATTGTGTAATTTATCATGCTCAGATGACAAGATCAGCAACTTCAGTCAAGTTTGACGTCATGTAATGTGCCAACGGCTTGACACTCATGAGGAAAATCAGGCACCACGTGATTTGCTTGGCTGCAGCATTTTCTGCATTCAAGAAATTAATGCTAGCAAACAGGTTTCTTTCACCATTCTCTAAGGTCATACACTACACAGATAGGGAAAGAAAGAATGAAAAACAGATATGATGCAAGTATTTCAGAGAAAAAGAAGGAAAAATCAGAGAGTGGGAGAGCTTCTGACTTACATCCAGGACTTCCATATGCAGGTTTCTCACACAGGTTACATAATCCTAAAGTCCACAACTTTACTCTGTACAGTGAAAAGATAATCTCTGTGGATCACATGAATCATTTAGGCATTAGCAGGATAAAGACTCAGCTGCTCTTGGCAGCACTAATAAAGTTGAGAAGGGCTACAAGAAACAAAGCTCATGTTTTCAACTAATTCTCTTATTACTATGGCTATCAAAACAATTAATTTTTACAAAGTTCTCTTTACGTTACAAAAAGACTCTGAACAGGTGACAAAATAACCAGTATACAAATGTACAGTAAAAATAACAAGCCAATGGCTTACAAACAAAAAAGAACGCAGCTATTAGGTGCAAATAGGATTTGCTCCGTTCCTATAAGGAAACAAACTATGAAATGTGCAGCTGGTCAGAAGCAATTTCAAAATTACTGTTTTTGTCAACTTCCTACATACCTTGAAATCATATAAACACATAGTTCATTTTCCTCACTGAACACCAAGCTTCTGATAATCCTTTGTCTTGGTTAATTATTATTTCACTTGATTAGCGCTGTCTCTTAACGCCCATTCTTTCTGTAATCAGTCCACCATCCAGAGGGAATGACACTCAAGCTGACCTCAGATAAGTTGTTCTCTCTCAGATCAATATTACCAGTTATTTCCTTATTCCTCTACATTATTTGCCGTTAATTATGGCCACAATGTGTACTACATTGAAAGAAAGCACTATGGGCATCACAATACGCGTGTAACATTTATTGGCTTTCAGACAGCATTACTGGTACTAGAACAGGAGGTTTGTGCATTGCTATTTTTTTTGATAGTTACAGCTTCCTTTGAGACCTGACATTTGTGACATGACATAGATGGAACTCAGTCATAACAGACATGAACAACCTGCCATGTGCAAAGTGTCACTGTGGGATGGGGTATATAGGTTTCCCACCTGCATTACAATCTACGTTTCCTTTACAAATAGAATTTTCCACCGTTTAAAGTTAATTTTGTAATTGTTCATCACATAATGAATTGTTGTCAGCTGAATGAGTTCTCCCCTTCCATAAAACATGTATGCATTTTCTTTTATGGTGTATTAAGTGTTAAGATTATGGAGGAGGTTTATAAATAATTAACTTATTTGCTTCAGAAAATATGCCTCAATGTGAGAAACACAAATACAGCTATACACATACAGCAATGTCAGCTTTACTGTGCAGCTGAAATAAAGTCCTTGTTACCATAAAAGAAAATGTTCCATCGACCTAACTTGGGTTAGTCATTTTGCTCACTTATTACCTAGAGGAGAAAAGTGAACTTGAAGAGATTAGACTAGGATTGAGCTGCTTTAAGAATTACTGATGCTTATAACTAAAGTAAGCAGATCTCTTCTGGAATGTTACATAATTAAAGAAACACTGCAAAGCATTCATAAACTAAGTGTTCATTATATTCAATATACATGCTAAGATAAGCACAAAGAATATACAGGTTATGAAACATTTACAGGAGAATAAATGTATACAAAAATTATGAAGTACTGATGTATTCTTTGTAAATTCATATATTTTACAGAACTATATTATGTAAATTATTATTACAAGTATTATTATTACTACTATTATTATTATTATGCTTCAAGACAGTGGTTAACATCACATGTACTCCCTGTATGGAATTTGCATATTCTCCCCACGTTATTTGAGTTTCCTTCTGGCACTCTGGTTTCTTTACACTATACAAAGACATGCAGGTTAGGTGGACTGGCACTGCTAAACTGGACCTAGAGTGTAAGTGTGGTGTGTTTGTTCTCCCAGCAATAGACTGGTGCCCTGTCCAGGTGATGCTCTTGTCTTCCGCCTGATGACTGCTGGGATAACCTACAGATGCCCCATGACCCTGCCCTGGATAAGCAGGTTAAGCAAACGGATAGATAGATGGAATGAAAGGATCCAAGTGAGGTGGTTTAGGTATTTAGCTATGATGCCCCCTGAGAGAACAACGCTGAAAGGACACTGAGTTCTCAGACAAGGAGGAAGGATTATACATCTTGAAAGGCATGGGGGCATCAAGTCCAGGAGGGGCTTGATGAAGTTGTCTGGGATAGGGTAACCTAGACTGTCCAGTTTGTGTGCTGCTAACATGATCATTATCTGGTAAAGCAAACTGAAAAGGATGACAACAAACAATAATGATGAAATATTAGTTACTACCTACTGTTCCTCTACCTTAGCGAGATAAGCAGAGATTCTATTTGTTTCTTCCATATTGGCATGATCCTCGCCAAGTCTGGGACAGTAAGTCGAGCAACCTTGTGGAGAAATCTCATTTTAACTGCCTGTATCCAATGTGTGTGTATTACAATATTTTATTAATATGAAACTTGTTGGTAGATATATTTAAGTATCAATGTTTTATACTATTCATTAAAAGAAAATGTTTCCCTTGCTTTAGTGTTTGTCTTTACTGCCTTATTTTATTTAACTTTTAGATAGCACATATGGAATAAATTGAGCATGATTTATTCATTCACTCAGTCCTTTTCAAAGCTCCAGGGGCCAAAATCTAAACTGACAGCCTTGGGCACAAGGCAGAGATACTACCCTGGATAAGGCAGTCGAAAGATCTCTCTCACATACACACTCCTTCATTTGCACTCAGAATGGGCAGACTTAGAGTCCCCAAATTAACAACCTGCACCAGAAGGGAAACCCACAGAAGAAGAGAATGTTAGATCTGTCAAGCAGCAGTGCTGATCACTACACTATGATGCTTCCTGAGCATTAATTAAAATAATAACTTTTCATAGTATTTAGGACTGTTCACCAAATTCTAAAGGTACAATAAATTAATATATGAATTTTAATATTACTTTTTGGAGGAAAGAAAATGCTTATGTCACAAAAAGTACAAAAGCAAACAGCATCACTTTGAATGTATGAGCCACTGAAATAAGAAAACAGAGGTTTAAATTAGAACTAAATTCAGTTTTATTTGCCGTTTTAATGCAAAACCATAACAAAATGCTTTGATGTTAGCTATGACAAAACAAACATTTAGCTTTAAAAGGTTTCATGTTAAGACACCAGAGAGCAACAGATCACCAAGCAAAGCACTGGCAATAAATAAATAAATAAATAAATGTACAACAGTACTTAATTAAAAGAATAAATATATACAAAGTGCACCACAACAAGAAGAATCTAGAAACTGAAGTCATTGAGTTTAAAGATTTAAATTTCCTAGTTAAGTTTTCGCAACAAGTTTTAAAGAAAGGTTTTTAAAATTCCTCAAATTCTTCTACTAAAATCAATTAGTTTTTTTTTTATCTCCTACAAGTTCACCTTCTTATCTCATTTGTACATTGACATTTTGAGAATATCACTCAAGGTTTCACTTGGATTTCACTGACAGCTAGACAGAATAAACCAGGCAATTAAGTAACTAACAATTTTATTTATTTCTGGGACACGTTTCAGGCACTTTTCAATTAAAGATTTCACATACACCAATTGTGTTTTCAGTATTTGACTAACTGCTTCATTTGCTTGAAATCTCATTCTGTAGGTTTAGGAAGGAAGAGATGTCTTGGATAACAGAGATCGGCTCAGAAGAAATATCTAGAAGAATGTTTTAGACCCAAATACAGTAGATTTAAGTAGAAAACTGTCACACTGCCATTTTCAGAAACTGGGATTCCTATATTTGGGCAGAAATCTTAGTTTCCCCAATAATTTCTTTTTTATTTTAAAATATTGACAAATGGGTATGAATTTATTAAAAATTAACCCAAGGTATCTGGTACGAATTGTAAACATAATGTAAAAAAAACACAAGATTGAAGTTATGCATCTTTGTATTTTGCAAGATGCCTTATGCCAACATTTTCCTTTTAGGTATAAAATGCTGTTGTTGTAATCCATCTCTCCCACTGCCACTCCCTCTACAGATGCACACAGCACCTGTAGGTTGTGTCCTTATACTGTTAATATGATTTCTTTATGCTTGCCACCTGCATTTAGACAGGTGCTTGCTTTCCATGGGTGGTGCACTAGCACTACAACTACATTACTACTATGTTTTCATTGAAAAATCAAGGAATGAGACAGTGTAATTAGTAGGATCCAATCAGGCAAGGGAAACATCCATCCATCCATTATCCAACCCGCTGAATCCGAACACAGGGTCACGGGGGTCTGCTGGAGCCAATCCCAGCCATCACAGGGCACAAGGCAGGAACTAATCCCAGGCAGGGTGCCAACCCACCACAGGCAAGGGAAACATAATAAGCATAAAAAAATTAGAATGCAATTAGAGTCAGCGCTTTCAAAATTCTACGTTGTCATCCATCTGCAATACAATGAAAAGCCATCATTTTCAGATGTACATGGTTCTGGAGAGTGTTTTCAAAAATCTCTATGTATTCCAGGTAGTATGGATGAAAGGCAAAAATGCAGATAGCTTAGTATAGTGGTTAGTGCCACTGCATCATGGATTCACCAATCTGGTTTCAAATGCTGTAATCAGTTATTGTCTGTGTAGAGTTTGCAGATTCTCCCCAGGTCTGTGTGGTTCTCTTTCCTATATTCCCAAAGAGATGCAGATTATATTAACTGCCAGTTCCCAATTGTACACTCACACTAGGCCAACTGTGTGTTTAAGCCCTGCAAAGGACCAGTGTACTAGTCAGGGATGTTTACTATCTTGTACCAAGTGCTGCTGTGGTTGGTCCCAGCACCATGACTTTAACTTGGACTAAGTACGTTTCAGAATGTTAAACATTTCTTGCTTTTCATTCACTATACCATTTCAAGAAGATGTTGACATGGACTTCAAAATCTGGCACGCAAACATTTTAGACGAAGAACTGTCATCTAATTGATTTACTGTCTGAAGACAACATCACTGAATCAATTTATGAGTGTTAAACCTATCACAGAGTATTTACATGTGTTTACTTTATTATCTGGCTTGTTTACACACATGCAGATACAGTAAAATAACAAGTCTTCAAAAACAAAGGAAAAATGTGACATTTGCAAACGTCTTCTTTAAACTTTATACAAAAGTGGTGAATAAACCTTCAAATAAGATGTTAACTGTTAGCATACTGGTAAAAGTATTCTGGCTACAAAAGCAAAAAGTGACATTGTATACATATATCTTTTATTATTTTATTACTAAATTGGGAAACTGTGATCATTACAATTTATTTTGTGGATTGGACAGGATACATAAAGCCCTTGTTACTTTGTGATTTAATCAATTACAAGGAGGAAAGTAACAATTGTGTTGCCTGCCAACTGTTTTCACATTTCAGTCACAAGGTTATTCTTTGACAGGCAATAACCTTATCTGACCTACTTTAGTTTCACAAACAACAGGGACAGGGTTCAGCGACCTGTATATCACCTGTGAACCTTGACTTTAGACAAATACATTTCTTAAATGATAGGAGTTCTACTGGAACTGGCCAGGAAGGCTAGGACAACTTTCACATTAGAACCAAGCTGCCAAATTTTGTGATTGTGTAAATATTAATTCCACTTCATTGCATGAGTTTTCCAATGCTGTTAAATTGAGTAAATAACTAAAGCTGCCTCATATTATCTCAGTTGACACAAGTGAATGCTGGATCCTTTTCCCCCAGAACATTTTCCATGGATGGCGCCCCTTCCGCTAGATGTATCAGTATAGCTCCACAAAATTAAGGAGATAAATTAGATTATTATATAATTTAGATGGTCTGGAGCTAAATTAGAATATTATATCATTTAAGTAGTCTGGACCTCATTTGAATTTCTAAAGAGCAAAGCACCACAGTTACATAATAAACATTCTGACATACATACTGTTATATAGGTTAAAATGTGTAATCCATGTACCAGCAGGAAAAGATCCTACAATGTCTGACTTTGTAAACACCGTCTGTTGCTCTTTCTTTGAATAAAACAATAGCCGCTTCGAATTTTCAGATGGGTGCTAATAATTTTTTAAATTGAGATTATTCGCATGGTAAAATAGCATTCAAATAAATTAACTTACAAATCACCTACCCCAATATTATACACTTGTGGATACTGTAAAAGTGTATGTGTGTGTTTCTTCAATACCCAGCTTAAAAGAAGTGACAAATCAGGATCATTCATTAATAGCCTTAAATACAAGCAAGATTCAATTTCATTCATCGGTTCAAAACCTAAAAAGAGGGGACTGCAGGCCACTTTATTAGGTACACCTGTTCAACTGTCTGTTAATGTAAATATCTAATCAGCCAATCACATGACAGCAACTCGCAACAGCATTTAGGTATGTAGACTTTGTCAAGATGACTTGCTGAAGTTCAAACCGAGTATCAGAATGGGGAAGAAAGGTGAGGTGGTCTGAGTATTTGTGAAACTGCTGATCTACTCGTATTTTTGCTCACAGCCATCTATAGAGTTTAAAGAGAATGGTACGAGAAAGGGAAAATATCCAGTGTGTGGCAGTTCTCTGGGGGAAGATGCCTTGTTGAAAGCACAGGTCAGAGGAGAATAGTGAGACTGGTTTAAACTCACAGAAAGGCCACAGTAACTGAAATAACCACTCGTTACAACCAAGGTATGCAGAACAGCATCTCCCAATGTACAACACATCGAACTTTCAAGAAGACGGGCTATAGCAGCAGGAGACGACACAGGGTGCCACTCCTGTCCGCTAAGAACAGGTAACTGAGGCTATACTCTCATCAATATTGGACAATGGAAGATTGGAAAAACGTTACCTGGTCTATTTGGCATCAACAACATGAAAGTATTGCTCCTGCCTTGTATCGATGGTTCAGGCGTAATGGTGTGGGGGAAATTTTCTTGGCATACTTTGGGCCCCTTAGTACCAGTTGAGCATTATGTAAATGCCACCAGCCTACCTGAGTATTGTTACTGACCATGTCCATCCCTTTATGACTGCAGCGTAACCATCTTCTGATGGCTTTTTCCAGCAGGATAACGTGCCATGTCATAAAGCTCAAATGGTCTCAGATGGGTTTCCAGCACCTGAATGACACAAAAGGGAGGCCGACCCGGTACTAGAAACGTGCACCTAATAAAGAGGCCAGTGAGTGTATATGGGAGTGAGCATGGGAAAGGCGCTATATAAATAAAATGTATTATTATTATATGTATTCATTCAAAAGGTAATCAATGATTACATGTTTCAAAGTATAAGAATGAGAAGGGGGTGGTATGGGGGCATAGTGGGTAGCACTGATGTCTTATAAATCCATCAGCCTGGGTTTCAATCCTGTCCCTAGTACTACCCCAAGAAGAAATTGCATATTCTTCACAATGTCTGCAGTTTATGTTAAGAGGCAATTCCACATTGGCCCTGTTTAAGTATGGGTGTGTGCAAGAGTGGGTCCTGCAAAGGACTAGAGCCCTGTGCAGGGCTGTTTCATGTCTTGCATCCAGTACTCTTGGAATAGGATCCAAGCCCTAATGATTCTATACTAAATTAAACAAGTTTGAGCAAGTAATGTAGGAATGACAGAAGAGTCAATTTATCTAGCTTATTTAGACAGATCATAGCTAAGTTCTTGCACATGGAGTGATGCCATCAGTAAAATCCCTCGGGGTCTTTCCTGGGACTGTTACTTTTTCTGATTTACATTAATGACATTTCTGTAGAGTTATTAAACTTGTGAAAATTGGCAGATAACACTAAAACTGCAGCAACGGCAGACACTGAGGAGGTAGCAAAAGCAATTCAGAAAGTTTCAGAACTGGGAAAACACTTGGAAATGCAGTGTAGAAAAGTGCAAAGTGCTACAAATGGGCAAAAGAAGCACTGATTATAAATGCAAGATGGTAGACACTGTCCTAAAGGACGCAAACTCTAAAAGGGATTTAGCGGATTGTATTAAGGGAACATTTTTTTCATATTAGCCATTTGCAGAGGTAATTAAAGCAGCAAACAAAATGTTAGGTCCTATCATAAAAGTTACTGAATTTAAGTCAAGGCACATTATGTTCAGACTATATAAAACACTAGTGAGACCACATCTGGAGTACTGTGTGCAGTTCTGATCACCACGCTACAAGAATTACATGGCAGCAAGTACGTTTAAGACTGAATCCATAAAGCACTTATTTAAGCAAAGAGTTGTGGGAATCTGGAATAAACTAATGAGACATGTAGTTGAAGCAGAAACTCTGACAACCTTTAAGTAGTATTTGGATGAGTTATTGGAATATCTTAAATAACCAAACAAAAAAGCTTGATGAACAGAATGGTCTCCTCTCGTTTGTCAAATTTCTTACATTCTTAATGTCATATCCAGAGAATTTAATTACATGGGTCACAGTTTGTTCAAAATTACCTTAAACTTATGTAAAAACTGCCTCCTGGAAAGTTTGCCTACCAACAAAAGGAGCTATTTACAGTCTAGCAAGAACATAAACATAGCCCTGCACTTGAGGAATCTTATTTTTAAAAACTTAAACTGTATATTTAATGTTGTAGGAAATACAGACATTTTTCTTATGACAACATAATAAAAGCAGCCTTTAAATTAAGGATACAAGTTTGAAAACAAGATCATGTACCATAAGAAGCTCTCACACTTCTCTTCTCACTGCTGCTGATGCAGCTGTTGAACTGGCAGGAAGCCTACTTGCTGATACAGACAGATTCAACAGAATTTACAACACAGAAACTGCATATAATTAGTCAGCTAACCAACAAAGGCTTATAAGACCACAGAGAAGAACAAAGAGACAGCAGGTACCCAATGTAGCTCTATACTCCAACATAGCCAATGGCAAAAGTACAAAATCACACCAAGAGCCATCAGAGGTAGAAATTATTTAAAGAAAGAAGGATATTAACAAGCTATAAAGCAGTGGCAATATCTAAAGCAGATAAGAATGAAAAAATGCCAGGCCTAAACTGCCTACTGTTATGATTTCTAACATTTAAAAACGGAAAAGGTCACTAGCAAGGCTGACTACAGCAAAGCATCCTTTAATAAATTGCATTATTAACGATATACAGACAGCAATGGAAAAACAATAAGCCTTACCAATGCAGACTAATAACTGCATTAAGCAATTCTCCCTAAGACAAGAAATTGCATTAAAAATCGACTTAAGCTGTGCAATAATATTCAGTTACTAAGAGGGAATTGATTCCAGCATTAGATAATGGAACAACAGTTTATCCACAGGACAGCAGTCTGCTTTCTTTGGGGTGGTCTTTACCATCTATCAGGCTGTGGAAATTACTCAACGTTAGGTGATTAAGCAAGAAACCCAGTGGAATTAAGCATACATATCGCTAGCATAAAACAGTTTCTGCATAGTTCAATTAATTTTATACTGCTCTCTGCCAAAAAAGAATCAAACTATAAAAGCTTTAAAGTAATAAAATGTGAAAAAGTGGAATATTGTAAAACATGAGCTGTGAAAAAGACTTTCAAGGCTGAAATGAGGTCTTCAAGGACAGCAGGATCTCAGTTCTGTCTCATTCTGACTGAAATTTGAAACATTATTCATCTTCAAATAAAAGAGCTGCTACTTTTACAATTCAAAATGTATCCCTGTATGATAGCTGGAACACAACCAAAATAATGGAGGCACTGCATGCTACATTCATGTCTAGCTGCATCACAACATTTAACCATGGAGTGAGGCTTGCATAAGGTGCATCTTGAAGATACCTAAAACTATGGCCAGTCTGCAGCGCTGGCTAAAGAAGAAAATGCTGCCAAGACAAAGTGAGCTGTAATGGAGAATCAAAGAAGGATGGTGCATGAAATAGCACGCAATACAGGAATTGCTTACCAGTCGGGTAAATCCATTCGTTATGGACAATTAAACCTGATCAAGGTCTGAGAACATTGGGTGTCTAGAATGTTAACTCCTAAAATAAAGCATCACTACATCTAGTGTTCTATGAATCAAGAGTTAATGAACTCAAACAATGCAGACTGGAAGAAATTCATGAGGTATTTCATAAATGGGGATGAAACTTGGACACATTTATGAGTCCAAACAGCAAACAATGGAAGAGAACTCATAGTTCAACATCACAGAAATTCAAGATTCAAACCAGTTACAGAAAGAGCATGTACATAGTTTATGTTGCTGAGATTGTAGTCCATCCATCCATCCATCCATTATCCAACCCGCTGAATCCGAACAGGGTCACGGGGGTCTGCTGGAGCCAATCCCAGCCAACACAGGGCACAAGGCAGGAACCAATCCTGGGCAGGGTGCCAACCCACCGCAGGACACACACAAACACACCCACACACCAAGCACACACTGCGGCCAATTTAGAATTGCCAATTCACCTAACCTGCATGTCTTTGGACTGTGGGAGGAAACCGGAGCGCCCGGAGGAAACCCACGCAGACACGGGGAGAACATGCAAACTCCACGCAGGGAGGACCCGGGAAGCGAACCCAGGTCTCCTAACTGCGAGGCAGCAGCGCTACCAGTGCGCCACCGTGCCGCCCTATTGTAGTCCATATTGATTAATATGTCCCAGAGGATCCACACAACCTGTCAGTATTAGGCTGATTGGCCTTGGAGCCTGTGCACTCATCAATGAAAAACAGCAAGGAAAACTATCAGCTTTTCTCATTCTGCTTCATGACTGATGCCACCATTCACATTGCATGAGTTGATAAGGCCAATCCCTGAAAATGTGGATTTCAAACAGATGCCACACCCCAGCCCTTTGTGACCACCACTTATTCTCTAACCTGAAAGGCTATCTCCATAGAATGTGCCATGTTAATGATAAAGACATGAAGTCAGCTGCAAAAAAGTTGTTACATAAAACATTTTGTTTTGCTTATGCAAGAGCAAGTGTATTATGATGAAAAATAAAACTTGTTTGGTATTACATATACTTCTGTTAAGAGTTTTAGGGACAAAACATTTTAATCACTCATCTTAAATAATACACAGAATTTTTTGACAAAACATTTTGATCACTCATCTTAAATGCTACATAGCATGTAGTCTCCCCAATGTTCACAGGCACTATCAGTATTTCAAGGAAATATGTTTTCTGTACAGATAGCAATACAAAAATTGTACAATATGAATAACAAAAAGAAATACTAATGGACACACTGCTATGAGTATGAAAAAAAGTAAACAATAAAATATTCACTGTAAATATATTACCATAACAGGACTCTGTTAATGTTCTATCTGAAAAAAAAGCATCATCTCCTGTTAACAAATTTCAGTTCTACAGGGAAGGGATCTAGCATTGTGGTTAGTGCTCTTGCCTCACCACTCCAGAATCCTAAGATTGAACCCCAGGCCACAATCTGCCAGATCATTGCATGTTCTCACCAAGTCTGCATGGAATTTTCTCAAGGTACTTTGGATATCCTCCCATATCCCAGACATGCGTGTTAGGTTAACTGGAGTGTCTGAATTGGCATGAATGGGTGCAACGTTAGAAAAATAAGAGCAACACTTTATTGGTTATTGCTTTATGCCAAGTGTTGCCAAGACAGCAACATTAATGAGCTATGACTGTGTACTGCACTTTGGATTTATTCCTGGCTCATACTGATAAAACATACTTTATTTTCATAAGAAGTATTAAAAAGGAGTAGTACAACCGGATAAGAATGCTGGGGGATTTTTTTTTTTGTTCCTCATAATTATATTACAAAATGCACACACTCCTATTATTTCGTGCCAGCTTTGTTTTACAAAAACATCAAACATCTGCTGACGACAAAGAGCGAAATGCTAGTAACTGCTGGAAATGCAAGGCATAAACAGATTCCTGGCAAAGGAACACAGCAGGTTGCCCCATAGGGTGAAATCTGTATTTCATACAGGAGCAAGCATCGTCTGTAAATGAGAAGTGTTCATAGTTTTCACACTGTAATCTGAAGGGTGAGTGTGAAAATTGAAGTCCTGTAGATAAGTAGCGATAAAAAATACAGCAATTAGACACAAACCACTCCTATTTGTGATATGACAAGCTATCTAGGCCTGCAAGGCTGGTTATCATTGTAATTGTTGTAATACACTAATGACAATTATTTTGTTCATTTGTTCTATCTGTAAAACACACAAATGCAGCACTCACTTTCCGTGAGACATGAAGGAAGTATAAGCTTTTTACAGTGAAATTACATGCAAAAAAACAATTTAGAGAAGTGCTCTATCCAAATTAGTCGAGGTTTAACATAAGTGTAAGCTCTTACAGTAAGCTCTAATAAAACAAAATTAAAATTAATAGGTTAGCCAAAAATGATATTTTTTGGTCTCATTATATCTATAAAAAAATGAATCTGTCACACATTTATCGTATTTCCACAAAAAAAGGATAGCAAGTCCTTAAAGTATCTATCTATCTAATTGCTTTTTTGTGCAGACTAAGTGGCAAATCAACAGTAACGACACGCTTCTCACAAAATCCCCATTAGAAATTCATGTTAGCATAACAAAGAAGGAAGGTGAGACATCAGAAGTGGCAATTCTGAAAACTCATATAGCATGGGAATAGAGCAGAAGACTCACTGAGCCCTGTTTTACATAAGAGAGTGGTCATTAGTGCCATCACATGCTCTAACATCTAGCAGCACACAGGTACAGCTACAAGCAACAGAGAGAGACTGATGAATATATAAAATTTACATGACCAGTCTCACACAATTTTCCTATTAAGTGAACTCATCCTTTGATTACAGATCAATTAAGAAAAATTATATTTATTTTTTTGTCACTTCATGGATTCCCCACATGTGCACTTTTTCATTTCTGCTGGAACATCATCATTGTCTCCACATATACATGAGATGCAGGGCCTGCCTTTGACTGAGGATGAATTACGGCAGCATAAAGCCATTCTACATGGTAAAATACAAATACCTAAAAACTCTTTCCACCATCACCCATTCCAAATAGCAGTCAAGTCACTGCTGCTCACAATGCCTCCTATCTCAGAGTAAGCACCATTTGTTATTTTCTTGAAGTTCATAAGCACTCACACCCACTGATGACTTACAAATATTTGGTTTCCTAAAGAAATGCGTAATAACAATGAGACTTGAATAGGAAGATCTTTATCTAGGGAAGAGGACTGTTTTTGCTTTAAAAAAATGATTACCACACATTGTTAGTGCCAACAGGTTCAATTATCTGCTTCCTCAGGTTGGCATTACTAAATTACAGCATGACTGTAAATCAGACCCTGTAGGGAAGCTACAGCTAAGCAATTTGTCATTCAAGATGTTGATCTGCAGGGATTAGCTCCAACTGTTTAACCCATTGTACTAGCCTCAGAGTGTTACTTTTCCAAAAGACAGACAGCACAAAGTACAATAACTTTAGCAATGTATTACCAGATTTAGTGGGTTACATAAATGAATGGGAAAAGGAATACAACCTATTGCAGGAATTTCTTTTAAATACCGACATCCATCTAGCCATTCTCAAACCCATTTAATTTGGTAGAATTCATATGGAGTGGAGTTTGCCCTTGCAGCAACAAGTGAAAGGCAGAAAACTACACTGAACAGGATGCCTGTCTAGCACAGAAGCTAATTTACAGCATCTAATCAGCCACACACATCTATCTCTGTGATGTGAAAATAAAACAGAGAGACAGAGAAAAGTACAAATTCCATACAAACTCAAACTCATTACACTGGAACTGTGAGGAAGTACTAAATACCAAATGACAATGGAAATGTTGTGACCAAAAACAGTTTAATTTTTGAAAATGTGAATCCTTAAGTCTGCCATTTGCAGTCTCATCAACATTTACAGCACTGGCCCATCTAATTCAAAAATTTGCCAATTTTTACCCATCACTCCACACTCAATACCCAATTATGACAAATGGAAAAGATGTTCTTAGAAATTTTAGCAAATTTATTACAGATCAAGAACTGAAACCTCTCATTCATTTAAGTATTCAGAGCCTATGTTGTAGTACTCCAAATTGTGGTCAGCTACAGTATGTCCTGTTTGTTATAATTATCCTTGACATGTGTCTAGCACTTGATTGAATTCCATCTGTGACAAATTGAATGAATTGGACTTCTTTTAGAAAGGCACACATGTAACTGTGTGTAGAAGGTTCCACAATTCAAACTGCATGTCAGGACAAAAACCAAGCCATAAAGACCAAGGAACTCCCTGTAGACCTCTGTGATCAAATTGTGGTGAGGCATAGATTATGGAAAAGGAACAAAACCACTTCTAAAGCTTTGAATAGGAACACCGTAGCCTCAATAATTGTGAAATGTAAGAAGTCTAGAAGCACCAGGTATGTTCACAGAGGTGGGCACCAATACAAACTGAGTAATGGGGCAAGAAAGGCCTTGTTAAGGAAGGAAACCAAGACCTCAGGTCACTCTAACAGAAAGCCCTCTGTTGAGATGGGGGAACCCTTTCAGAAAAGACAACCATCTCAGTAGCACTCCATTAATCGCAGATTTACAGTACAGTGTCTAACTCCGACTTGGAATTTGCTAAGCGGCTTTTAAAGGAATCCAACAGTATGAGGAAAAAGATTCTCTGGTCTGATGAGACACAAATTTAACTCTTTGGGCATATCTTCAAGCACTTTCTCTGTCGGAGACCAAAGCACTGCTCATTACCTGCCTAATACCATCCCTGCAGTAAAGCATGGTGTTGGTAGTATCATGAAATGGAGTTTGTCTTAGCAGCCAAGACAGGGAGACTGGTCAGAAATGGGGGAAGGATGAATGTAGCCAAATACAGAACAATGTTTGAAGAAAACCCACTCAAGAGTGCATATAACCTCATACTGAGTTGACAGTTCACCTTTCAATATGACAATGAGCCAAAGTATACACTGAAGACAATCCTGGAGTGACTTTGAGACAAGTCCCTGGCTGTCCTCAAGTTGCCAAGCCAAAGCCCAGACTTAAACCCCATGGAACATGAGTGGAGATCCCTGAAGATGGCAGTTTCAAGACTCTTCTCTAAATAGTCTAATGAATCTTGAGGAGATCTACCAGGAAGAATGGGATAAACTGTCCAAATCCAAGTGTGCAAAGCTGATAAACTTACCCAAGAAGAATCAAAGCTGGAATTGCTGCCAAAAGGGCTTCTACAGAGTACTGGATTAAGGGTCAGAATACGTCTATGAATGAGAGCTTTTAGTTTTCGATTTTTAACACATTTGCAAACCTTTCTGATAACATGTTTTTAGTTCTCTAATTATGAGTTACCGAGTCTAGATTGATGGACAAAAATGGAAAATGAATCTATTTAAAATTAAAACTACAACACACCAAAGTGTGCAGAAAGTGAAGGGGTCTGAATACTTTTTGAATCCATTAATCACTACACAATTTCATTTTCTAAGGGAGCATGGTGCATTTAGAAGCCCACTTAATATGGCCAAGATGAATAATTTATTCAGGAAGGGTTTTAAAAACTGAGAAAAAATGTTGGACGAGGTCTAAATGATTTTGGTATTACCTTTATTTCGTAAATCTCATTATCTGCTACTGGGCTGAGGAATGTGTCCTGTTTTTCTTAACCATGAAGAATATCAAGGATAACACTGCTCCTCTTCTTCCCATGCTAGTGTTGAAAATGACATCAAAATACTACACGTGTATACACATGTTCTTAAACATGCTTAATCTGATCCTGGCAGCTCTGAGCACATGGTCTAAATTTTGGTTCATGCATACACATACACAACTCTGTTCACTGGGCCATTTTAAAGTAAACCTAGGCTGCATGCTGGTGCTGATGTGAAAGGAAATATAAGAATAAGAAGTCTGACAAATAACAGGAGACCATTAAGTTCATCATTCTTATTTGGTATGCTAAGTTGTTTTAGTATGTCATCCGTAAAACCAGACTACCTGGAGGAAGATGTAAGTATACAAAAGGGGAATATGCAAATTCCTAAGTGAGAACAAAACAGTATGTGGTACAAACCAAGGATGCTGGATCTGAGGCCAAGTAATACAGATATAGTACACACATATCTTCACCCACCACTCCTCTCATACAGTACACATAATACTTGTAAAGCATGAAAACTCTTGTTTTCAAAACTAAGTAAATTGTTACTTTTTAAAAAAAATGCACATGCAAAACAGCACACATTAGGGCACAAAGTCTGTTTGCCTACCTTCATACATCAGATAATGCTTATCTATTATGCAGCTCAAAATCCTAGCAGGTAGCACTTGAGCTGATTAACTGATGGATTACAGAAGCCTAATCTTGCTGACCAACCTAATTACTATGGCTTGTCTGCACCAATGAAAAGAAATAACAGCCCTGGAAGAGTCCAAAGCCATTTTTTTTGCTTCAAGGTTAAAGACTGACATTTTGAGCTTTTCAAAAATGTTTCTGATAAGTAATGACACAAAGGTCAACCTCAAAAGTATACTCAAACCCAAGTGCTTCCACTGAGCGGCTTCATTTTCTAAATTAAGTTCCCACTGGACATTTCTAACATATAGTACATTTCACTGATTACACTTCGATAATGTCAGATCAACAATAAATGCATTCTCTTCCTCCAGAAACTACTTGGACCACCTGCTCCATGTCTGGCATACCATTTCATGAAGTGCAAAGCATCTGATACCATGAACACAGTGGCTGCTTATTGTGTTGTCCTCTGAAAACCTCTTTAAGTGGGGGGGGGGTGGGGTTTATGTATGTCTATCAAGATTTAATTGGTTATATGGAATGCTGCAATGAAGCTGTTGAAAATTTATTACTAGGTTGTTCATTGGTTTCGCATTATTGGAAAGTTCAGATAGAGCAGTTTCTGTTTCATCTTAGGTTTGCAAGTAGGCATCTCCTTCTATGAAAGCAGGATCTGAAAGCAGTTGTTCAGATAGCATGCCAAACTTTTTCATCTAACTTCTCCAAAATAATACAGTCGAGTTTTGAAAGTCCCCAAAGTGCTACTGTTGTCTAGAGTAGGGGTGTCAATTCACATCCTGAAGGGCTGCAGTGGCAGCAGGTTCTCACTCCAGCCACTTTACAATTAGTAATCAGTTACTGCTGCTAATTTAACATAATGCTTATGAATTCATTTTAAATGACTTGCTTAATTGGGTTTTCCTCAACCAGTAGCCAAAGGATAAGGAGATGCAAGGCAAGCCAACAGGTGACCATTTAACTTGGAGGTTTCAAAAGAATCCTAAAGGACCACAATTTTTACTCCAACCAATTTCCTATTTAGTTGTTAATAAAATCCATTATTTAATATGATGGTTTAATTTTATTCTTGTTCTGCCATACCAGTTATTCCCAAAACTGATATTCTTCCCCAAAACCACCGACACAAGATCACCAACCAAATATTTTCTAGACCAGACCTTCACTTTTTTTTGGGGGAGATATTTTATTGAGAAAGATATCATATGAAGACAAAGGTACAAATGAGAGCAAAGTTAGCTTGGTCATTTGCTGCCTTGCTTTGCATCTTGTTGTTGTTTGGTAACTCGTTAAAGATTAAATCTCTCTATTATAAAAGGAAATCCTGAGACGACACTTTCTTGGAGATAATTTCAACTCCCACGAGAGATAATTTCAGGTCCCACGAGACAAGACTTTTTGCCAAGAGATTTTGACAAGTCCCATCCTCCTCTCAGACTTTTACAACCACACCCACGGTCCACTCACTTCAGGTGTACTCAGCTCCAAGAGGGGTCGGAAATAAAAGATAAAGAGTAGAAGACAAAGTAGAACGTCATAAAGAGGTTCAAAAACGTTGGCGCGATACACATGCAGAGCAGGTTAGAGATTATGAAAGTACTAAAATTCGAAAGACTCAAAAAACTAATAGTAAAGATCACATTAGCGCTTACAAACAGAAATTATTACTCGGTGAAATAACGAAACAGCAAAAAGAGATTGAATACATGGACATAGGTGATATGACAGAAGTATGTAGATATTGTTCGGTTTTAAACTTTAAGTCAGACTTGTAGATCACCTAATTCATGTTGCCATCAAGGAAAAGTAGCATTTCTTCCCAATGAAGAGGCGTATCCACGAGAATTAAGAGATTTGTTGTTTGGGGAAAGTGAAATCCACATCCGGGGTTGGCAAGCTAAGCGACCAGGGGGCAGAGGCCCCTAGTAAAACAATTAAAATCCAAGTCCATTAAAATCAAGACAACAGAGTATGTTCCAATATTATAAGTAACTGGTTAATAATGGAGAAAGGGATTGAATGAAAACCTGCAACATTCCAGGAACTGAGTCTGACATCCCTGTTCTAGAGGCAAGTGATCCCATGTATGGTCCCCTAAAATATGAGCCACATTCTCCTTTCTCCATGAGGCACAAAGTCCTTAAAGACTTTAACAATGTTGTTGACACCTTACTGTTGTTATCTTACGGCAGGCAAGAAATGTGAAGGTTGTACGTGCAGTAATTACACTAGATCCTAGGAGACATAGTAGCACTTCCTTGGCAAACAGAAATCTAAGGACTATCAGCACAGGCCTGGTAAACACAAAATTATAAGACTGCATTTTGTTTTTGAGCCCCAAAGTGCTGCAAATTTATTTCCACAACATAAACACTGGGAACTAACAGTAAGAAGATATAAAAATTCTAATAATAATTTAAACTTTAGCTATTCAACTTTGTTTGAATGCATCCTGCTTCTTAAAAAACTCAATCTAATTCAGAGAAACAGGCAGTCAGAGCCTATCCAGGCGGTCTCAAGTTCAAGGTATGAATTCTAAAAGGTAGGGCCAACCCTTACTGGTGTACCAATCCAATGCAGGGCCCACTCACACCTGTATAGGGTCAGTTTCAACCTACCAAAATACCTAAAACACATATCTCTGGGGTTGAAGGATGAAAACTCAGGGATATACAGGGAGAATGTACAAACCTCACAAAGACCGAGAGAGAACTTCAATCCAGGGTGTTTGATCCTTGAGTCACCATGTATTCTGCTTCATACAATTCAGTGTCAAGGTAGAGGTGAATCTTATTAAAGAAGCAGTAGTGGCAAGACCTGGACCAACTGTGAATGGGGTGCTAATCCGTTGTAGTGTCAACAAACACTGGACCAATGTAAAATCATTAATTAACCTAACATAAATCTTTAGGGATACAGGAAGAAATCTGAAGTGGAGGAAAGACATAGGAAGAACATATAAACTTTACATAGTAAGTGAACAGACATAGAAGATCCTTGAATCAGTCACACTAACCACTGAGTCACCTTGCTGTTCATAATATATGCATAACATGATTGAAAATGGAGTAGGCATGATACTCTTGACTGCCTTACCAGGTAATAATTTTGATAAAGCATAAAACTGAAGAGAGTGATCATTAAAGGAAAAAGCTAGACAATGAGCAAGAAGTATAAATTATATAACTCAACGGCAAACTACACAGGGCCAATTTTAAATATGTAATCATCTTTTCTTCTTCAAATTTTATCTTCTAGTATTTGGCTCATTTTTTAAATCATCATGGGAAAAGGTGTCTGCTAAATAAGAAAATATTTGTAATAGAAATAAGATCAGCAACAATAATAATAAGAAAAAAGTTTACAATGATCCAACTCCCACATTAAAATTAAGACTTGTCACAATTTATTAAAACATTTTGTTGAAATAGTTTACATACCAATTGTAAAAAGCAGCGCCTGCTTACAAAGCAAGAGGAGGAAAAGAAAAATAAATGCATCATAGGTTTGGTATTCAAGTAATGAACACTGGAGATCACACCGCCACTGGTATTTCCTGTAAACCTAACGCAATGCTGTCAAACTGCTGCATTTCAAATGCATATAGTAGGCCAAGGTTTTTCTAAGAGCAAATCAGACAAATGGAGGGAAAGCAGCTGAAAGCAGTAATGAAATACTGTAGTATGGCTGCAACTGAAAATTGAGACAACTCTCCTAATTAAAATAAAAATCCAGTTTGACCTTGCAGAATAAATTAACATGCTGCTTTGTCATGAGAAATCTGAAGTACAGATTCGACTTCCACATTTAAAAAATCCTAAAGTTGCCTTCAAAAGTGGAATCCTCATATAGTTTCAAAGATACAAAGCAAAAGTTAGCAGAGGAGGTGCACTACTGGTGCAATTCTTCATTGCCAAAACCATTCTGTTTTCTGACCAGTTTTCTTAATTTTTCTAACTGTAAAAATAACCCGTTCTCAAGCCTGCTTAATCCAAATCAGTGTCATGACAGATTGTTTGTTACCCATTCTAGCTGCTTTGGGCACATAGCAGGAACCAGCCCTGGGATGAATGTAACCCATCAATGAAAAATAAACAAATTGTTACACATGTTCTATTGCAGCCCCTGAAAGACCGCTCCAGCTACCCCACAACACTGCCCAGGGGAAGCTGGTTAAGGAAATGGATGGATGTTCTAATGTTGCTTTAATAAGGCCCCATCCATTCATTTCATTTCAAAATCAGAGAACTAACCAGAACAGAACTAATCACACTTACACTGGTGAATGAGCATAACTTTCATTATATTTACTGTATATACTCACACTTAAGTTCTCCCACGGATAAGTCGGAACTTGATTTTACCATTATAATTTCCAGTATTTTATAATGTCGGTCGTATAAGTCGAACGTGGAAAACTCACAATATTGGTCCATGAGATCATGATATGCTAATGCCTACCTGAGAGAGTAACCATGGAGCACACTGCCTTTTTTATCTATTTATTGTGCCTATGTGACCACATAGTAATACCCGAACTATTCTGAAGCGACGTTTGCACTGATTTGTGTTTTTTATATCTCACACCCTCATACTCCTTTATCATAACAGCATCCCTACGATGGAGTGCTCAATCAGAAGAAAATATGAAGCTGGTTTTAAATTAAAAGTTGTTGAAGTGGCAAAAGAAATTGTAACTGCGCTCCTGCAACAAAATTCGATGTGTCTGAGAAACTGGTTCAAGAGTGGAGGAATCAAGAAGAAAACAAAAAATTAAGGGTCGCATTTTTAAAAGGGCGTATAAGTCAGGGTCTGATTTTACGATAGATTTTTCGGGTTTCAAGACCCGAACTTATACACGAGAATATACTGTATTACTAGCACAGCAAAATGCCCATTTATTAAAACGGGCACAATGGTACAATATAAACGCTGTCAGTTTCAATCACTTTTAAAGTTTAGGAACTTCTGTTCACCAGATATGCTAACCCTTAATCTTGCTGCCTTTGTTCATAGGACACTGCAGTTCTCTTGTGGATGCCGTACGACATTAGGCCTGGGTATGGATGCCGGATCTTTTGTCACATAGTATATATACTATCTGTACTACTCATCTATGACAGGTTGAAATATAAGTGCACCTTGCAATGCAAATGTCTCTGTTACATGCCATTTGGCATGGGATGCATAGAAGGTGGCATTAGATTCAAAGAAAGGTGGTTCATGCACCTCCCACATAATACAGCACCCCAAGAAATTCTGCCCAAGGCGCCACCACTTTTGTCTGACCGTCTTGCATTGCAATAAAGTGCTTGGGCCATTTTTCTTTTCTTGTCATCCATGTTGGGTGGCCGTGCCACTGCTTGGCGTCAGAAGAACCCAAAGCTAAATAATGTTGCGCAGGAAGCCCACGTCTCCAATTCTTTGATCGTGAATGACTTTGTTGCACTTGGAGTAAGTAATGAGGTTTGCGTTTGAGATGAAAAAGATCATTCAACATATGCAATGTCATTCACTGTCAGCAGATGTTGCCATAATTCGTTTCCTGCGGGCAATGCCATGTGCTCATGCCGCTGTTTTTTTCCTATCAGCCAAGGCACTTGACCTATCCCCCAATTACATTACATAGGTGAGGTAGCCCTCACCTCCAATTCTTTGGTCATCTTTCCTGTAGTACAGAATAAGCTCTATATTATTACTAAGATCCTCGTATATATTTCATGACTGCACAAAGTTTGTTTGTTCTCCCAGTGTCTGTGTGGGTTATTCCTTATTTGATACACATGGAGACACAAAACATTTCTTGTATATCCAGTGTATCAACCATAAATTATTTACTTCTGTATCTGACTAAATTGGATCAACATCATAAGCATGCAAAAATAAAAAGAAATCCTGAAGCTGACTAAGTGACTGAGTGCAAATATACTTTATTTTTTGTAAGTAATGGTTACTTGGATTTAAACAGAATAACTTGTTGAGAGATTCTGTGGTCATTACTTAAGAGGTCAGGGACCACCATCATTGAGTGTTATGCGTTGGGAGGTATGAATATAAAGCACAGAGGCAGGAAGGGGAAACCAGATACAGTTGTTTCCACAACACTTACAAGATAACACAGGATAAAAAAAGATCAAAATTATGACAAAACTATGGAACTTGGGCTACGTTCTGTCATAGATTGGGGTTGGTTGGCATCCGGGCTGGGATGGATAATTCCTTACCCATATTGGATGCCTGTGTTATTGAAGGATGTGAATAGACGGCCATCCATCTGCAAGGTTGGTAAGTGATGACTTTCCAAGTCTGGAAGTTATTGCGGCCGAAGGACAGGTGGAGACTGTCTCCAGGGGCACTTGTTCTCCCAGTACATACGGAGGCAGCAACCCACTGGTATGATATCCATTGGGACACCAGCATGGCTTCATGGGTGTTGTAGGACTGGTAGACAGCTTTACTGGGGTCCTGGGTTGATGCTGCGGAGGGTTGTTGGGCACATTTTTCACTTTCAGGGAGAGGTTCCACCTTACCTGGAAGTACCACTGGGTCTGGGTTGCAAAAGAGTTGCTTCACTCTCCCTGGAGAGTTATACTGTATTGTTGGAAGCGAAAAAACTATACAAGGTATTTGTGAGAATAAATCCATTTATTTGCATCTCAAACTGTGTCCCTGAAGTTGTGTCAAGGGTTTTGGTCTGTAAAAACCCCTAGTGGTTACAGTCCACACTATCGTTCTCACATCTTTTATAAATGTATCTCCATCCATACTAAAACAAAGAAAAATGCATATGATTGTAGTCTTTAGCCTACACTGGACACTGCGCTTATCTATGTGGAAAAAATCTTGAAAGTATGGTAACATAGCTGCTGGCCAAGGGATTTATCTCACAACTGTAGTGACAAAAAATTATTTGCCTTTTGTGCACACCTGTAGCATTCAAACTGTACAAAACGCAATTTGCATACAGGTAAGCAACACAACAAGCACCATGGAAAGCAACTTCTCTAAACCTGCAAAGTTGGAAGATCATTTTCTTCCATGAAGGTGCCCAGTCAGGGAATGAGACGTTGTAATGACGAGGGCCCAATATGAGAAACGGCTATGTAACAAGCACAAACTAATCAGAAAATGATTAGAGTCTGTATTTTTCAGAAGTCAACATTTTTATCCACCCACACTGCAATGCCAAGTCAGCATTTTCAAGAGGATAGTGCTCTGGAGTTTGTTTTCAAAAGTCTCCGTTTACTGGGATTAAAGACGCCAGGGGTATTGTGGATGCAAGGTGAAAATAAAACCTAATGGATGTATTTTTTAAATTAAAACAGTAGTGTAGTGTGGATGTACGTTATAGAATCTAATAAAAAGATTCGACAGTTTGAATTAACAGATTCTAAAAGTGGAAGAAAAAAATACATTCAGTAGAAAGACACAAAATTTTGAAATATATGAAAAAGCAAATCTATCAAGCAAATATCGGCTGCAAAAGAGGCGAGACAAAAAAAAAAAAACCTCTAACTGATAAAATTCCTGAAAGAAATAAAGCTTGGAATCTGACAGCAAGAACCTAACCTCCTAATGCCTGGTACAGTATTGTCCATAACTGAAGCTTAATTATAGGATGGTGATTTGCCAACCACTTCTGAAAACATCTGAAATATTTCAAATAATATGTAATTCAAGACACACAAAGTACTGTTGCATAGAAACATAGCAATGTGTTTTACAGATTTGAAAAATGTGATGCCATTGTTTTTCAAATTGCTTCTTATGTGACAAATGGCGTCAAGGCAACACTCATCAAGGAGAATAAGAATTAGTAGTTTATTTTGGCTTCCATTTGTCAGCTAGAGGTAAATTAATTCTTCATTCTCTAACTTCTTAATGAGGAAATGGGAAGCTTTGGGGATTTCTATATCTAAAAATAGGAAACCGATACATTTTGTTTTAAATTTATCTTGTTTTCAAAGGAAGCAATTCAACTGAATGCATCTGAGAAAGAGGTCTATAAAATAAACTCTTTAATCAGTGACGAGCTGAACAATCAGTTGAATACACTTTAATTAATAAAATTTATTAATAATGTAATGCAATTTTAAGATTGTGGCAGAGATTCTGGCAACACCGAGAAGAAATTAACAGTGACAGTTCAACACCATCAGGACTAGTTGTTGAATATGCTAGACTGTCAGGAGACAATACAAGCCATATTAGTGCAGAGTATTTGGTATAAAGGACCATCATCGTGAAACTCTTATTTCAATACTTGCTTTATTCACAAATTCAACAAGCCAAACAGCTTTCATTGTAGCCGAATTTCTAAAAACTCATTTAGTTTCATCTTTTTCTAAACAATGGCAAAGCCTTATTGTTCAGCAAAAGTCACTCCCAGTGAAGTCTGAAATTAGACATAATTAAAACAAAGCAAAAAGCTGAAAAAAGATGGACAGCCTATCACTTATCCATTCCGTCCTGTTGAGTAAAGGACAAGTGAAGGGTAATTTAAGGAAAATACATAAAAACTGGAAGTTTTCTTGAGTTGAATTAAGAAAACCCTGAATGACTACGTTGTTAGCTTTTTTTCTTGCATGTTTTAATCCGACAGTAATTTTATAAATAAATCAATCTTCAAATCCACTTAATTCATTTAAGGGTCTCGAAGGACCAGACCCTAGCAGACGCCAATGCACTGCAGGGCACATTCACTTGGCAACTCTAAATTAGCCTTATACAATTAACATAACACACGTCTTTACTGGGGTATCCAGAGAAAAACTCAAACAGACATGAAGACAGCTTGGAAACTACTGACAAATTAGCAAACTGGGGTTAAGATCCTAACTGCTGGGCAGCAGCCTAAAGTGCCACTTTCCAATATGCAGGGGCTTTTTCTATATTACTATTTTCAAAGCACTAGTAAAATATTCTGAACTAATGAGTTAAATGTCATTGCCCTGTGCACTTACAAACAGAGAGAGACAGAGGTTAGGAGCACACGCTGATACAGCGCATTGCCACAGCCACCACATGACAAACAGACTCAGGATCCAGTGCCGTCATGCAACGGGTGACACCTCAGCACCACACTAGTTCAGATGGAATAGAACAGTGTGAGGTTTTTTATGGTGGCTGGAGTGACAATTCTGCCACCAACCCCCAGGTTTTTCCCTGCAGGTTGGAGCGCCCTCATGCAGGGCTGGATGCAAATTAACGTCATACCTGGGACGGAGCAATGGCAGGTTAAGGGCCTTGCTCAAGGGCCCAATGAAGTAGAGTCACTTTTGGCGTTTACAGGATTCAAACCAGCACCCTTCCAATTGCCAGTGTAAATCCCTAGACTCAGAGCCACCACTCCTCCCACACTTTGCTGTTTTACTTACAAAGTATAACATATTAATAAGCTCTGCATTCTTGAGGGACAAAAACTATACTAACAACAAAGAGAAGTCTATTTTAAACCAGACTTGAAAAATGAAGTTGAGCGAGGCAAACATTTTTTTTTTCTTTAATCCTAACACTTTCTTCAATTACCTTTACCAGCAAATGGAGTGAGTGTCTGCAAGGAGGCAAGTGAATGGAAATGGCACATCTCAATAACATGATGTCATGCTGTTCAGAGATATGCAATAATAATGCGTGAGCTGGGATGCAAAGATCAAGTAACAAAATTAAAGGTCTGCATTTATTATAGGAACATCCCAGAAATAATTAACAGCTGGCAGCTCCTGTGTGTGAAGAGAAGATGGAAGATCCAGACCTTGACAAGAAGCTGATTAATGTCAAAGTGCAATCAAGTTTACCGTGGGAGGTGAGAACTTGAGCAGCATATTAAACAAAAGTGAAACGCAAGCTCAACGCATTTCAAAGAGTTAAAATAGACAAAATGGAGACTATTTATTACCTAAAGTATGTCAGAATTAATGGTTTCACCATGCCTTTTTGAACAATGTTAGTAAATGATGGTTCTGCATTTTCTCTATTCTTCTTTAGGTTGAAACTTCTGTATACTAGCTTTATCCAACACCTTCCATCTTTCTTTTATATATTATTTTGTCACATACAATTGTGTTTTAAAGTGAAACTTTTTTTTTTATAAATTTAAAAAAAATCTTGTCTGTTCTTGTATTTTGCAACAGGGATGAAGTATACCTGGGTCCATACAAAAGGCTTAAACTTACTAAATATGTCCATTTCCTAAGGAAAGAACGGTAATGGATATTAATTCCCATCTTGAGATTACACAAACATTATAAAACAGTATATCCACATTGCTTTAGAAAGGAATAAAACAGTAAAACTATTTGTGAGATTCATCTATTTAAAAAAATGTCTCTGCACCTCATCTCACCAATTGTGTCTCTCTCCATGGCATAGTGTGAAAGACAAGAAAACTGGTGTCAGCCCATTACAGGAACAAGTGACACACACATACACATATACATCTATATAGCACTCAGTTTGCTAGTAAAGAACATTTCCATTGTTCATATTCATTCTATGGCTCTAAGTTTCAGCCCACTTCACTTGCAGCTGCAGTGATATGACTCACTTTAGATATGTTTGGAACTACAGGTGGCTTCAATAAGGTTAATTGGAAAAACATTTTCTTTTCTTCTTCGACTGCAAGTAGACTTCCATGGAGAAATGAGCACTAGAAACTCCGCTTTCAGTAGTTCTTACATTCAAGTGTTCACATCCAACCTAAACACTACAAGCCATAACCTTAAGGTATTGTGATTTTACCACACGGAAGCCTATGGAAAGTTTTTCAGCTTTTGTTAACATTTTGGATATGTACGTTTTCAAACCAAATATTTTGAAAGACAGCATTAGTCTAAACAGCCTCAGTCGTGCTGATCGACTTACTTATTTAAGTCTAAACTCCATCCACAATGGCAGTTGTGAGCAGATAAACAAATGGGAAATGTACATCTATCTTAAAAAAAAATAGTTCCAAGAATTTGTGATTATGTAACTATTTTTTACTTTCCCTTTGCTATCAAAAGGATGCCTCATAAACACGAAAGGCATGTTTTCTTATATTAAAACCTTTGCTGTTTCAAAATTGAGATATTTGGCAAGTTTAATATATAAACTGTGCTGGTTAAAGTAATAAATGATAGGCCAGAGGCCATATCTGTTCTTGTTCTCTTAGACTTGAGTGCAGCATTTGACACCATAGACCACAGTATATTTATAAATCACCTTAGCGTTGGCTGGGATTGGCTCCAACGGATCCCTGTGACCCTGTGTTAGGATATAGTGGGTTGGATAATGACTGACTGACCTTAGACATTGGGTGAGCCGCTCCAGCAGCGTCTTAAATTGGTTTCACTCTTACTTAACAGGCAGAACATTTATTGTTAGTTGTAGTGACTCCACTTCAGAGACTCATGATATTGTACATGGTGTACCACAAGGATCTATTTTGGGCCCGCTGCTCTCTTTAATCTAAATGCTTCCATTAGATCAAATTATTTCAAAACACAAGGTGAGATACTGCAGCTATGTGGATGACACAAAGCTGTGTTTATTGATAGCGCCTGACCCTGATGCTCTTGGCTCTCTGATCCAATGTCTCAGCAATATTTCCAAACAGAATGGAGTAGAATCTTTCTCAAACTAAATTAAAAAATGGATGTACGGATATATTAATCAGATTATGTCAACTGCATTTTTTCACTTAAGTAATAAAGCAAAAGGTAGACGTATTATAATTTTACAAGATGCTGAAAAATTAATTCACACTTTTGCTTTTAGTTAACTAGATTACTGTAACACACTTCTAACAGAACTACCAAAGAAAAACATTAATCGGTTGCAATTACTGCAGTTAATGCAGCAGCCAGAATCCTAACTCGAAAAAGAAAATGTCAGCACATCTCACCAGTTTTAGCATCATTACACTGATTACCTGTATCATTCAGAATTGACTTTAAAATAGTACAAATGGTTTATAAAGGGTTAAATAATCTTGCTCTGTCCTTTGTTTTGCAATGCCTGTCTCTCTGCAATCCAAGTCGTAACCTTAAATCTTCAATTGGAAGTCTACTTATAATTCCAAGAGCCAAGCCTTAAAGAAGTGGTCAGGCAGCTTTTATGCACCTAAAATCTAGAGTAATTTACCTATACAAATTCACCAGGTTTATATTTTGGAACATTAAAAAAAACTTCTTAAAAACGTATTATTTTAACATAGCTTTTTCATAGCTATATTTTAGTTGTATTCCTAATAGACTATACAGATATATTATAATATTCTTCAGGGATCTGCAATCTGCACTAATCCCCTCTATTCTCTGCTGTCTTTTCCGGTTCTTCTATGGTGGCGATCTGCACCACCACCACCTGATCAAGGAACCATACAGCCACCTGTGATGATGGAATGAAGGTGGGTGCCTCATCTGTCCATAAGACCAACTTCATCAAATCCTATCATGTGAAGCTTGAAAACAAGGAGGACTGATTTAAGAACATTTGTTAGGTAGAATGTCCAGTGTGGGCTGAGCGGTCTTTTGGCCTTGGAACCCCTGCAGATTTTGTTTTTTTTTTCTCCAGCTTTTTTGTTTTTCCGTCCTCCCAGGCATCTGAAATGACCTTGTTTTGTTGTTACTTATTCTTTAATATAGGTGCTTTATCTTAATTGTTTTTATTTTCTCTTTGTCATCTTATAAAGTACTCTGAGCTACATTAGTGTATGAAAATGTGCTATAGAAATAAATGTTGTTGTTAAGGCTTTTTCATTCACCTATTGACTCAGGTACCCTTCAGCCCTATTGTTAGCTGTAAAAACAGACAAGATATTTTTAAATTTATCAAAAAACGCTTCATTTTAGAGTGCAATTTTATGTGTCAAACTAATATATACCATGATTGTTTAAAAATAACTTTCACCAGAAAAATATCAGACTTGTCATTTTAAACACTGCCACTCACAAACTTTACAGCACAAAGCTAAATTCATTAACTAATACAGAACATTAGAACCCTCTAGACGAGAACAGGCCATTCAGCCCAACAAAGCTCGCCAGTCCTATCCACTTATTTCTTCCAAAAAGAAGAACTGACAATGAAGAAAAATCACTGTTAGGATGACAGCAGGGCATATCTGCTGACTGAGGACTTTGCCTTTTATGGAGAAAAAAACGATTTAAAAAGCCTCAACTCTTAACCTGCATCATTCTATTAACTGCCTTTTAGTAAAACCACATAACAATGAGGTGGTTGTTATGGGCAGACCAGAAAACCAAAATTACTTCAGCTAAAAGAACAAAATAAAGCACTTAGTGACACAGCTGCCACTCGGTTATTTAAAAAGATACTGAAATAAAACTTTAAATATGGAGACAATACAGTATCTCCGTTAAATAACAGGAGCCATTGTAATTAAGCAAAGCTTTTTTTTTTTTAAACTGTACTTAATTTGCAGTTTTTTGAAAATGTAAAAATGAGTTAACAGCACTGCCTTTTGCTCACTTGTGCCCCCTTTGCATGTTGATACTATGTTGGATGGCCAAGTAACCTTGACTAAACCGAGACAGTAAACTATTTAAGCATTACCCCAATGTCATTTAAACTAAGCCCACTAAGGAGGATAGAAGAAGAAGTGGTAAAGTGTAGATGCCCAACTGCAGCTAATCAAAATTGAGCTATTCTTAGCTGCATTAATCCAACAGGCACCCAGAGTGCAAAAAATAAATCAGTGCAATTTATCCACTTATCAGGCCTGTTACAGGAAAACTACAACTCTCCAGTTCCTGCAGAAAAATCAACTGAAGCTCTAGAATCAGCTATTTCACCACTGTAGAAAATATAAAGATGTGAGGCTTTATGTGAGACTGAACACCCGCAATGCCC
>JANRMT010062823.1:6593555-6616055 GCA_026402145.1 Polypterus bichir lapradei
CATCACACCCTCAATGTCACCACTTCCTTCCGGCAGCTATAGTTACTTAATATTGTATGTGCAATGAGAATCACCATACAAAGAGCATTAATGTGCATGAATAACTCTAATATTAAACAATGTCAGGTCAGTCTGCATTTCACATTAGAAAATTTAGAGTAGCGTAAGGAACATCTAATTTGATTTAGGCATTTGAAAAGTAAAAAGTTCTTTATAGAAGAAAAGAGGATTAACAGAACCCTTACGTAGGCACAGATGACACTGCAGTAAAGAATATGTGTGGACTCGATTTCCTTCTGTTAAGGCTACAGCTAGCTTAATCACACGTTAGAGAGGGGGAAAAACTTGCAATTAGAGTTCACAAAATAATAAGTTTTAACCCCATGAGAACTATGCTACAACAATTCCTGATCAGTACAGGCATAAAATTATCCTGCAAGAATGTGCATCATGATGCTGTCAGTCTGAGTAACAAGAAAAAAAAATTGCCAGCTAGACTGAAATCCAAGAAGCACTTCATTTGATAGAGTGCTCTAGTCAGCTTTTGGGAATGCGGCATAGTAAGCAGAAGCATGACTTCAGCCTTCCCATCCGCTTAAAAATATTTCACTGAGAGACAGAAAGGAATGAGAAATTAAGTGTATCCCCAGTCAAGATCATAACAGTCCACAAAATTAACTTTAGACAAGTGAATGAAAATATCAGATTAGAAAACCAACTGAAATACAGTATGACAGCCGAGAAGTGCTACAAAAGAACAAAGATCTCAAGGTGATATTCTGCTTCCACTGCCTGGTAAAGCTTCCAACTCACCAATCAAATCACAGGCCAAATGGATTACCATTAATAAAAAAGGGGCTGACGTAAAGCACTGTGAGTGCTTGGGATCTGAGCCTCAGCAGGAGTCACATACAAAAATACAAGAGGCCTCAACCACTGTGTGGATTTTTATATTCAATATGGCCACAACAATTCAGTGCAGAAAATGCCTAAGGGTCCATTGTTTCAAATATACAATCAAAGGCAATACAGGTCATACTACTTGCACGCATTTAAAATCTCCATCTATTTTCAAACGTGATAAATCCCACTCAAAGCATTTGATGGAATGCAGAAGCTATGATCTGGATGGGGCGACATTCCAAAACAGAGCACATTAGGACATGCACCCTCTATCAGTCACGAATTAACAAGCATGACTCAAATGAAGTGGGGAATAAACCAGTGTACTCGGAGGAAAACCCACATTGAATTTAAAATGATTCAAACCAATGTTTTGGAGCTGTGAGGCGGCAGCAGCACAAGCCACTGTGCATTCCAGCTCCTGAATAGCAATCAACAAATATCTGATTAAGAGTTATGAGATATGAGTAGACAGTTTAAGTAAACAGAGACTAAGACATGACATGACTGAAGTGTTAAAAATTATGATAGGACATAATACAGTGAATTGCAGTTGTTACTTTAAAATAAATCAGGGACAAGGATGGAAACATAATGAGGACAGATTTCAAACAAATATTAGAAAGTCACTTTTTACTCAAAGAATCATAGACACATGGAATAAATGATCTAGTGGTTTGGTAAAGATTAGGACTCTAGGGACCTTTAAATCTCAACTTGATGTTATTTTACAGATGAGTTTGTTGGACTGAATTGAATTTTCTTGTCACAACTGTTCTAATGAAAAGAAGCATGATGTGAAGGTATTAGACCTTCAAATAAGCAGAACATAAAACACACTTCTCCAACCTCAAACTCGATAAATTTACCTGTTTTCAGAAATGTTGCCGAGCAGTACTGTCAAGAATAAAGAAAAGGAAGAATCAATAGCTTCTGCAAGTGTTGGCTTTTTATTAACTTTAAAGCTAAAAATCTTCCTCTTTTAATTTCCTTAAGATTTTATCAATTTGTTCATCTATTGTCAAACATATTTTTCCAATTCAGGGCCCATGGGGAACTGAAATCAATCTTGAAAATTAAATCAGTCCAAGACAGAGAGAAAATCTCTACTTAGAGAGACAAATGTGCCAGTACAAGGAAACCTAAATAAAACAAATAGTTTTTAAAAAGTGCTACGAAAAATATTCATGCCAACAGCCTATTATTCTGGTGATAACTAAGGATGCTCAATAAAAACTACAAAGTCCCACTTTTTCATGGTTTGCAGGAAAGTGTTAGAAAACTACATGTGAACTTACATTCATCCAATTTCTGAAAATGCTTTGGTGACTATACAGATGCAGGGACCCAAAAGGAGCAAAAGAGGAACCAGCTGTGGATTGAACAGTCCATTAGAGGGCACAGCTGGTCATGCACAAAAATGTCACTAAACTTATCAAACTCAACAAGTAGCTACAAAGAACCAAGAGCCTTGAAAGGTTTTGTGCCCCTTAGGAGAAAATCCATCTATCCGCTTGTTTATTAATTCCAATGAATTCCGCTTATTTCAATAGAGTATTGTGGGTGGCTGGGGACTATCTAGTCAGCACTTGAAGCAAGAGGTGAAACAATCTGGGACAGAGTACCATCCCACTGCAGGATACACCCTGTCAAGATAACCTGAAGACTTCTGAGATGTAGCAACAGAACTTCTAACCAAATTTAACATCTTAACGTAGCTAAAGACTGCAGGTAGCTGACACCTACACAGCAGTAGCGTCAAGTGCAAGGCAAAAGACAGTCATACCCCACTCATTTATACCACATCACCAATCAATTTAACATATACATCGTAGGAATGCAAAAGGAAGAATACAGTACCCAGAGAACAACCCACTCTATGCTCTGTCTGGAATCAGAATCCAGGGAGCTAGTGAGGCAAAAGTGCTAACCTCTGTGCACTTTTAGAAAACATATATTTTCTAGAAAAAACATCACCATATTTATATTTGGAAATATTTCAAGTAATATTTGCACATTGTTATACAAAAAAATTATAATGTTTGTAATTAAGTTCTGAAAAACTATTCCAAAGGATCTCCTTATTCTTCCAGTGTACCTAGAATTCAACTTGTAACTTTCCTTGTTTTTAGTGAACATTTTGACACAACAAATAATTCTGAATGACATCTAGGGCTGGTGCCTAACTTGCACGCGATGCTGCTGGAATACTCTGAATTGTTTCAGGGGAATTTGAACACTGCAAAACAGAGCTCAGTTATTTTACATCATATAAAAATGTTCATAAAGAATAATAATACCCAGAATGATACTAGTTGTAAACATGGTACAATTAAAGAATTGCTCACTTTTCCTTATTAAATGATTCGTCAATAATATATAGTCACAATGATCTGACAAAGCTAATAAACACCAACGAATCAAGCTGAGATTTGTCAATTATAAAAGGTTTCTTTCTAATGGCTATTTCTAATGCACCCTTGGTGCATCCTATCTCTTTGAAAAAGCCAATGGTCAGCATTACCATCAATAAATGTATTCCAATGCAGAAAGAGAGAGTGCAGAGATAAGGGGACATTCATGTCATGCTTTTAGACCTTGAGGAGTGTTAGTGGAATATTGGTTCTAATTGCATGTGTAGGACTGACCTGTGGAATTTTATTTGTAATTACACCTTGTATGTCCAGTTTATCCAATTAGAAAATGGGATATCCACCATCTCTAAATCCAGTACACATATTTCACTTAGACCAGGTTAGTTAGAAATATTTAGAATGTTTTCTTAAGTTTGTTGATTTTTATACAAGTTTACAGAAAGAAGCTTATCCTTTTATTTCAAAAGCATGACTTCCAACAACATCCCTCCCATCTGTCTTGGAATATTATTTTCAAAAACTCTCTTACTCTCTACTCTAAAATTCTAAATCACCATCAAATCCAATTAAAACGTGTGAGCAGTGTGTACTTTACACATGACAAGCATTACGCTAGGAGTCTGGCTACTGATTTTGCCTACCATCTCTTCCCAATCTCCTACGTACTTTCCTCCATATGTTTTGAAATTGCTCCCATCACCACCTCCTGGAATTCTGACTCTTATTTTCCCTTGATCATTTATACTGACTTCCCAATTTCTCTCCAGATTTTTCTCCTCCTGGACCTTTCTGCTGTGTCATTCTCTCACTCCTTTCCAATGGAAATTTTACTCCTTACACTCCATTACTGCCAAGTTGGCTATGGTTTCCTCACTGCATATCCTCTAAATAAACCTCTCTCTTAATTTCTGGCTGACTTCTTTCCTTAACCTAGTCCATCTTGAATTACCTATGACGCTGACTAACAAGTCGTTCAACTTCATAATCAGAGACTGGCAGTCTGTTGTGCAACTGGTTGACAGCAAGGTAGCCGACAGTCTGTGACCCTTTGAACTTTTATCTCCTTTGTTCTGGGCTGTGTCCCGCTCATGACTATTTTGCCATATTGCTTCTCACAATTCTCTAAACATACGGCTAGTGATTACAGAAATGTTTATATCTTGTACTTGCCAAATTTAATAAAAAACAATTGCAAAAGGATAAAACAATCTCCAGTTACCCTTGAAATGGTGAATGAATATGAACAAGTAACAGGTTTGTTTTCCAAAAAAACAATATAAGAATGTTCATTGAAAAATGATATTGGTTGAGCAGTGTAATTTGTAAAGAACACCAAAGATGAACTAATAATAACAAGGTATTAACCAGCTTGACCAATCAATGCAAAAAAGCATAAAAGACTAAAGTAATGAAATGATACTATAGAACAACAATAACATATATAATCTCCAGCAGGCAACAAGTCACTTATAATTCTAGCTTTCAGAGCCAAACAGCCATTCATAAGAGTGGAGAAAGTTACTCAACCAGTTTAGCTTCATTAAGAATGTCACCGGATGTGTCTATTGGAAAGATGAAAACAAATCAACAAGCAGCCACTCCCTTACAAAAAAAAGGATACACCACAGACTGTGTTAACCGTGTTAAGTGAAAACATTTCCAGATCTGCAAGTGAAAATTTTAAAGGTGAACATGCACATGTTACACACATAACTTAAGCCTACCAAACGGTTTCTTACCAAGATTCACCTTGTGAAGCTATGGAAGTTTTCAGAAACACCGATTGTGACATCTCACTTTTATGTAAGGTTTATAAGGAACAGAAGGTCAATACATTTTTTAGAAAGTAATAATTTGATCTATTAATGGGTAAACATATAAAACAGAAGAGGCATTAGGCATACATAACAAAATAAAAATCAATGGCAATAATTTTCAATATCAGCTGAGCCAACAAATTTCAATTTGTTTTGTTCTTCAAATGAGGTGAGAAGTCAGGATTACATTCCAGCTAAGCAAAACGTAGTAATTCAAGTATATCCAAATATTTCTACTGGCGACTTCAGTTTGGAAGACTGTACACAGAGATATTTTTCAATGGAAATGCTAAGCTGGGTCATGATGGTTAAGCTGGAATCAATCTAAACGACATCTAGTCAGAGAGGCTAGCAGAAAGCTGCGTATGCTGATCAGATCAATACACTTTTGAGAAGAAACAACAGCATCTGTGAAATTTATCAAGAATCCACCTGTGCAACCTAAAAAGATTTTTATGTGAGATTTCTCAGGTCAAATTATGATTTCTTTCTATTCTCATGTTCCTTAATGAATTTGTCTACTAGTTTACAAGGATCCCAGAGGAATGGGAAAAAATACTAGATTAATGTTTGCAAACAGAACTTGCAGTTAAAGTTTCAATCAATTCATTTTAACTTGCTTTAGCATAGCACACTCTTCCCAGAGTACAGGCTCAGGGCGCTTGCAAGTGTTTAGCTATAATGTGATTACAGAAAGAATTAAACCATGCATCAGTTACAAACATGAATACACAAATTAGGCCAAACCCAAATTAAAAAAGAGCACCATTTAATCTGATTAACATCAAATCATTGCAATTGCAACTGCAACAGAAGCCAGTGTCACATTACATCACTTTCTAGTCAGACAGGATGGCAAAGTTAACGACTGCAGTTGCAGTCTCATCACTGGGGCATGTCAAATTACATGACAAGAAATTACAGGGAATGTCAAATTGTGCAATTGCACAATGACTTACAGCACAGCGCAGCGCTAGAAGAGGTCCACAGAAGAGCGACTAGGCTGATTCCAGGGCTACAGGGGTTGAATTATGAGGAAAGAGTAAAAGAGCTGAGCCTATACAGTTTAGGCAAAAGAACATTAAGAGGTGACATGATTGAAGTGATTAAAATTATGAAGTGAATTAGTCCAGTGGATCAAGACTGTGACTTTAAAATGAGTTCATTAAGAACACAGGGACACTGTGCGAAATTTACCCTTAACAAGTTTCCAACTAACATTAGGAAGTTTTTCTTTACACAAAGAACGACAGACACTTGGAATAAGCGACCAAGTAGTGTGGTAGACAGTATGACTTTAGAGACTTTCAAAACTCGACTTAATTTTTTTTGAAAGAAATTAAGTGGATAGGACTGATGAGCTTTGTTGGGCTGAATGGTCAGTTCTCATCTAGAGTGTTCTAATGTTCACAGTTACACATTTCCAAAGTTGTACAGAAAAAGAAAATGGGTGAGTCAGTGAAATACACTCTATGAGCAGGCTTTCAAAGGGATAAATGGGACAACAGCCATCTAACCCAATCCAGAATTGTGCATCTCACACACCCCTGAAAAGTAGAAACATTCAAAGCATAAAGACTATTAGTGTCACATTAATTCTGACAGTCAACAAACCAGTGGAAAATCGGCAGAAAATGAAGTATTCCAAAAGCTCATTACATATTATAAAATTATGTATATGCCTTTGATATACTGTGGTCATTACTAGTTTTAACAGTTTATTAAAATGTACTCAAAACTACTTAAAAGGCATCTTTTAAATGTTGAAGAAGTGGGATTGCATATTTTTTAAATATCTATATACACAGCTACACTTTGTTCTGTACCCATAAAGCATACTAAGATGGTTTCTCAGTATAGAATGACACTATACATAAAACAAAGGTAGCTTGTGTGTCCCAACTGAACAATTTCAAAAGCGCAAATTCAAGAGGTTATTGTAGTGGTTATGCTACTGCATCCTCACAACTAGAGAGTTCTGGGTTCAAATTCTGTCTTGTTCCCTGTGAGTCTAATTTGTGTGTTCTTCCTGTTTCTACATATATTTTTCTTCCAGGAGTTTCTTTTTACCTACCCACATCAAGAGATGCAAGATACTGTATTTTGCCACCATGAATTAGCGATATTTAAGTGTGATGGTGAACTTGTGTGCCGCACTTAGCTGACTCCTTGCTAGTTGTCTGTAATCTTCAACTGAATAAAGCAGCTTTGATGATGGATGATTTGATACATTTAAATCCTAAATGTGGCAGAATTTATTTGACAAAATAAGAAAAATGGTCTCGTAACACTTGGGACTCATACCAAAGGCTCAAAAAATGATTTAGTATCTGTTCTTTTTTTACCCCCTTCTACGAGGACTTCATACAAAGTTAACTGTTGGCTGGAGCAGAACAAATTTATGCATGCCTTACAGGACAAAAAATCCTGAAGTCATCTGGCGGAAGACACATGGATGAAAAATGGGCTACACATGCACACACTGATCAGTTTACCTAACCTTTCACATGACAACAAGTGCAGCAGCTCACACAGCCACGAATGAACAAACATTTCACACAATAATTTAGAATCAGCGGCTGACTGAACACACCATCTGCTTCAAAGAGCGAGGACATCATCATCATACATCAGTCTCAAATATCAGACCTCTGGACCCGTCAACTGTGAAACAAACATTCATCTTGTATAATGTATATGTACAGTATGTATGAGCACTGCACAGAGATGGACGCTGTGCTACAAAAAAAAAAAAAAGGGTACCTTGTAACCCATTACAATCAAAAATACCTGAACAGACTATGAAAATCTGAATCTCTGCTGATCACCTTTCATTTCTTGTTTAGCTTTTCTATAATTCAGTACGATGTCTATTCTTCAAATTGTAACTTACTCATGAGCAAGGAAAGTGAAATTTAAAGCACTGATGAAAAATAAAAACTAGTGTTAAGACTATTAATCGTCAAGGCAAACTATATTATCTTACAATAGGAAATTAATTTTATCATGTACACCATAAAATATCAGAAATTAAAAACCTATGCTTGATTCTTATATCCAGAGGCTTCAATTAATTCCCATAATACTGTTTTGCAGTATTATACTTTACTAATAAGTGGAGGGCTTCTGTGTTGGCTAAGTCATTCTCTTGATATAAAAAGTTGGTTTTGTGTAGAAACAACAGGACATTTCCAGAACGTCTAAGTTTGAATTCACTTGTGAAAATGAAAAAGGTTTGTTTGCATGTGAGCTCTCTTTTCATGTTGTAATTTTTTTTTATTCTCACCTTCCTCGATAAATCTGTCAACTTGTTTAGTATAACAGGAGGAGAGCTTTTAAGACTGGGAAAAATACTTGCTTATAATTTATAAAGAGAATTTCATTTAAATTTCAATTCATTCAATTTACTTTACTTTTGCATAGTGCTATTTACAGAGTAAAGGCCCAGAGTGCTTGCATGCATCTAGCTATATAATGCAATTAGAGAAATAATTAAACAATGCATCAGTTCCATACATGAAGATACAATGTATGCTCAACCCACCAAAAAAAGAGAGTATTTTCAATCTGATTAGCATAAAATTATTACAATTATAACTGAAGACAATGTCACATTACATGATTTCAAGAAATATGGGATGTCAAACTTGTCGACTGCTGTTGCCAATCTTGTCGCAGGATCATGTCGATTTACACAACTAGAAACTGCAGGGCATGTCAAATTGCATGACTGCATGATGACTTTTCAGCATTGTTTCTCATTTCCAAAGTATCACAAACAGACAGAGACGGTTATCAAGCAAACAGTTTACAGGTACTGCAAGTTCAGGCTCAATCTATGCCCTTCCTTTTTTCTGCTCTAGCTGGTAGGTAAAATACAAAACATCAAGCAGACAAGGCTCTAATCTGTTTGATGTTGGTTGAAAGCTCTGTCACACACACCGGCCCGTCTCTATGACTTAAAACAAAATCAAATCCAATCGAAATTGTCAGTACGAGTTGTAGACGGACTGGACTAAGTTGCGGGCTATATCAGAATACACAATTATTGGTCAAGGGTGTGCGCTTCAAATGCCTCTGACTTATTAAGATTATGAAAATGAAGTTGGAAAATCGCTATAAATATGATTTAATGAGACATGTCCGTAAGATATGTCCAGTTTACAATAGAGGAGAGGAAAACAAACATTTCACTCAACAGCATTCCTGAAGAGAAAAAACCCTTTGGGGGGGTGTTCACAACTTTTTATAAATAGACAAAGTTACAGTTTTGATTACCTAGGTCAACTCAGATCAATGATGTGCCCCATCATTCCACCCCCAGAAGGTCAAATAAAAAAATAAAATCTTTGCATTCTTACATAATTTCATGCTGTACTGCAAAATGATACATGCTTTGCACAAAGACTCCAGCTCGTTACACTTGTGTCCTTTTAAATAACATTTAAAAAAATGATGACAATTCTAGTGGTCAATATGTTCATTCATTCATTCACTCATTATCCAATTCTCCTAATCCAGTTTGGGGTTACATGGCATTGGGCACAAAGAAGCAACTGATCCAGGATAGGGTGCTAGTCCATTACATTAAATTAATTTACTCTCAAACCTATATTAGGTCAATTTATAATTACTAATTAAACTAACATGCATGTCCTTGAGAGAACAAGGGAGAAAAACCTGAGACAGAGAGAGCCTTTGGTTATGTAAGATGCACTACAACAGACTGAACCCCAACTAACCACTAGAGCCATAGGAGTTCTCCTTTAGTTTACTGGCTGAGAAGAGTGCTCTCTGTAATCCCAAGGCCCTGTGTTTGACGCACCGTCCACACTACTTTGTTTTCATTTGAAAACATAGATATTAGTCTCTGGTTTCGCCTTTCATCCACACTACACCAGTGTTTTCACATCACGAAAATAAATACTTTTGAAAAAGCTCTCCAGAGTACTATACTTTTGAAAACAGCAGTGCATTTCGGTTTTAGAAAGGTCAAGCAAAAACGAAGATTCCTGAAAATGAAGACTCCATCACATGGTTAGTTTGTGCTTATTACACGGCTCTTCCCCATTTGGATCCTGTTCATTATAATGTTTCATTCCCTGACTGGTCACCCTTCACAGAAGAAAAACATTCCATCATAGAAGGTATAGAAAAGTTGCTTTCCATGTCAATTGTGTTGCTTACCTGGATGCATTTAAATTGCATTTTGTGCGATTTTTAAAAATAATGGTCAAGTGACTACTCACACTGCACAACAGAGTTGCCAGTTATATATGTACTCAAACGGTATGAGATGTTCAGCCCAACTAACACATCATGATGTGCACGCTCAGACTACACGTATACAATATACATTCAGTGTGGTCATTAAACAATGAATTTCAGAAAATTTGACTGCAAAAATCAGAAAATCTGCTTATGTGACTGCTGATACTATAAGACTGCCAAATAAATTTCTAACATGACAGCAATTACTTTGATCATTATAAGATGCAATCGGGCATTGCAGCCCCTCTCATACTGCATGCAAAATGATAGCAGGTGAAAATACAAGGCCAACACAGAAAAAGCATTTCACGATTGCATATGAGGCTTAAAATCGTGTCATAATCAAACTGTGTATGCCCAAATAAAGACGTCTATGCTGCACACATGCTCAGTGCAGGTGGGAGATAATATCATAGGTGTTTTTGGTCATCTCAGAATAGACAAAAATACTTTTGTAAACAATGTAAAAATGCTAGTGTGGATGGAAATCATTTTCATTTAAAAAAATCTGTTTTAAAAGAAAAACATAGTAGTGCAGACAGAGCCAAAGTTTTACTTCTTGTATCTCAGGGAGGACAGGATTCTTGCTGCCCTGAGTGAATTCATGAGGAGAGACACACAAGGGAAAATGTGCGAATTCACACAGTTTTCTGGAGAATGCAAGAAAGAAGTGTTAATTACAATGCCTCTATGCCTAAGACTATCTAATTCTAAAACCAATTATTGCAATTTTAATATTTACAAAATTTCCGTCCAGAATCTCTCTTTATTTTCAAGTGCATATGGTTTACAATAACCCAGAACATCATGAAATGGCAGCACCCCACTATACAACAGACGGATTTTTCTTCTTCATACCACTAATTTAGGACTAGTGTCCTGTCCTATTTCAGATCCCTAGTTACCTCATTCCTGAGGCTGCTGGGATACAATTGGTCTCCACTACTTCAAAGAAGTGAATTAAGCATTTCTGGTAAATTGATGGATATACTCTGTATCATATATTAAGAGCTATGCCTAGATTGTCAAATTGTTTTATTTTTGTTTTTTTAAATTGATTTTGTTATTTGTGAGTCCTGAGTATCAAACTGTTATAAAGCTGAGAAGTAAGGAGACTACCTTACATTATGAATTGATTATTTTTCTACTACAGTACAACACGACACATACTACAGCTTTTTGCAGATATTAAATATTAATTTTGAATTTAAACTGCATGGGCTCCACTCAGATATTCTGCTTGTAGCTATCTTTGCTATTTTCTTCCTGTTGTACTTCCACGCATGGTTTTAATCAGTTAGAATGCGGAATATTAAAAAAAAAAAAAAAAAAAAAGAAAGAAAAACTAACAAAAATCTATTCTTGGCAGGAACCAAGCAAGTCTGTCAAGCCAAAATATGATTGTAAATCTCTGCTCTTCTCTGCAGAGAGTCTTCATAGAGTAAAAAGTCACATCTGACAGCCATCAAGTAGCAGCCATCAGTGCTCATGGCACCGAAAGCCTTTACATGTCATTCATTCTAATTTCTCACACAAAGAGACACTGTTCATTTCACTTCATCTAGAAGCATGTACATTCACAGGCACTCAAGCTAGAAAATATTAAAGAGAAAAAAGAATGAAAGGCCGCTCTATGTACAAAGTGAAAACGACAATATTGTTATTGTAGAGGAGATGTGGATACCCGTCTTATTAATAATTAAGCCACCTAGGATTTAGTAATATGTCAACTAACGACAAGATCAGTTTTAACTACATTGTCAAACTTGGTCTTTTTTCCCCATCTTTTGAGAAATTATATTTACAAGTTAATGTTATATTTTTAAGAAGCTCACTCCACAAATACCACAGATTTGCCAGTTTTTTTTTTTTTTTTTTAAAGAATAAACTTAACTCTGCAAAGTTGGGAGGACAGCTTTCCTGATTCAGAATCTGGGTTTAATTTTCACAGGCATCTAAAGAATTAATGAAGCTGAATGACAATTAGACCTTAAACTGTTTTCACTGTAAGAAAATTATAAACCCAGGCTTGCTAAATTTTGGGATTTTCGTGGCTCATGTCAAGGTAAACAAATATCCACTAGGACTGAGCTCGCTGCTTTGTTGCGGCAGCAGAATGACGCAGGTCATGTAACACGCCTTCGCCCATGGCCTCTCCTGCTTCTGCTAGTTCAGCAATCTTTACATCTGCTGGCTATATCTGCTTCTACTGCCACGATCCACCTACAATACAGACCTGGAGCCCAACACCAAAAAAAAATTCCATCAAATGAGATACTTGAAGTGTTTACGCAATGAAATACAAACTTTAAGCATGAATGCCCCAAGAAGCTTTTGATATTAAATCAAATTTAAGCCTCACATTGTTTATTTATGTATATTACAAACACAAAAATTCAAACAACTCATTTTACATCTTTAACTTTTTGTTTATTAAGAATTTTCCAAGAAAGTCTGTGCTGTGTTATGTTTTTAAAAACTCCAACTAATTTTTAACATACTTTTTTTTTTATAGTGGCAAAAAGCAATAAATAAATGAATCCTGTATTTCTTGTGATGGACTGGCACTTTGCTAAGGGCTGATTCCTGCCTTGTTCCCAAGGCTGCCTTGATAGGCTCCAGTCTTCTCCAAACCCTAAATTTGTCAAAGCAGGTGTGAAAATGTTATGTTAAACCTGATCTTAAATGTATGTGAGCCTTAATGTTGAAAGACAGTAAATTAAGAGTGACTTACAAAACATCACCACAGCCTAACACTATCTCTTGTGGTCTAATGATGCTTTTCACATTTCAATGGGATTTAGATAGAGGCTTTAAAAAAATAATAAAATTTGAACCAAATCTGAACCAAAATGCAGTGATTTCAACACACTTCAGCCACAATGGCTTCTGGTGACGCACAGCTCACAAATTGGCGACTACCTTTCCAAACTCAGAAATACTACATATAGATAATTTCTTTATTTTAGGGTTAGGATTTGACGTCAATGCCAACAAATGATTATGTACCACCCAATCAGATTCATCCTCTTTACAAGGCATCCAGAAAACAGTATTTTGATTGGAAAAAGCACTGAAAAATTGCCAAATAGAAATTTAGTATATTACAAAATGACCAGGGTGTGCTAGACAGCCTTTGATACAGTACTACACTGAAGATGAATTCTGAAATAGGAAGCTGTAGGGATCACAGGTAACCTACTAAACTGAATCTCAACTTGGTTAAATGGTAGCAGACAAACATTACAGAATAGAGGAGAATGGGATCAACAGTGGAGTCCTCCCTCCTGGTTCTGTACTGAGACTATTACTTTCTCTGATTTACATTAATGACATAGATTTCAGTACAATTACAAAAATGAGAAATTTGCAGATATTAAATTTGGAGGGGTTGCAGACACTGAGGAGGTGGCAAAAGCAATTCCAAAACACCAGGACTAGGTCCAGAACTGGCTGAACACTTGGAAAATGCAATTTAATGCAGTAAAGTGCAAAGAGTACACATGGGTAAAAGGAACGTCAGTTATAAACACAAGATGGGAGACACAGTCCTATAGGAGGCAACCTCTGAATAGTACTGAGGGGTTTATGTTGACATAGCAGGGCGGCAAGGTAGCGCAGTGAGTAGCGCTGCTGCCTCGCAGTTAGAAGACCCAGGTTTGCTTCCCGGGTCCTTCCTGCGTGGAGTTTGCATGTTCTCCCTGTGTCTGCAAGGGTTTCCTCCGGTAACTCCGGTTTCCTCCCACAGTCCAAAGACTTGCATGTTAGGTGCATTGGCGATTCTAAATTGTCCTTAGTATGTGCTTGGTGTGTGTGTGTGTGTGTGTGTGTGCGCGCTCCCTGCGGTGGGCTGGCGCCCTGCCGGGGTTTCTTTCCTGCCTTGCACCCTGTGTTGGCTGGGATTGGCTCCAGCAGACCCCCGTGACCCTGTAGTTAGGATATAGCGGATTGGATGATGGATGGATGTTGACACAGCAATTTCATCATTAAAGCAATATGCAGATGCAATTTAAAAGTCAAATAAAATATCAAGTTATATCCTAAAGAATGTTGAATATTAATCAAGGGACGTTATGCTCAAACTATATAATGCACTAGTGAGACTGCATTTGGAGTATTGTGTACAAATGACTCGATCGGTGATCATTTGACCAACTGACCATTATCAAAAAATGATTTTTTTAAGCTTTATTGTAATTTAATTGTAGTGAACACCTTATGAGCATTTTATTAGAATTATATCAGGGCACAACCCTGCCTAAGATAAGCATGTTAAGGAACAGAATGGATGAGATTTTATTTATTTCTGTATTTTTATGGTCACTGAACAATAAGCCTATAGAATATAATTTTGTTAACTATAAAGAGGAAAAGGCTGTTGTTTGCAGGGTTAGGTAAGGTAGGAGCTTTTTGTAAAAAAAAATTGTAATAATAAAAGAAAAAAAAAATGGAATCAGTATCAAAATCAACCTATTTTAGCGACATGAACTTGTTGTTCAGCACCCCATCAGCATGAAATGTGCTATAAATAAACCTATTATTTACTAATTAATAAATACACAAAAAAATAAAAAATTTCAAATGGGAAAAACCTCAAGGGACAAAAAAAAATACAATTTCATAACATCACCAGCCTACAAGACACTAAGAAACATTTGTCATGTTGTTCCACACATGTCAGTGTGAATTATGCTGTGGCATTTGTAGGAGTTCGTCCATGATTATTTTTGTGGAGTGTGGGGGTTACTGTTCATCTTTTCATGAAATAATAATTACAAAATAAGATACACTTTTAAAGTCAATAATTCAAAAGTGCAGTATTATGGGAATGTGTTTCTTGTTTGTGATATGTGCAGACTTTTCTGCAAGATTGTGTTTAAAAATATTTAGCAAAAAATGCTCGTTTTGAACATTTTCAGCATACAACTGGATAACTGACATGTGCACAACATTAGTCACAATTGGTGCTATTATATCATTTTTTTCCTCTCCATTTTGTATGAAAATGGTACATTGTAAGTAGTTAGGTATGAGAGTTAGGTAGAGTTAAATGGCCAAGTTAATATTTTAGAGATCCTACCACAAGAGTTTCAGAAATGGAGCACATACTTACACTCCGCTGACTCCTCCATGCCTCACCCAATGTTTGTTTTTATACCAACTCATGTGGCTTATATGATGCCTTAATGATTTCTGCCTAACCAGCTCATGTGAATATATGTATTTTTTATGACTGTGCCCAACAACAAACTGGTCCCAGGTTGGATCCAGTGTTACATCTAATTCTGATGGGGAAGGCAATGGCTCAATATAAAGTTGCAATGGAGTAATAGGCTAGAAAATAGGTGTATTAGTGATAACAACTTACCAAATAATAATAAAGACACAAACCAACTCAAAAAAAGAAAAAACAGAAAAGTGAGAGAAATGTAAAGGAAAACCAACAAGGGTGGTAGCAGAAAATGACAATCACTCAAACGGTCAAAATCAATGCAGCCAAAGAGCACTGACCATTCTTCAAAAGCATATACAGTACAATATTCCCTGTATTCATGCAGGTTTCCTCTGCGGACTTTGGCTTCCTGCCAAGATCCTAACACATGCCATCAGGTCAGTTAATATCTCTAAACTGGTCCAGTGTGATTGTGTGGTCCTGTCACCATGACAGCCCTGCCCCGCTGTAGCCAGGATAGGCTTTGGCCCCTGATGACCTTGAACGGGATACATGATTTAGAAAATAGACTGATGAGTATGTGAGATAGATATGTAACAAGAATATGGAGCACAATTACATAACAGCAGGGGGTTAAACTGATACTGCAATGCTTAGACATGCCTGCCAAAAAATAAGCAGCACAATCCAGCATTTTAATAAATGAGTATGCCTGTGCTCCACAGCAGTTTACTCCAGCTGAGCAACTACACTCTATGGTGCAGGCTTTCAGTCTTACTTTTCTTTATTTGAATGCCTTATATTTAAAATAAGATAAACATTTAAATTAAACTCTTTTTACTTTGTATTTTAATAGACACAATAAGAGCTCTTTGGATTTTTTAAATACCCACAAAAAACTATTTAAATAAGTAATGTGCGTAAATGGCTCTGCAATTTAAAGGCATTCATGAGTATTAAGAAAAGGAAATAATACAGCAAGTGGAAAAAGTGCTGGGAACACAAACTCAAAATTGACCCACCTCCTTCACTAATGAGCACCATATGATATTCTGCAAACATATCAAAAACTGCTGCAAGCCAAAAATTTGAATTCAGTGATTGCGATGGCAGAAAAATAGTGCAATTTCCATGGCATTTGTAAAACATAGCATTCATTACGTTCTCAGACCTGCTTAATTTAATTCTGGATCATGGGGAGCCAGAATCTATTCCAGCAAATGAAGGGGCAAGGCAAGGACCATCGCAGAGCTCACTCATGCATAAATCCACAATCAGACGAGTCCAAATTAGACTTGTAAATTAAGCTAACACAGGCAGTTTTGAGAATGAGGGAGGAAAATCAAAGTATCCAGATGGAAAATATACAATGGTAGTGTCAACTGGGGTTCCTAATATATAAAATGAAGTATCAAAAAGAGAAGCCATGGATATGAAATCAATATTTGCTTTATTATGCTATACATTTCAACAGGCAACAAAGAGGGATAGGTACAAGGAACCAATTATTTAAAGACTAGTATTTATTTATATAAAACAAAAATAGCAATAATGCATTGCATACTCAAAATTATATATCAAGCACATCTGTCTCGCCTAAAACTGTCCAAAAAGTTTCCAGGGCAAGATCCAACCTGCAAACGCTGCAATTAAATCCCAGCCTCACTGGGTCACATGTTTTGGGCCTGCACCAAATTAACATCATTTAGGATCAAAATTTTTAAGTGCCTTTCAGACAGCCTTGGTGTCACAATCCCTCCTAACCCATTAACAGCTGTGTTTGGTTTTCTTCCAGATGGGTTTAAAGTGGAGAAGGACAAACAAACTGTGATTGCATTCACTACACTTCTGGCACGCAGACTTATTTTGCTAAAAAGGAAGAATCCTAACTCTCCTCTTTTAAGTCAGTGGGAAACCAATGTTTTATACTATTTGAAATTGGAAAAATCAAATATTCAGTTAGAGGATCTGTACAGAATTTTTTCAAAACCTGGCAGGATCTAATCAATAATATTTTAGAATAAGCTCTTAAAGCACAGAGGAAGCAATTATCTCCCCATTTCTTTTTCTTCTCCATTCATCTCTATTAGTCTATTAAACTCATCAATTTAGGTATGTTTACAAGCCTTTCATTTTACCCCATTGGCCGTGCTCTCTCTCTCTCTCAGGGGTGGGGGGGGGCGACTTGTTTTCAATCTCAATCCTATTTTTTGTAAAAATTGATCGATTTGTATGGAATGATTACAATAAAATTATTTAAAAAAAATAATAATGCATTATATAATATACAGTACATTGCCAGACATGCTTGAGTAGGGATCATCTTAAGGACTTTTATAACTATTTTACCTTAAATTCCTCACCAAAACGCAGGGTGATGATAGCACTTATGCTGTTAACCTTTAAACTTTTAGATCACATGATTGTGAAGGCGAGCTCTGACATTACTTCCGCACCCTAATTGCAACTCCCATTTCTTATGCTGGGTATGCTTCAAGTTCAAAAGAACCATCTCCATCAAGATGGAGTCAGTCATCGTTAGGCTCCCGTCTTAACAAAATGTCCTGAATTGCTGCTGTTCAATCTGCCAAATAAATGGTGATTACCTCTGGTGCCCCAGATCTTTACCTTCTCTCATCTATTTTCTTACAATATAAGCGCAGAAATTATTACACATTCTGGCATGTACAGAAAGAATGTCCACAAACAGCACAGCCCTGTCCATTTTTGATCCAGAAAGCAAAAGGTTACCTCCTCCACCTCGTCAGGGAGAAACAGTGGTTACAATGCATTTTCTTCCCGGATATACAGTGGCTTGCAAAAGTATTCGGCCCCCTTGAACTTTTCCACATTTTGTCACATTACAGCCGCAAACATGAATCAATTTTATTGGAATTCCATGTGAAAGACCAATACAAAGTGGTGTACACGTGAGAAGTGGAACGAAAATCATACATGATTCCAAACATTTTTTACAAATAAATAACTGCAAAGTGGGGTGTGCGTAATTATTCAGCCCCCTTTGGTCTGAGTGCAGTCAGTTGCCCATAGACATTGCCTGATGAGTGCTAATGACTAAATAGAGTGCACCTGTATGTAATCTAATGTCAGTACAAATACACCTGCTCTGTGACGGCCTCAGAGGTTGTCTAAGAGAATATTGGGAGCAACAACACCATGATGTCCAAAGAACACACCAGACAGGTCAGGGATAAAGTTATTGAGAACTTTAAAGCAGGCTTAGGCTACAAAAAGATTTCCAAAGCCTTGAACATCCCACGGAGCACTGTTCAAGAGATCATTCAGAAATGGAAGGAGTATGGCACAACTGTAAACCTAACAAGACAAGGCCGTCCACCTAAACTCACAGGCCAAACAAGGAGAGCGCTGATCAGAAATGCAGCCAAGAGGCCCATGGTGACTCTGGACGAGCTGCAGAGATCTACAGCTCAGGTGGGGGAATCTGTCCATAGGACAACTATTAGTCGTGCACTGCACAAAGTTGGCCTTTATGGAAGAGTGGCAAGAAGAAAGCCACTGTTAACAGAAAACCATAAGAACTCCCGTTTGCAGTTTGCCACAAGCCATGTGGGGGACACAGCAAACATGTGGAAGAAGGTGCTCTGGTCAGATGAGACCAAAATGGAACTTTTTGGCCAAAATGCAAAACGCTATGTGTGGCGGAAAACTAACACTGCACATCACTCTGAACACACCATCCCCACTGTCAAATATGGTGGTGTCAGCATCATGCTCTGGGGGTGCTTCTCTTCAGCAGGGACAGGGAAGCTGGTCAGAGTTGATGGGAAGATGGATGGAGCCAAATACAGGGCAATCTTGGAAGAAAACCTCTTGAGAGTCTGCAAAAGACTTGAGACTGGGGCGGAGGTTCACCTTCCAGCAGGACAACGACCCTAAACATAAAGCCAGGGCAACAATGGAATGGTTTAAAACAAAATATATCCATGTGTTAGAATGGCCCAGTCAAAGTCCAGATCTAAATCCAATCGAGAATCTGTGGCAAGATCTGAAAACTGCTGTTCACAAACGCTGTCCATCTAATCTGACTGAGCTGGAGCTGTTTTGCAAAGAAGAATGGGCAAGGATTTCAGTCTCTAGATGTGCAAAGCTGGTAGAGACATACCCTAAAAGACTGGCAGCTGTAATTGCAGCAAAAGGTGGTTCTACAAAGTATTGACTCAGGGGGCTGAATAATTACGCACACCCCACTTTGCAGTTATTTATTTGTAAAAAATGTTTGGAATCATGTATGATTTTCATTCCACTTCTCACGTGTACACCACTTTGTATTGGTCTTTCACATGGAATTCCAATAAAATTGATTCATGTTTGCGGCTGTAATGTGACAAAATGTGGAAAAGTTCAAGGGGGCCGAATACTTTTGCAAGCCACTGTATATACAGCTTGAAGAGAGTTCCTAAATAGTGAGGTGTTATGTAGATTACGACTGAAAATTGCTGGAAAAGGCATGTAATGTGACATGACTTTAACCTGCAAATCTAAAATGGAACAGGGAAAGTGTGATGGACTGATGCCTAATCGACAGTTGATTCCTGACTTATACTAGTAAGACCCCAAGATGGATTAAGTAGTTTCAGTAACGAATTTAGGCATCCCATCAAGGACTGGTTCAAGCTTTATTCCAGGTGCTATGGAGACAGACTTCAGGTTCCCCATGTATATCATCCGCTGGGATTCAACCCTACTGTAGGTCCGCATGGCTGTTGCATCATTATGGTACTTTCTGATAAATTTAAGACTAACCAACATTTTAGGAAATGTCTTCTGCTTTGGAGCATTCTGAAAGCTCCCACATTCTACATCAAACATGATGTGCACAAGCCTATGTATGTGAAAAGTAGCTGGTTGCCTTTTCTACTGCATTTAAGTCTGTGACTGCCCCCTTGTTTTCACATACACATTCCTGTTTGGGGATATTTGACATGCAAGTTGCCATCTGCAACAAATATGCAGTCAATACTGACAAGACTATGTGGACATAAAAATGTTGCTTGCATGCCCAAGTGCAGACCAGCATAGACTACAGTAGTGAATTTGCCTTATGTATTTTCTCACATATGACTAAAGATTTACAGTACATGTGCAATTCAAAGGGAAAGTTGTTGTCTGAATGCTTCTTTCATTAACTAAAATATGGGTGGCAAAATAATTACCTACATATGTCTACCAAGAAAACCATTAGTAGTCATGTTGCTAATTCTGTCATGTGAACCTGCCTACTGTGAATCTTCAGTAAACCACAAAATAAGATGAGATGAAACTACTGAAGAGACCCACTCGCTGCAGAAACACCACTGTCGCTATTTCTTCTCTAAACCATCCACCGTCTCTATTTATGTAATACTGAGAAAGTAAACTTGTCAGCCAAGCTACTTTCAGAATAAGTTTCATTTTTTTAATAAACAGAGAACTAGCAGACAGAATCAGGATAAGAACTCAAAGGGTTCAATCTGAAATAAAGGAGTAGTTTTTAGAACCTGCAAGGCTAACCGATTACATTATTCTATAGCAGAATAGATCAGAAAAGCATGAGTTTACGTGCTTCCAAGTGAATAATATACCTAAAAGGCAGTGTTGTTTATTCTGTCATAGTACTGGGAGCTGGACACTTTAGAAATATGTCTGCCCTTTAGCCTTAAATATTTTTTTTTTTTTTTAAGTCATACAGCATGCAATGCTGTGAAAGAAAGAGCAAGTACATCCCTTCAGGTTGTTAAGCTTTAAATGTTTAGATGTAACGTATTGATTAAGCATGTCTGAAAATATTTTGCTATGTATTTAACGTAACAGACAACTTGTCTAAGGCATACCTTCCCTTAGGTCATCAAGAAGGATAAAATAGATTAAAATATATCCAATTAAAAAAAAAGATTACCCTATTAAGCAGACAATGTGCCCCAAAACCAAGATTCAAAAAAATGATTCTGCAAAACAATCAATGAAAACATTGTGCATTAAACATTGACCATAAAACAAAAAACAGGTGTCTTAAATATAGTCACACACGCACATGGAAAAAATGACCTGTAAGTAAGGATACACTTGTCATTGATAAGGTGGCATTCTTATATTGAGTGAGATTAGGACAGTCTGCTCTCCAAAATAAGAAGAAAGGGCGTACCATTTATCTATTTGTGTCCCAAATTCATTATGTCTCCATAAAAATGAAGCATGTCCAGTAACAATAAGTGTAAGGCTTGGAAGGAAATATCAACAGTACGACAGTAACCTCACAATGAATGTATAAAAAGTGTTGCCATTTCTACATGGTGTGACTGAAATATATACAAATACCCTCAAAGTCTGTAATTTATACTTTAATCACTTCCGAAATGTTTAATTTGTGATTTTAAACTGTAGAAAAGAGGGGTAAATCATGTAAATTTACAGCCTGTAGAAATGAGTTGCTGGAAATGAGCTTCATATGAGATTCATAAAGAGCATTAGAGCAGTATACTCCTTGTGCTTTAAAGTGTAACATGAAAAGCCACCCAGGCTTCATCACAAAATTATAACTGCAGGGATCAATAAAATTTAAGCCTTCTCTGCTGTGATAAAAAAGAAAATCAAACATCCAACAAGAAATGAGCACATAATGTTTGAAATTCTCCAATCTGATTCAAGATGACTAAAAGGTCAAGAATGACACACTTCTAAAAGTTGACAATACAATCTCCTCTCATTGTTCTAAAAAATGCTGAGCATTTAACCCAATCCAGTGTTACTGGATGTCACTTGGGGGCCACAGAGCAGTTGCGATAGCGATCACTAACCACCTCTTCTTTCTTCCCCACAGAACAGAGGACAAGTCTAAGACAAGACATAATGTTACTTACAGCACACTTTAGGAGGACCCACACTTTCTGCACCGGTAGCTATTTAAACAATGGCAGCGACAAAAGTCGGGGCCCCTTTGAAC
>JANRMT010062823.1:6621055-6771914 GCA_026402145.1 Polypterus bichir lapradei
GCCTCACTACTGCAATATAAAGCTTTGACTTGTACTCCACAGATCAGACATTATATAACATGACATTCTGTTAGCATTCTTAACAGCTTTTGAATACTGCTTAGAAGTTGATAGTGACAAGTACACTATGACTCCCAAGTCCTTATCATAAGCAGTACTTTTCCAAGATTCAGATGCCCCACTGTGTATTCAAATCTATGATGTGTAACACTTTACATTTATTTACTTTAAATTTCATCTCAGATCTGCCCAAGTCTGTATGCTGTCTCAGTCCCTCTGTAATGATTCAACAAATTCTAATTAGCTGCCATTCCAACACGCTTAGTATCATCTTCCGAATTAATCAGCTTATTGTTTATATTCCCATTATTCATACCATTACTAGGTGAATTACAAGTAGAGTTTTGGCATATCTGTACTTTGGTTAACTCTCTTACATAATTTAGGGTCACATGCACTTCGGTCAATCCCAGCAGCACTTGGCATCAGGCAGTATCACAAGTGTTTCAGTCCATCACAGGGCACTCATTAACACCTACAACTAGGCCAATTCAGAGCCACCAATGAAGTTCACATGCATGTGTTTGAGATCTGGGAGAAAAAAACAATGTAATCCAAAAAAAAAAAAAAACTTGTACAATTGTATTTGACTTTCCATTTACAGCACAGGCAGGTTAAGTGACTCACTCAATGTCACATACTCATTCAGAAGTGAGGATTAAACAGGCAGTGTGGTTTTAAAGTTAATGCTTTACCAGCTTAGATACACCTTGTAAAAGAAACATGGGAAAGCATTCAGTATTTGTGAGATTAAATTCTGCTTAGTGTTTCCAACTTAAAAATTTGGGCATTGGGTCTCTTTAAGTTGAGTACCAACAAGGCAGAGAAGGCTTCCGCTTTAAACCCAGAACTGCCTTACACAACTGCCTTAATTACAAAATTAAGTAACCAGGCTGCTGATGTTCCAGGTCAAGCATTTCCAGGAAGGTGTGTTCATTAGAGACATTGCTAGCGTTTTTATTTGTTTTATGTAAACCATAAAAACTATCTGCTTAAAATAATCAGAATTTGTAAAAGGAAAAAAAATAAAAATTCAATGACTGATTACAGAAATGTAGGGGCTTGGTAGTAAATAGATAAGCACTATGGCTTCAAATATCAAAAGCCTGTGTTCACATACTGACGTAGTTGCTGTATGAGTGGTTTATGCATTCTCCCATTACCAGTGTGGGCTTCTCTCTGGTATGCTATAGTTTTCCACCTATATCCCAAATATTTATCACTGAGTGTGGGCTTCTGTCCTAAAATGGGCTGGTTCCACATCCGAATTCCTTCACAGAGCTCCAGTGTTGAAAGCATGGGCTCCTGCCTACCTCAATCTGTTAATACATTTTCCTGCAAATACATTTTGCTTTCTGTATCTCCCTATAAAGTTTCCCCACAATACCATGCATGGACTCTAGACTGAGGTTATTACTTTTTCGTGATTGAAGGAATGATATATACTGTGAACAGATGTTCCAAAACTACACTACATACTATCCAGCCATAAAACGTTTGTCTAACTATTGTGGTGGATGGCCGGCTTCATATTCCGGCCTTCACCCCCAGGCCGCCAGGAGGAGCTCTCCCGACAGCATGGACGGGCCCCGAATTCCAGCAGGTCCTCATGGACTATGTAGTTTTTATGCACAGCCCTGCTGGATACCTTTGGGACCACTGGGAGTCGCTGTCAGGAGGCCCGTGGACTCATATATGCCCTATAACCCAGATGTGCGTCATAATCCCGGGATAGGAAGAAACAACATGCTTCCGGGGTAAAGATAAGGACTATTTACCCTAACCCGGAAGGAATAAGGACTTGAGGACTGTTGGGCAGGAACACCTCCGGGTCATGGAGTATAAAGGACTGTGGGAGCTCCCAGACGGCGAGCTGAGCTGGGAGGAAGGGTGGCTAAGTGTCTGGGAGAGGAGGATTGAGTGTATTATTGGAGTATTGTTATTTATGAGTAGTGTGGAGTGGAGGGTGCTTAGTGCACATATTTATAATAAAAAGAATAATAGTTGTACTTTTACCTGGTGTCTGGCGTGGTACCTGAGGGTGAAAGAGGTGGATCAGAACCTCTACTGCAACACTATACATACTATACAGTACATTTTTGAACCTGCTTAATCCAACTCTGTGCTGTGGAAGGTACAGCCTCTCCATGTAATATTGAAAGCAATGAAGGAAACAACCCTGGATGGTGCTATCAGTCCATCATATAGTCCACATTGTACAGTTTGCAATTTAATCTTCAAGTTTTTGGGATATGGGAGGAATTAAAGCAAAATCCAAGTAGACACACAATTGAACAAACAAAGAGAGACAACAAATGGATGTAGGATTTGAACCAAGGACATTTAACCTGTTATTTTCTTCTAATCAATGACTCTAATTTAACTTTCTTTCAGGATTGTTTACATTCAGGTAAGCCCCAAATAACATGATTTTATCCTGACCGCTTGCTAAGTACAAAGGGGAAAACACAGCCCAATTATTTATTTAGTGAGTGACTCCACTAGTCTATAATGGCGAACATTTTAAGCTCCACAAACTCTTCTGAACCACGATAATAGGCTTAGCAAGTCAACATTAGCCTAAAGAGGATTTGAAGACATTCCCAGTAGTGCAATGACAGCTCTCTGAAGATGTCCTGCCTTATAGGCCTTAATACACTGCTTGTAGTGCTGCACCCATGCATATATGGAATTCATTTAGACCATTTTGGGAAGATATGTTTTTACATTGACATTTAAGATTCTTTTTCTGCTGATCAGTATCAAAAAAGCCAAATCCACTGTGATTTAATGTTCTATAACAATAAAATTTGAAAATGTCCAAGGGGAAGAATACTTTTTATAGGCAATGTCTAACATATCCTCTGTCTGTCTATCCGTGATTAATTCCATTTAATCTAGGGTTGTCGGGAGTTGGTGCCTACTTTAACTGCACTGGGTGGGCACCAGTCCATCTTAGAGCACATATATACACATTATCTGACCATAGTTAAAAATGTAATCAATGGACAAATTACTTTGGTTTCCACACAAGTTGATCAGTTTCTACTTTGTTTTGTGTGTTTTATGGAAGAGAAAAATGTATATATTAGCATAAATAGCATATATTTGCATAAATAGCCATAAAAGTAATTAACAGCTTCTGAAGCATTAGATTTAGCATAAATTAGAATGTCAAGCAAAAAAGATATGTCAAGCAAATAGTTAATAAAAAACATTAGTCATATTGCATTATTTTTAAGCTTGAAGCAGAATTACCAATTTGGGAAAGGAAGTACAGAGTAGAAAGAGAATGACGCACAGAATAAATTGAGGACAGAAGAAGGGGGGATGTGTGTACCTGTTGTTCAAAAGTTAGGAAGCTGAGGAACGATATCAAAGAAATAATATAGAAAAATGGTCCTGATAGGCACGTGAAAAGCCAGCTGGAATAGTGAATCAGCAGAAACAGCAAAAGGCATTGCTACTAACAGGGTCAAGATGATGTAATGTATGGAGAATAAAAAAATACACTAGCATAAATAAACATAGAAAAATCTATATTAACTTTAGCACAGAAATTAAGGCAAGTCAAGCATGCCAAGCAAATGATTAAATAAAGGCATATGCCATATTTCTTTTTGATTAAAGCTTAGCTTCAGCCATCAAATACGAAATAATTTGAAAACCAAGATAGGGGAAATGATAAGAGAATGCCCAAAAATGGAAGAAGAGAAAATCTGCTCAGCCTTGGCCAATAAAAAATAAGCAAAACAGAAACTAAAGATGGACAATAGACAGTAAAAATACCGGAGGCCAGCTGGAGGGGGAAGTCAAGAGATAATAATGATTCCCATGAGAACTCGAGGTATCGGCCGTACAGGTGCAGAGGGGAGTCAGAGAAAAACAGCAAATGAGCTAATTTGAGCAAGGTCGGAGTGATAAGAAATTACTATACAAGTTTTGAGTTCTGAACTGTTCGGGGCTCAATCTGATTTGGCCAAATTGGGTTGAGTCCGTGTTATTGTTTTATTGCAATAAAGCTATAAACTCTGTTTGCCTATCCTGAGTCCTAATAGCCTTCATTTCAGGTAAAAAGCTCTTTGGTGACAATTTTTCGCCACGACAGATTTTAAACAAATCAATGTCTTTATGTGTACCAATTCTATATTCAGTAATTTATAAAATATATACTTGCTTATTATACATTTTACCTGAGAACTGGAAACCAAACTATGCACCTGCACTCAGTGAAGAGCACTATACAAAAATAAACTAAATTGAATTGGGTGTAAAAATATAAAACTGTGCACGTCATTCTTTGTTTTAAAAATACCATGGTAATACACACTGTACATCTGTGGTTGGGATTTTCTAAAAAATGAAGATATACTGTGCTAGTGCTGAGCACTACTCAGGCAATGGTATAGACGTGCCATACGTTAGCGTCAGACCTGAGCGTTACCCTGGCCACGTTGTAAATGCGTCTTCTCCTAGCCTTAAAACGGCATCTTGCAAAAAACGGCTCTCATCAGCAGTGTTGACAAGGTGAATGTGTCTTTGGGAAGTGAAACTGAAACGGACAGTGAAACCAAAATAGATTCTGGGAATCTAAAAGTGACAATCGAATCACTCACACATGTGCAGTGTGCTGTTCATAATAATATTTTTTTTGTATCATTATTATACTTTCTACACTTTGAATTTGTACTTTTAGTGTTTTGTACGTTTTACTGTAAGAAAGATGAGATTTAATAAATATGTTTTTCAAGCCAAAAATGCAACGCTTTTTACATTTTATTTTGAGCAAAAAATGTAAAGCTAAGGAGCTTAAGATTTAAGCCACACGATTATTAAAAAAAAAAAAGCAAAAACTGAAAAACATTAAAAATATCATAAGAAATAAAACAAGACAGATATTTGTACTTTTGTGAGAGAAGGTACTTTATGGAAAAGAGGGATCACACATCTTTTATTTATTGGGACATTTCCATACATCCATCAGACATGATTTAGGTGTCCTGACTTATTCTTAAAAATCTTTGTCACATAATTTATACAGTACTGATTTTTGTAGTAAACTCCACTATGCACAATTTTTCACATAGCTTCTTGCTAAATCTACCAAATCACCACATTTGATCACATCAGTTCTATTTACAACAGGGCAAGTCCTGGCCAATCAGCTCTCTTGAAACTCCCTGCAGCTACAGCCAAGAAAGAAAAAAAGTATTTCTTTTTTTGTAAATTAAAGCATAGCTTTTAGCAATGTCACAGGTAATGTTGTTTTTGCCTGTTGTAGCAACTTGTAATAAGCACAACCATATATTTGCATGTCAGTCTTATCAAGGATATTGCAGATAAAAACATATTTCCGCATTATTCGCTATCTTATTTAAAACATAGGGTTTTATTTGGGAGGACTGGAACACAGCCAAGAGTATCACATATCTCACTCTTTCTGTTTTCTTTCACGACTGTCCCACTGAGCCTACAAGGCAGCTGAAGTATTAGTATAACAGGTACAATTTCACCAAGAGTGCAGCCAGAGGTTTTTTTGTTTTTCTTTGTTTCTTTAAAGACAAACCAGTCCAACTTGGCATTTAACAGGAATTTATACAGTTTTACAGTAAGCCAGCATGTTCTAGAAAGTGCCAACACAAAAGCCTTGTGGAAAGCACTCCATCATTTACTGTGTCAGTATGTACAGCCACCTTGAGTATTAGAAGTCAGCTGTCCTGAAAAGTGCATCCAGCAAGTAAAAACACTGGCAAAGTGCAGGAACACCTCATCAATGTCTCCAGTATCTCAGTGTACTGAAAGGCCAAAGCCATTATTGTTTATGTCAGGCACCTCCAACATTTCCAATCTGAAATCTTTATGCAAACGATGTACTGTTGATTGCCCAGACTCAGTAATAATGTATACAAGAAGTCCTTTGTGTCAACTAGTGAACTTTAAGCACTTGTCACTATCAAGCACTTCATGATGCTTGCAGTTTAAATGAACAAGTAAGCAGGTTAGTAAGTGGATATAGATTCCTGTGTCTCTCAAAATGTCATTAATTGCTTTTGATGCATCTGACAACATACTTACACCCGAAACTACAATGGCTGGACTGAAAACTCATTTAAAACTACTATTGCAAATGAAGATGAATATAATCATTTATTTGATTATAAAAGTGTCCTTGTTAATGTACAACCACATTTCCGAAAAGGTCAAGACAATAAGGAAAATGCAAATAGAGCAGAAAGCAGTGATTTGTAAAAGTTCCTTTACCCATATTTAACTGAAAGACAAATTCTTTAGTATTTTCACTCAGAAACACAAAATAAATTTGTAAATATAAGCTATTTATGATTTTGATGCCTGCAATATGTTACACAAAAGTTGGGGTAGGTGCATATTTACAGGTGGAATGTGATATTTTCCACAGATAAATACAGGTGACATTATGATGATTAAGATATAACAACAACAGCAGCCCCAAAAGGCTCAGTCATTTTCAAGTAAGGATGAGTGGAGGCTCATCATGCTCTGCTTAGCTGGCTGGTTTCTGCTTGACACATGCACACTGGGCACAAGGACAGCATGCTGAAAATGGCATTAGATTTGGAGACAAGCCGTTGGACAACGCATGGAAAGATTTCTAATTACAATGTGGTGGTTATCCAAAATGAATTTCCAGGGAAGGCTGGTTATGTGTGAACCAGAATGAACGGCTGAATATGCAACAGGTAATGAAAATGCAAGGAAAGCCCAGCAAAAACATATGAAATCCATCTGCTCATCAGGGGCCTCGTGCATAACGCCCTGCGTAGAATTCGCACTATAACATGACGTAAGCACAAAAGCCGAAATGTGCTTACGCACAGAAAAATCCAGATGCATAAATCAGTGCGTTCGCCCACTTCCGCGTTCTTCCACTCCATAAATCCTGATCAGCGTGAAAAGTAACGCACGTGCATGCGCCTGCTGTCCCGCCCCTTCTCCTCCCAGAATTACGTCTCTTTGAACATGCAAATTTACACTCACCTAAAGGATTATTAGGAACACCTGTTCAATTTCTCATTAATGCAATTATCTAATCAACCAATCACATGGCAGTTGCTTCAATGCATTTAGGGGTGTGGTCCTGGTCAAGACAATCTCCTGAACTCCAAACTGAATGTCAGAATGGGAAAGAAAGGTGATTTATGCAAATTTTGAGCGTGGCATGGTTATTGATGCCAGACGGGACGGTCTGAGTATTTCACAATCTGCTCAGTTACTGGGATTTTCACGCACAACCATTTCTAGGGTTTACAAAGAATGGTGTGAAAAGGGAAAAACATCCAGTATGCGGCAGTCCTGTGGGCGAAAATGCCTTGTTGATGCTAGAGGTCAGAGGAGAATGGGCCGACTGATTCAAGCTGATAGAAGAGCAACTTTGACTGAAATAACCACGCGTTACAACCGAGGTATGCAGCAAAGCATTTGTGAAGCCACAACACGCACAACCTTGAGGCGGATGGGCTACAACAGCAGAAGACCCCACCGGGTACCACTCATCTCCACTACAAATAGGAAAAAGAGGCTACAATTTGCACAAGCTCACCAAAATTGGACAGTTGAAGACTGGAAAAATGTTGCCTGGTCTGATGAGTCTCGATTTCTGTTGAGACATTCAAATGGTAGAGTCAGAATTTGGCGTAAACAGAATGAGAACATGGATCCATCATGCCTTGTTACCACTGTGCAGGCTGGTGGGGGTGGTGTAATGGTGTGGGGGATGTTTTCTTGGCACACTTTAGGCCCCTTAGTGCCAATTGGTCCATCCCTTCATGACCACCATGTACCCATCCTCTGATGGCTACTTCAAGCAGGATGCATGTCACAAAGCTCGAATCATTTCAAATTGGTTTCTTGAACATGACAATGAGTTCACTGTACTAAAATGGCCCCCACAGTCACCAGATCTCAACCCAATAGAGCATCTTTGGGATGTGGTGGAACGGGAGCGTCATGCCCTGGATGTGCATCCCACAAATCTCCATCAACTGCAAGATGCTATCCTATCAATATGGGCCAACATTTCTAAAGAATGCTTTCAGCACCTTGTTGAATCAATGCCATGTAAAATTAAGGCAGTTCTGAAGGCGAAAGGGGGTCAAACACCGTATTAGTATGGTGTTCCTAATAATCATTTAGGTGAGTGTATATAAATAGCCCTTAAGCTCAGCATTCTGTGAAAAGGCAATGGCAAAAGCAAGAGGGAAAATATAAGAATATCAGCGAATACCAAGTGGAGGCAAAGAAAAACGTACTATTTGTTGGTTTAAACAGTGGTATAATCAACAAAAGGAAGCTGATTGAGTGACATAGCGTGTTGGAGAAACTTGAAAGCTCAAGTTCACAGTCGCACAGTGCTCGACATAAAAGAAGAAGTTGTCACATATCAAAGTCGCCGTGAAAAGGTGAGATATAGCTCACCATCTGAGTGTCATATGAAAGCTTATTAGGGTACAGAAAAAAAATAAATAGGCACACAGTAGGAAAAAAGCACAAAATGTTAACTTCAATCTCAAAATTTCCACTTTAATCACATAGTTTATTTTGTTATTAAAGTAGAACATCACAAACTCCATCTTAAAATTGTTTAATTTACTAGTTTCTCAAATCCCATTGTAACTAAAGTAGCACGTTAAATGCTTTGTTTTGTATTTGACCTTTTGCTCTGTGTGTGTGAATCACTACTTGCTTCCGCTTTCTCTTTCTCCGACTGGACACAGAATCCATTACATTTGTGATATTACAGCTGTCTGAATAACTAAAATACTGAGATGTATACGTGATATCTTTTTCATGATAATAGGAGTTAAAGCATGTTATTAAACAGGGGAACATGGTGCGCGATTGTGTGCGACCTTCGATGAAATTATTGTAGCAGTACTGTCTCTTTCAAACGTACTAATCTCCAATTCCTGTCCTTACTTTTCTTTCTCCAAATACCCAATCGCCACACAATCAGCTCTGTAATAGACGTTAAGCCAACTGTAAGCTTACAACAATGATTCTTCAAAACTTTTAAGGAACAGTGAAATATCTTTGTAGTACATATTTAATTATTCTATCCATCTATTCTTCCAGTGTCGCGTCAGCCACAGAAAGAATACAGCACAAGGTAGGATCAATCCGTGAACTAGCTAGCACTGCGGCACCTTGTCCTCACATGTTTAATTATTAACAATAAAGATTATTTAAATGAAGTTAAAGTTTTATCTACATAATATAATCAACATATTTTGCTGCATTTCATCTTAAAAATTATATCGTCATCAACTGTAAATATAAAAAAATATATATATAAAATAAATTTATAAAATAAATATAAAGTGGCGCAGGTTGTGCAATATTATAACTGTTGTGCAAGTTTACAGTGAGGTGATTGTACTTATAAGTACAAACAGTTCTACAAGGAGCACTTGATGGACTGACTGACTGTTTAAAGTTCTTGGAAATAAACTGTTTCTGAACCGCGAGGTCCGTACAGGAAAGGCTTTGAAACATTTTGCCGTGGCTGAAGTAGCGTGTGCTTGAAGCTGTATACCGATAATTCTACTTCCGATCAGCTGCTGCTGTGATTCCCCACTCAGATACAGTGACATAAATACTCCGAGCGGTGCAGTGAGAGTAATATGGAAAAAGATGATCCACTGTGGCAACATCTAACGGGAGCAGCTGAAAGAAGAAAAAAGAGGTGCAGTGAGAGTAACAACGGTAAAGCAGTTATGGTATTTGGAATACTATGGCTATTCCCTGGACCATTATATTGTTACAAGTTAATTACAATCAGATGCATTACACTAATAAACAATATGCAGTTAGTTTCAGTGTATTTATAAAGCCGCGTCAGGAAAATAAAGAGTAACCACACAGGAACAGTAGCACTGCTTTGACGCTGGGTGCCGCCAGTCTGTAAAACCGAGCACAGAACTTGCGTATGACAGGGAATGAGGTACCCTGGAAATGTGCGTGGCTTTACGCCAAGTGTAGGTTTTATAAATCGCGATTTGAACGTGGAAATGTTCTTACGCAACATTTCTGTGCGTACGCACCGTTTATGCATGAGGCCCCAGGTCCCTCAACTCACGAGAATATTATACTCAACCTTTCTTCATTGTTTTTGGTCAGTGGTTCTGACACTCAACCTTCTCCTTTTCTTCCTCTTAAAGTCAATAATAGCAGACACAACTCTCCTTCCATCAATAGTCTTACATCCTCTTTTCTTAGCTATGTGACACTGACCAAACACTGTTACCTTCTGACTAGATGATCGACTTGTTGATCAAATAAGTTGCAACAAGTATAAATGCATTTTGGTTCCTCACTGCATGTGTTGCTTTGCTGTGGTCTGCACACAGGCTTCACATGGGAAATAGAAACCAAGCTAACAGCTGAACAGCTTAAAAACAGCATTTCTCAATGTGTGATGGTAAAGAATTTAAAGATTTACTATCTACAGGCTAGGACATCATTAAAAGATTTAATAATCTGTCAAAAATCAATGTGCATAAAGGGCAAGGTCGCAAACCAATAATGAAAGCTCGTGATCTTTGGGCACTAAGATGGCACTGCATATAAAACAAAACCCTAATGCAATGAATATAACCACATGGGCTGTAGAGTACTTCCAAAAATCATTATCAGAAAATACAAAGAAAAAAGGATCATCTCAATTTTTAGATCGGCCAAATTTACAAGCCAGTGTTCAGTCATGGTATGGGTGTGTGTTAATGCTCATTAAACAGTAAACTTTGAAGATGCCATTAACGCTGAAGAAAACATGCATTTTGGAATAACATATGCTGCCATCTAGACAATGCCTTTGGCTGGGATGTCCTGCTTATTTTAGCGAGACAACACTAAGCTACATTCAAGCACGTATTGCAACAACGTTGCTTCACAATCAGAGAGTGCAGGTGGCTAGGTAGGCCTGCCTACAGTACAGACCTACCTCTCACTAAAAAACTGTAGTGCCTAATGAAGTACAAAATACACCAATTTAGGCCAAAAGTGTTAAAGAGCTTAAGTCCTATATCAAGCAAGATTAGACAAAGAGATGCAGTGGCATTCAAATGTTTGGACACCCTTGCTTAAAAAGTCTATTACTGTGAATAGGTAACAAGCCATAACCCTAACATGCTAATTAAGGTTTGAGACCTTGGCAAAAGCTATTTGAGACCTCAAATATCTTGGGGTTCCAAAAATCTGCATGGTGCCGCTTTCATTTTTCACTGTACAATTGTACAAAACAAAAACAATACACTAATCTTACATATAACACTGAAAAGAAATGTGTGATCTTTAAGTTTATGCCATTTAGTGATCAGTTCATCTTCTGCTCACTTAAATATACACAGTAACAGACATTTTCAGCAAGGGTGCCCAAATGTTTTTATGCCACAGCAGATAATACAACATTTGTTCCCCACAGGAAAATAAAACTTTACAGACACTCAAGAAAACAATAAACACAATAACAAGCCACAAACCCACAAACACTCACATGAACTCCTGTCTTGCCTAATAAGAGAGCTGGTGCTGTCTGAAGACAGGTTTGTAGGCAAGAGTAAGATGTGGTCAGATCTTCCCAGTTGTGGCACATATTTACACTTATATGTATTAACATTTGAATACAGCAAATCTAGCTTGATGTATCCACAAATGGAACACGCTGGCAAAAGGTTTGTTCCTTCCAAAGTTCCCCTGAATGAAGTCATCAGCATTCTAAAGTGAGAATGATTTATCACTAGAGCGATGGTAACAGAGTAAATCATTTCAGTTGCTGAGTTAATAAACCTTAGACAGGATTATGTGCAGTAACATGGACAAATTCAGTCAGTATTTCGAAATCGAGATTACACATTTTAGTTTCAGTTGTTGTGTGCTCACTTTTACACTATTGCTCATTCAAATAGACATCAAGTTGCCTCCTGCCTTTTCCACTACATGCAATCGTATCAGATGAAACCCACTGATGTAGTATGTTACTGTATGTGACTAAACCACCAAGATAAATTAATGACCCTGCCTAGATTGATTCCCAATCTGCTGTAACCCTGAAATGTATCACTAGAGTAGAAATTGGATATTCAATTCAAGGACTGAACAAATAGACACTACTGCTTTCCCTAAACTCATAACCTATTCAATTCTCAAGCTCAATTCATGGTTGTGGGGGGTCGAGGCGATTTGTAGCAAGACTTGGTACAAGGAAGAAAAACAGTTCATGTCTGTCAAAACAAACTAAGGCTTCAAGTGACAAATTTTAAAATGCTAATGGTTTTCTAACTGAAATAATCCTTGCTTCATACTGCAACACTTGTTTCAAGTAAAGCAATTTAATTTTCACCTTTCTGCTACTTTCCATCACATGGCACTCTAATGTGGAAATGTAGCAGTAGCTACAATGGTTCTTCACTCATTCATTTTTAAAATTCACTCAAATCAATACTGAGAAATGGGTAGCTGGAGTCTATTAACCTCTGCAGGGCAGGAATAACCCCTGAACAGAACACAGTCATCATCAAAAAACAATTAACCATTTTTCAATTTGTATGTTTTTTTCCTTTTGCATGTGGTATTAGAAATCTGGATATTTCCCACTTCAAACACACAAGACTGTAGAAATTACGTGGATAAGAAGGTTTAAAGAAAATCAATATCTTCAACTGCCAAAAAAAGGCAAAAATCTCTTAATTAGCCCATTTGTCAATATCTCAGAAGTCCGACAGTGTGTTCAATAGGGGGCCACTTAAAAGATGAAACAAATACAGATCAATCTAAATCTGGGTATATTTGGTACACTGAATAAAATGAGCGCTTTCATTGATATTTCTTTTGCAGCATGAAATGAGACTGATGCAAGTCTCAGAAAAAAAAGCAAGAAGCAGCTACTGTCAAACACGCAGCATGTATTGGCTTCTCACTACAATATCCAAATTAGGAAGACTGCAATAACCATCCGCTGACACTGCAACCGATTATTGATACATATTAAAAAACAAAACACTTCTCATCTAGACTACATCAACCAAAACTATCTATGAAATACAATCATACTGTGCCTATAAAAAGTATTCACCTCTTCTTAGAAACTTTCCCATTTTTTATTGTACAAAGTAGAAATTATAATGGATTTAATTTGTCTTTTTTGGGACTGATCAACTGAAAAAGCCTCTAATGTCAAAGTGAAAATTGAACTCTATATTAATTACCCTGCACCCTGCCCAGGGTTTTTTTTCCTGCCTTGCACCCTGTGTTGGCTGGGATTGGCTCCGGCAGACCCCTGTGACCCTGTAGTTAGGATAGAGCAGGTTGGATAATGGATGGATGGATATTAATTACCAACAAAAAACAAAATATTTAATCTCAACCATATTAAAAAACATGAATGTCCAAATGTTTTGCACTATTAAGCCTCAGTATAGTTCCACTGTGGTGTAGTGACTGGAGCACTGGACTTAAACGACTAGAATGCTGATTTGATGCCCATCTCTGACTCAATGTTAGATCCTAAAGAAGTTATGTAAATAACTAATGTAATCTAATCTTGTAAGTTACTTTGTCAACCATATAAAAATAAATTAATTACATATTTGTTAATGTGTTCTGTATTATCATCAGTTTGTCTGTAGTTTTGAAAAACAACAGATATATATATCTCAAAAAATATTAACCAACCCAACACATTCAAGGCTGGTTCATGCATTCACGTCATTCATCTGATGCCGAAGAGAATGGCTACACTAAAATTGGACTAAGCTTATTAGAAGATGGCTCATACAATGCAATCAACTCTAAAATGCCCAATCCCCATGCTGTAATAATAAGCAATGCATCAAGTTAAGCTGATCCCCAAGATTAATAAAAGATGTTTTGAACAGTGCACCAAAACACACCCCTCTGCTTCTTTCATTCTGTTGCCTTGCTGCACTGTAGATTAACTGCCTAACAAACTATTTTTCCATAGCAAGATCTACAGTCTCCACTGATCCAACAAATTCCACTTTAACATCTACTTTCTTTCATCAATAAAACTGCAATTTAATAATGCTGTTTTACTCAATTCTAGAAATGTTTCTGAAATGTACACTATAAAATTTCTAACTTTCTCTGCCTTTTACTGTTTTTTTACTTAATAGGTTGCTTCTTTGCAGCAACTGCAGTACCCCAAACTATACAAATCAGTTCAACTACCGAAAATTTACACTGGGGTGTTACAAAAGTAGAACGGTTAGCCTTGCTGGTTCAAATCCCAGCCATTTAATGTCCATGTGGACTCTACATTTCAAGTTAACTGCCTAGTATGAGCGGGTCACTGTGCCTGAAGGGAGACAGGCATCTTTACCGGTTCAGCATTGTTTCCTTCTTGCACCTGATGCAATCAGGACAGGCTCTGGTTCTCTGCAACTTTACAACTAAATTCAGTTCCTGACTTTTAAGAGTTAAGTAGTACATGTAAGAACTTTAGGGGTAATAATGTTTGGTAATTCACATCCATTTTCTAAACCCAGAGCAGGGCTGTGTACAAGTCAAGTGGTTTTACTGTCTTACCATCCATGAGCGTATTGCAGCATACAGTAGCACAAAATAATGTTCCCTTGGTCCACAATTCATAATACACATAAACACAGAATAAGTGCAAGATGGGTAAAGAACTATAAGATAATAGATGAATAAATAATTAAAAATAAATATGAGGCAAGTGAATAGATAGTAATAATTTGAAATAAATAATATCAGTAAAATTTACAATAAAAAAGTAGCGACGAGTGTAACAAATGCACTGCATATAAATTTGCTACTAGGGGCAGATCTGAGGGCAGGGGGATAGCCCAGAATTCAGAGTCCAGACAGCCAATGAGTAGAAGCTGTTAAAGTACCTGACAGAACTGGTTCAGATGCTACAGTATCTTCTGGCAGATGGAAATGGGACAAAGAGACTGTGGGAGGGGTCCTTCAGAATGCTGTAAGCTTTTCAGATACTGACATTCCCCAAACCAGATAGTGATGCAACTGGTTAAAACGCTCCCGAAGACGTCCCTGTAGAATGTGGCGAGATAGTCTTGCCTTTCTCAAATGACAAAGAAAGCAGAAATGCTGCTATACCTTCTTTGCTATAGAGGTCATGCTAATTGACCAAGTAAGATCAGCTTGTAGGTACACACCAATGCATACGCTGCTCCTGATCAGTTCCACTGCTGATCCTTCGATGTGCAGTGGGGTGCAGACAACAAGGGCTGTCACGAAGTCAACAATCATCTATTTCTTATTGTCCACATTAAGAGACAGTTAGTTGCACTTGCATCAGTCAGCCGGGGTAAACTTTGAGCCTTTCCCAGCAAGCATAAAGCAGGGACAATACGTAATTATTTTTATACTTTTCCACTTTCTCACCCAGGCAACACCAAGTAACTCAGCTAGTAAATAAATATTCAAAACCTTTCAAAAGTTTTCTGTCAGGTCCAATGTATTCCACTTTTAATGTCATTTACATTTCAAGACAGACCTATTTTGTTACTTTATATTAAGAACATGCAGGGAAAGCTATTTATTCTTAGCAATTATGAAACAAATACTAGGAATCCAGTTTTTTCTTCATGATTTAAAGCAAGTTCCTTTAGAATTTCCACTTAATACCTGAAATGGTTAGGGAGCAAATTCATTAAAAAACAACTAAGTAAATCTGAAACTTTCAATTGCTAATTTCTTCCAAACTCAAATTCCTCTTTTCAAAAAATGGTAACTGAATTCACTTTCATTGCCTGAGCAAATGAGATTTCTATTTTGTTATTTATTGTTATTATTTAAGTCACATCAGCCATGATAATTTTTCATATATGGATAAACTAATAATAAATAATAATTCTTTACATTTACAGTGGTGTGAAAACTATTTGCCCCCTTCCTGATTTCTTATTCTTTTGCATGTTTGTCACACAAAATGTTTCTGATCATCAAACACATGTAACCATTAGTCAAATATAACACAAGTAAACACAAAATGCAGTTTTTAAATGATGGTTTTTATTATTTAGGGAGAAAAAAAAATCCAAACCTACATGGCCCTGTGTGAAAAAGTAATTGCCCCCTGAACCTAATAACTGGTTGGGCCACCCTTAGCAGCAATAACTGCAATCAAGCGTTTGCGATAACTTGCAATGAGTCTTTTACAGCGCTCTGGAGGAATTTTGGCCCACTCATCTTTGCAGAATTGTTGTAATTCAGCTTTATTTGAGGGTTTTCTAGCATGAACCACCTTTTTAAGGTCATGCCATAGCATCTCAATTGGATTCAGGTCAGGACTTTGACTAGGCCACTCCAAAGTCTTCATTTTGTTTTTCTTCAGCCATTCAGAGGTGGATTTGCTGGTGTGTTTTGGGTCATTGTCCTGTTGCAGCACCCAAGATCGCTTCAGCTTGAGTTGACGAACAGATGGCTGGACATTCTCCTTCAGGATTTTTTGGTAGACAGTAGAATTCATGGTTCCATCTATCACAGCAAGCCTTCCAGGTCCTGAAGCAGCAAAACAACCCCAGACCATCACACTACCACCACCATATTTTACTGTTGGTATGATGTTCTTTTTCTGAAATGCTGTGTTCCTTTTATGCCAGATGTAACGGGACATTTGCCTTCCAAAAAGTTCAACTTTTGTCTCATCAGTCCACAAGGTATTTTCCCAAAAGTCTTGGCAATCATTGAGATGTTTCTTAGCAAAATTGAGACGAGCCCTAATGTTCTTTTTGCTTAACAGTGGTTTGCGTCTTGGAAATCTGCCATGCAGGCCGTTTTTGCCCAGTCTCTTTCTTATGGTGGAGTCGTGAACACTGACCTTAATTGAGGCAAGTGAGGCCTGCAGTTCTTTAGACGTTGTCCTGGGGTCTTTTGTGACCTCTCGGATGAGTCGTCTCTGCGCTCTTGGGGTAATTTTGGTCGGCCGGCCACTCCTGGAAAGGTTCACCACTGTTCCATGTTTTTGCCATTTGTGGATAATGGCTCTCACTGTGGTTCGCTGGAGTCCCAAAGCTTTAGAAATGGCTTTATAACCTTTACCAGACTGATAGATCTCAACTACTTCTGTTCTCATTTGTTCCTGAATTTCTTTGGATCTTGGCATGATGTCTAGCTTTTGAGGTGCTTTTGGTCTACTTCTCTGTGTCAGGCAGCTCCTATTTAAGTGATTTCTTGATTGAAACAGGTGTGGCAGTAATCAGGCCTGGGGGTGGCTACGGAAATTGAACTCAGGTGTGATACACCACAGTTAGGTTATTTTTTAACAAGGGGGCAATTACTTTTTCACACAGGGCCATGTAGGTTTGGATTTTTTTTCTCCCTAAATAATAAAAACCATCATTTAAAAACTGCATTTTGTGTTTACTTGTGTTATATTTGACTAATGGTTACATGTGTTTGATGATCAGAAACATTTTGTGTGACAAACATGCAAAAGAATAAGAAATCAGGAAGGGGGCAAATAGTTTTTCACACCACTGTATATAGCGCTTTCCCCAACTACAATCTTCAACCTTCAAAGCAATTTAGCTTTGGTCAGGATTGTGTTAAGGGGCATGTAAACCTGAAAATACAATAAACCGCAGAGTCCAGCATGTCGATAAGTAACATGGTTATTGGTCACTTAACAAACTCGTTCCTTCCTCAAAGCAAGAGACTGACTTCACAGTGGAAATACCGAGTGGTGTTCCACAGAACATGTGTCAAACCAAGAAGATGTTTAGCACAGCTTTCTGACCATCAACATTCTCCGCAGCCAACACTGGATGAAGCGCCATTACATCACAACGCCTACTTAATAATAAAAAAAAAAGAAAAAAAAAAAAAAAAAGAAAATCACAGAGTTCCAAGGGGAACATTATTCATTGATAAACATAACGATGAATTCAGATATTCCTTCTGCAAAAGCCTGGCTTTGCATTTATATATTTATAGCTTTTGCTTGGAAACCATAAGGCTTCAGGTGCAAAAAATCATGATTTCTTTTCCATAAGATGCTACAGTCTAGCAAATTATATTGCTGGGCTTTAAAACATGAGGGTGCAAATGAAAACATACTCAATTATTTGCAGTGTGACACGATCAGAGTAAATTAACCTGCCTTGGCAACTACTGTACATTTAAACATCATGAGAATACTGTTCAGCATCTGTGCAACACTTACATATAGCAATCATCATAAAAGGCGGTATTTGTTTTTTATTTTTACTTTGGAAATATATTACAGCTGCAGTTTACAAGGACATATTTTAACTAATGATACTGGCAGGTAGTTTGGCTTAGATCTTGGGTCTTAAACCACATCAATGCCAGTTTAGTACCTACCTCTGTCACAGTGAGCAAGTCACATAATCTGTCTGTGGTTATAAAGTAAAAAAAATTAAATAATATCAGCAATTCTAATACATAATGAGCTATACCAAGTCAAACATCAGATGACAATAGCCTGGCACTAGGATAAGACTTTGAGCATGAAATGAGTGAGGGAATATTCTGTTGGAGGTTAGTCAGGAAGACAAAACCATCTAGCAGGTGAACATAAACTGCAGAGCTGAGCCCCACTGACATTTGAGGTTTCAGAAAGAAAATAAATGAACAAGTGACTAGTATCTGCCACCCTATCATAATAAGCAGGCAATCACATTTTATTCACCAAGATAGCTTTTTGAAAGTACATATAGCTTACTTTCTCTTACTAAAGCACATAAGATGTTCTGAAAATTTGATTCAACCCTAACTAAAAAACATAGCTTTAATTGCAATAACATATCTTATATATAAATGTCTACACGTGGAAGTGTGCCTGTCTGTCTGGTCGGCCCGGAAGAGTGAGGCTAAAGCAAGACGCTCAAAGAGCTGGCAAGGCGTCCCCAAGTTCAATAGTTGTACGAAGAAAGAAGTGTGAGGCTACAGCATGAAGCTGAAAGAAAGAGACTCTGTCACCAAAGTGAAACCACCGACGAAAGACAAACTCGCTTAGCCGCTGATATACAAACGAGATGAGCACATCAGCAAAACGAAACCTTCGAGGAGAGAGAAACTCGCTTGGCACGTCCACAAAATGAAACCGCTGACTCTGCATTTCAATTTTTTTTCTGACGACATCAATAGTTTCTAGGAGCCCGGGCTTCTTACAGCATGGGCTTACACTGCGAGTAAAGTATATTCTGAAAGTATAACTCATATATTTTTTTTTTAATTAACCTCTTGTAAAGTACTTTGAGATGTTCAGCCCTTTAAGATGAGCTATAGTAATGAATTTTGTTGTTATTGTATAAAGTGCTTCACAAAAAAGAAGAATACAATACAACTCTAACCAGTCATCTCTTTTCCAACCCATTTATCCAGTTCTGGATAGCAGGGAATCCCAGTGTCTGTCCATGCATCATTTTGTGCAAGTCAAGAACAAGGGACTGGCTCTCAGTAAGCCAATAAAGGAGCCATCGATTCACCTTAACACATGCAATGTAACGTGGGAAGAAAATCATACAGGAATGGAGAGGTTCAGCACAAAAACTAGAATCTGATGGGCTGAAGTGCGAAAAAAAAAAAAAAAAATAGCCCCCACCCTGATGTGAAATTAAATCCAATTAAAAAATGGCTACTTTTAATGAGATGAGTCAAGCATATAAGCAACATAAAAGGTCAATTGATATAATTAAGCTCCACAGAGTTGTGGGAATATCACAGTTAACCTTATTATCTCAATGTCAAATAAGCAAGCAGGTTAATAATAAAGCTTTGCGAAACAACAACCATGCCCCCCTCTATGCCACCATACAGCCTCATTCTTTCACCTTTATTTTCTTCCATTTGACATCAATTCATCCTGTATACCCAATGTCGGTTTAACGTCTCAACACCTGATTGGATTAAACAGATACAGTATGTTTGATGGTTTTCCCCCTTTTCATGGTGTTTATCTCATTACTCAGTGTTTTGTTTTGTTACTTTTAAAATATGTAATGGGCTCTCAGCTGTACATGGGTGGGGCACTATATACAAACTTTCTGGAAACAGACTTTCTAAAGTACTAAAATTTGTATTTCTCAAAATGCAGCAGCTGCTCTTATACAGGGCAAACAGATCATGGAAATGGCATTACAAGAGATGTGAGAATGTGCTTCTAGATGTTCTTTGAGATGACAATTCAAAATCTGCTTAAAATCAATAAAAGGAAAATTAAACTACTTCCAGCTAAGTTCTAAATTTACAGTGAGCCAGCGCCAATCCAACTACTGTTGGGTACAAAACACGAACTAAACCAACCCATGATGGGATGCCAGTCACACAAGTAAGCATTTTCACTAATGTAGAGCTAATTTTAAGACTCCATCAGATACCCCTGGAACATTATACAAAAATTACACAAGTCGCGGAAACCATCACAACAAAAAAATCAGTATCCAGACACTACAGAAGGAGGGAAAGAGATCAGAAGTATGGTCCTGAGACATCACTACTGCATTAGACAACCCAAAACTTGCTTACTCCAGTACAGGGGCACAGAAGGAGGGGTTTCAAGACCTCTCTCAGTAACCTCAAACGTAAACCTAAATGGGTACTTGTGTACTAAATGGACGGCAGTGAAACCTCCCGCACGGAGCGCCCAACACTAGAATGGGTAGGGGGAAACCTTAAATTTCTATACATTTTTTTATCCCAATAAATGTGTTATGAATTCATCAAAACAATTCTGTTTTCCTTTGTCAAGCCGTCCGTCGGTTTAGTATACAAGTACCCCTAAATGATAAGCAACTTCTTCACAAAGCACAAACATACATTCATTCAGTCAACCTAAATTGCATATTTGGAAGGGTAAGTGGAATACACAAAAAGGTAAATCTGAATAAGGCAAAAACATGCAGAAGGCCCAAAAAAAACAGTAGCCAGGCCAGCATAAGAACAGTGCATACATCAGCAACACCACCACCCATCAGCATCATCACTGGTTTTAAATGAACACCCTATACTCAAATTTAAGACAATGAATCACAGATCCGGCATTCTAAATTAGGTTAGGCTTTTTCTAAAACACCCCCAAAAAACTTGCAGGCTAGTTTGACTGCTGGCATTAAACTAGCTCCCCAGTTGCATGTGGGCCCTGTGATGGACTGGAAACTTGTACAGGGCTGTCACCTCCCTTGTATCCAGTGCTGCCTGGATTGCCTCCACCACCCCACGACTCCAAATTTAGATCATTGGTTTATTAAGTACATAAGTGCTACTTGCACCTAGTCTGACCAATGAAGCAAAGTTTCTAAACTTTAGTTTTAACCCAAGCAGGCAACTGTCATCAACGTATGAATACAATACAATGTTTGAAAGACAACAAAAACTATTGTAGTTCATCGGAAGATTACTCTGTACTCGATGTGCTTAACTCTCTGCAATATCCGAACCAGACGGATTCGATCACCGCGATAGGATGCCTACTTGTATATTAGCAAGTAAATACATTCCAACTACGTAGGAAAATATCACTAAATCAGACGATTCTAGTAAAATTATGTCTTTAACCAAAGCAGGCACAACTTTCTGCGCCGATTGCCAGTTTTAACGGTTGTCTCTTCGCACACAGTTCATCAAATCTCCGCTACGACTTGTCCCGTCCCCACCCTTCACTCCGGGCTGCCTGATCGATCCCCGCGCCGCCTCTCCCTCTCATCATTGAGGCGGCGATGCGCCGGAGGTAGAGAGTCGGCACACATTACTACCCCCAGCTGCCCGGACGTTAGTTAATAACATATGTAAGTTAGGCATGTTGTTATGACGATAAACTTATAAACACTTTCTAACGAACTCCGATCACAGGGTTTTTTTCTGACCTGTTGCGTCCTTTCTGCCGGATTTTTCATCACCGCCTGTCGGAAACTGTTATCCACGTAGGACGCCATTCTGGTCCCCTCCACAATGCAAATAATAGATAAGAAGAACACAAAAAGAGGAGTGGGAGAGGAAGAATCTTCAGTAAAGAACGGGTTAGTTGCAGCCGGTCCCGTCCCCTCCCGGCGTCAGTTCCCGGTGCCGGTCCCGCAGGCCGCGCTTCCAGCCGCGGTTTTGAGTTGTTCTATCAATCCAATCCCAAAGGAAAAAATCCCGCTTCGCAGTCTTCTACGGAGGCGCTCTCAGCTCGCGAGAGGGTGCAGAAGAAAACAGGCAAAGTTGCCGCGGTACCACTTTCCAAGAAAATAAAGTTCCATTTAAAACGCATAACAATGATATCTAATTTAAAAATGTACAAAAATGTCTCCTTTGTTTCTTTCTCTCTCTTTTTCTGTCTTTCTTCAAGCTGCAAAAGGATTAAGCTCTCCGATTGAGCATTGCGCTTCTAAAACAATCGCAGATTGCCAGGCAAAGACATCGGCTGGGTCGGAAACGCGTGTCCTCCTGCGCTCATTCATTCGCGCGAAAAATAAATGCACAGCGCAACAAAAAAACAACGGCACTGTTTCTCTACAAAGCGCTTTGTCTCTCGCCAGTCCATTAAATCAGAAGAGAACGCCGCCATGCCTCTGCGCTTTGTACCTCCATGGTGACTGACAGAAAAAAACCCTCCGGGGCGAGACCATTTGCACAACAGTCGTATTCGGCGGAATAGAGACGGCATGAGCGGTGCTCTCTAGTGTCACCTAGCGCACTGTCCTGGGATAGCAGTCTCGAATGCTGCGATGAAGCACAATACGGTCCTGATCTGTCCAGTTACCTGTGGGTAGCGAATAACTTTCACACTTGATTTGTGAAATGAACTTTTATATTTCCATGATATTCTGGGGTCTTTTAAATACCATAAATGAGAGGCAGGATCGTTAACATAAGTAACTGAATAATAACATTTACAAGATAAAATAAAATAGAACTAATGGATAAGTGAAACGCGATCGTTTTAAAGGGGACAAATCCATTAATGATACTGTTCTTTATAAGTCTTTCATTGCAGTGTTTCTCAACCTTTTTGGTGTCGTGACCCAACGTTTTCCCATATAAGTGTCCCACAAAAGGTGGGTTACCCCCTGGGAAATCAAGTGGCATCATCGGCAGAGCATGGCGGGGCTTTCCACTTAATGATTCCAATGCAATCATCAGAACGGGGTGGGGGGTGCAATTTGGGGGTTGTCCCCCTTGGGGGAGGGTGCCCTTTGGGGGGGGTTGTCTCCCTTGGTTAAATCGAGCCTGATTGTCACAGTGGGGTTGGGCGAGAGGTAGGAAGAGTACGATTGTCAGAGTGGTGAACCGCCACTATCCACTTCATGACCAACCAACACCCACTACCAATATAAACAACAGCAACCCTCGACCCACCAGCGGCAGTCTGGGTAATCCAGTGGTTGAGAAAAACTACTTTATTGAATCCTTTGTCAAATTTGCTTTTATTTGTTGGCAACCTCAGCATAAAGAATTTAAACTTAATCTTAATAACAATGTGAAAACTAGCAGTAGCATTATTGGTTTGCAGCAGCCCTGTTCACAAACAAAGGTTAGAAAGAAGGCCGACTCAATTCTGTCAGAGAATCGCTGTTCTCTTTTCTCAGCATTCCAGCTGTTGCCATCAGGCTGCAGATTTAGTTTTTCCAAGGGTAAAGAGCACCAGATCTCCTTTATTGCAAAATCTGTAAGTATTTTGAATTCATTTACTTGTAGGAATGCTGCTAAATGCTAAATTCTGAATTATTATTTTGTGTACTGTTAAAAAGGTAATTATTTTTATTTATACTAATGTTGAGTGTGTATGCTTATGATAACACTAATCATTTGCTGTTATTTCTTTGATTCTTTTTCCTGTAACATTGCTTAGCATTTTGTACTTTCTTGCTACAAAGAAATTTCCCTCTAGGATAATTAAGTGTACCTACCTACTTTATAATCAGACAAAGTCTATTTGGAGCCCTGGGGTCCCCCTCAGTTTCTGGAGTGCGCACCCCTTGAGCAACATAAATGGTTCCCCTCAGTGTATATACCACACACTTTATGCAGTGTGTGTTCTTTAACTTTATTTAACTTTAACTGTGCCCCATGCCATCTCCAGCAAGATGCCAGCTTGGGCTGCTGCCCATTTTGGACACACTAACGCTGCCACTGCTTATAATAATGACAATTACATTTGTATAGCCAGAATGGAAAAGGTCATGGTGGGTGATTCAGCCAGGACATCGGGGTACAAACCTACTCTAAGGGTTCCCAATCTGGGGTGCCTGCACCACTGAGAGGTGTGAGATGGCATTTCAGGGGTTGCAACAAATAGGAAGGCTGCGTCCGACTTTATTATGGTGCAATTGGTGTGCCATCCATTTTAGGTAATTTATTAGTTGGCACTCCTCTTCTATGATAGTAAAAGAAACGAGCACTTCATGCACAATTGTCATCTGTGAGTGAGCCGCAGAAATGGTTGTTCTCGCGGTTTCCTTGCTGCAGGCGGAGGGTTCATAAAGGTGAACTTTTTGCTAATATAATGGAATTTGGACCTTGCAATAATCCGTAGAGATCATGAAACGTCACTGATTTTGAGGTTTGATTGACATTTTTGCTGGGACGGGGGGTGGCACCTGCTGCTGCTTACACTCAGCCCATCTCTCCTCATGTCCATCCTAGCAGTAACACAGCAGTTTTAGCTGTGCGGCACATTTGTTTTTGAACTGTAGTGCAGATGTTTATCAGGGGACAAAGTTCATCGACTGTGTTTCACTGCTTAGTGGTGTGCTGGCACCTGTTGCTTCACTGGGGTCTCCAATTCCGCCATACCCCTTGAATGTTGACCATGTGTCATTTCCTCTTGCCACTTGATGTTTCACGGGAAACCCCAACCCCCGGATCATCAATGAAGTGTCTAAGCTTTGGGCACATTTACAAGAATATTGAGGTTTATGAAGGAAAATTCAAAAAAGTCAAAAAGCTTGTTTTTTGAGTTCAGTTTGTTCACCCATAGTACTGTATGTGGTGTGGTTCACAAATTAAAACTTTGACTTCTTCATCTTCAAATGTCACTTTTGTGCAAACATAAATCAAACATTTACTAAGGGTGTGGGGCATAGAAAAGGTTGGGAAGCACTGCTCTAGAGTGCTCAGAGTCAGTCCTGTGATGGAGCTGGCTTTACTGGTAAGTTTGTTCAGAAGTTTTGAATTGCTTGAACTCAAGCTGTTTCCCCTGGAGACCACAGCGTAGAACACCACACTGGCTACAATGAACTAGTAAAATATTTCTAGCACCTTGCTGTCCACATCAAAAAACCAGAGTCTCCTGAGGAAGTATACTGTATTCTGTTCATGTCCTCCCTGTAAAGCATGCCTGTGTGGTCAGACCAGTCCAGTTTCCTGTTCATATGGACCCCGAAGTACGTGTAGCTCTATACCACCTCCACTTCACCCCCCACAGGATGATGACTGGTCTCAGGGGCTCCTTGGCACATCAGAAGTCCAACAGATAGCTTTTTGTCTTGTCGATGTTGAGCTGCAGGTCAGTCTCTCTCAAAGTCCTCCACAACTTTGCTGTATTCTGACTCATCTCCATTATTAATGCAGCCTATGATGGAGGAGTCATCTGAGAACTACTCTAGATGGCAAGAACTGGTATTCTATTGGACGTCTGTTGTGTAGAGGGTCAAAAAAAGGCAGACAGGATAGCTTCCTGAGGTGCCCCAGTACTACACACCACCATCTCTTAAACATAGTCCTTGAGCCTCATGAAATTCTGTCTGCTGGTCAGGTAACCCATAATTCAGTGGACTATAGAGGTTTCAAGATTCAAAGTCTTTAGCTTCTTCCCTAGTCTGTGAGGCAGAATGGTGTTAAAGGCGCTAGAGAAATCAAAAAACATGATCCTGACTTGATGCCATCTTTGACCAGGTAGGATATAGCTTTGTGAAGCATACACAGGGGCCTGAGTTGCATCGAAAGCTTGCATATTGTAATCTTTTTAGTTAGCCAATAAAAGCTGTTATTTTGCTTGGCTTTTCTCTGAAGCATATACAGTAAATTATAGCATTCTCCACACTTATATGAGTCTGGTGAACAAACTGCAGAGGATCAAGACAGTCTCTAACTAGAAGCTGCAGCTTCATAAAGGTCTACCTAATGTCTGAAGTGAGAGCAACTGATCTAAAGTACAGTTTGAACTTTAGGCCCCTTTCTTTGACACTGGGGCCACATAAGATGTTTTCCAGAGCAGAAGATCTTTCTGCAATCTCAGAGAAAGAGAGAATGGATACTGAAAGACCCCACAGACCTGGCTGGCACATGTTTTCAGCACCCTGGAACTGATTCCATCAGGCCCCACAACTTTGTCTATCCTGCATTTCCCCAGCTCTCTTCTCACCTGGTCAGCAGAGACAAACAAATGGGAAGTGGAAGGGGGGCTGGAGACAACATATGTAATGTCATCCTGAGGGGAGGACTTGGGGAGGTACAAGGGTCATGAAGGGAGGAGATGATAATAGGGAAGTTGATACCTTCTTAACTGGCACATAGACACTGGCATTGTTGGGTGTGGGCTGGACTGGGAAGTGTGAGTCAAACCTGTTAAAGAACTGGCTCATGTTATCTTCCCTCTCCTGGTTCCTTTCCTCCTGCTTGTAGCCAGTGATAGTTCTCACTGTGTTCCACACTTCCTTCATGTGGTTCTGCTATAACATGTGCTTATGTTTGTCTCTGTAGTAAGCTTTCTCCTCCCGAAGCTGTTTCCTCATTTTTGACTGCACCCTCTTGATATCTTCCTTGTTACCAAACCTGAAGACCCTCTTCTTCTTGTTCAGTAAAGCCTTCAGGTCCTTTGTGATCCATGGTTTGTTGTTGGGAAACTGTGATGTAATCTGTGATAAAATGGCTAAGCTCCTCAAGGTCCTCACTGTGTGACCTACAAAGCATATCCCAGTCAGTATTTTCAAAGCCATCCTGCAGAACCTGTTCAGCCTACCTTATCCACACCAGTCAGTCCTGGTGATGACTAACAGACATTGGACAGAAGGTTTACATGTGGGTAAAAGCTGAAACAAGTTGTTGTCTGTTCTGTCCTGGGGTGTCAAAGCAACACAGTGATGTGCCTCTTTAACACTGGCATGTAACAAGTCGAGAGACTGATTATCTCTTGTTGTACAGTCCACAAACTGTGGTCAAGGGATGCAGTTAGTCCAGAATACAGCAGCAAAAATCTTAGCCAGAAAAAGAAAATGTGAGCACATCTCACCTGTTTTAGCATTGTTACATAAGCTACCCGTGTCCTTTAGAACTGACTTTGAAATACTACTGATGATATATTATATATTATATAAAGCAATAAATAATCTTGGTCCTTCCTATTTTTAAGTGTAACTTTAATTCTTTGAATAGCACCTGCTTATTATTCTAAGAGCCAAACATAAAAGCAGTGCTGTAGCGGCCTTTTGCTGTTATGTACCAAAAATCTGAAATAATTTACCAATAGAAATACACCAGGCTAACACTGTGAATCATTTTAGAAAACTCCTAAAAACCCACTTTTTTATTTGGCCTTTTTGTAACTTCATTTTAGTTCTACCGTTATGAAACTAGATATGCATAAAATTATCATACTCTTCAAAGATCCTGTAATCTTTATTGATCTTTACTTTTCTCTGTTTTCTTTTACAATTCTTCTGTGGTGGTGTTCTGCACCACCACCACCACCTGTTTGAATGAAAACATTTGTCCCAACCTGCCACAAGACCCTCTGCACTGAAACCTCTTAAAAAAACAAAACAATAAAGACCAACTTAAGACCATTTATGTTAAGTAGAATGTCTAGTGGAGGTTGGCTGGTCTTTTAACTTAGAGTTCCATACAGAGTTTGGTTTTTTATCCAGCTTAACTGGAGTGGAATAACTGACCTTTACATCAGACCATCATTTAGAGACTTACAAAAACAATTCTATATTCTCCTAATTATATATCTATCTTATCTAAGTGTGAATTGTTTATTTTTTGTATACTATTCATGCATTATGTTTTATCTAATTTAATTTTTTCTCTTTGACATCTTGTAAAGCATTTTAAACCAGATTGTTTGCATGAAAATGTGCTATAGAAATAAATGTTGTTGATGGTGGAAGTGAGTGACACATGAATAAAGTCCCCTGAAATTGTAATGAAAGTGTTGGGGTGATCAATGGAAAGTCTCTTGACTGACTGCACAATATACTGTGTTCTTTGAGATTGCCACATCCACCAAGGGGAAGATGTTTACAGCCAACACAATGGCAAGTAAAAACTCCCTTAGAGTGTAATAAGGTTGTAAGCCCACTGCGATCATTAGAACATTAGAACAATGTAGATGAGAACAGGACATTCAGCTCAGCAAAGCTCAGTCAGTACAATAAGTCAAGTTCTGAAAGTCCCTAAAGTCTTAATATTTACCACACTACTTGGTCACTTACTCCATGTGTCTTGTGGTTCACAGTGTAAAGAATTATTAAATTAAATAATTACCCTTTCGCAAATGTGTCTCAGTGTTTTTGATAAACTAATTTTAAAATAACAGTCTCGATCCACTGGACTAATTCCCTTCATAATTTTAAACACTTCAATCATGTCACCTCCTAATCTCCTTTTTCCTAAACTGTAAAGGCTCAACTCTTTTAATCTTTCCTCATAATTCATCCCCTCTAGCCCTGGAATCAATCTAGTCGCTCTTCTCTGGACTTTTCTAGTGCTGCTATGTTCTTTTTGTAGACTGGAGATCAAAACTGCACCCAGTACTCAAGATGAGGCCTCACCAGTGTGTTATAAAGCTTCAGCAGAACCTCCTGTGACTTGTACTCCATACATCAAGGCGCTATATAACCTGACATTCCGTTTGCCTTCTTAATGGCTTCTCAACACTGTCTGGAAGATGATAGTGATGAGTCCATTACGACTCCTAAATCCTTCTTTTGATTTTCACACCCATTTTGTATTCAAACCTAACATTTTTACTTTCTACATCTAATACTGTACATTTACTGACATTACATTTCATCTTCTACATATCTGCCCAAGGCTGTCTGCTGTCCAAGTCTCTCTCAGCTCAACATTCAGTTGGCAAACCTGAGCTCTGACTGTAATTTGTCTGGGGTTACACCATTTTTCATTCACAAAAATGGCAAATCCATATCCCTTCTTCTTATTGCCTTTGCTCCTACTTCTGTCCATCTGCACTTGCAATGTTAAAACCATCCAATGTAATCACAGAGCCTTGGTAAATGATGTGAAAGAAAACTAGCAGTTTACTACTGATATTAAGCAAATTAATGCAAATTTGACTTAGCATTTTTGATGAAGTAAGTAGACGGATTGGGAGAACATGGGGGGTCTTGAGGTCGCTGGAAATGGGTATGTGGCGCTCCCGATATCTATGCAAATGGACAAATGAACAGTTCAAAACAAGATTAAAAACTCACTTCTTTTCACTTGCATTCAGTGACCTTCATTAATACTGATGGTTTTCCTCTTTGTGATCATATAACATTATTTCTATTTATTATCTATCTTATGTTCATATATTTTATTACTATTTATGTTTTATTGTTTTTGTTTTTTTATTTTTCTTTTATTCTATTATTGTAAAGCACTTTGGCCGCAGCATTACTGTGTTGTTTAAAATGTGCTATATAAATGAATTGAAATTGACATTGACAAAGGTCCAAGTCTTTAGAGTCCTGGTGCTTCCTGTCTTGCTATATGGTGTTGAGGCATGGACATTATCCAGTGACCCGAGATGAAGACTGGACTCCTTTGGTACTGTGTCTCTCTGCAAAATCCTTGGGTACCGCTGGTTTGACTTTGTGTCGAATGAGCAGTTGCTCATGGAGTCCTGAATGAGGCACAATACTTGCATTGTGAGGGAGCATCAATTACAGCACTATGGCTATGTGGGAACCCGAGTGGTTGGACCAGGCCAAGGGGACACCCACTTAACACATGGCTGTGGCAGATAGATCATTTCCGGAGGGTGGGACTGGACTGCGTGTCTGCTGCTTCGTCGTGTGATGGGTGTGGCAACGCACTGTACCAGCGCATGCGCCCCAACTTGACTTGACTTGATTTTTGATGTGCAAAGCAAAAATATTACAATTTATACAATACAGTATTTATAACAATAATAAATAGGTAAATTACTTGATTGTAGATTCATTTTACTAACAGAATTTGAAATTTAAATAAACAACAATATGTTTATTTAAAGATGTTACAACTATAAAAATACAGATCACTGAAGTTCAAAACTGCCTGTTTTCGTGACTTCATCTTTGTGAACTTAGAAACAATTTATTTTCAATCCATTGTTTGTGCTAGTTCACTCTTCACAGACATGACTGCTGAAAATTAATCATAAGGAAATTGTTCCATATGGGTGTCTGATGAACACTTTCCAGGCTCAGAAAAAGTATGCAATCACCCGCCAGGAAAAGAGGGGACATCAGCACTAGCAATACTATCTCTTTTCTCCTCTGTAGCTTCAAGAATCCACCCAGTGAGGCACATTAGCCTCACTCACAGTCAACTAAACCTTGTCTCTTCCGGTCAGAACAATATCAGTTTGAGGCCTCCCAGAAAGTGGTGTCTCAGTCCCGTATAACGGAGCTCCCCAACCAAGACCTGCTTGAGGGAGCCCATAGTTCTGAAAAGCTGCAGAGGCTAAGAAGGAATATATTGAGCCTGATTACTGTTGCACTACCATGCACTCATTTTTGTTCTTTGTTTAAGACACTGGCATTGAACGGACTGACATGGCTGGCATCCCAACTTTTCTCTGTTTCTCTTCTTTCTCATTTACACCTCAAAATATTTACAGTGTATTTTATTTGTATGTATGTATACAGTACACAAATGACTGCTGTGTTATAGAAATTTTGCAAATTATTCATTTTAATTCTATCATATAGCATAATAACAATTATAATTCTAGTAAGGGCGGCATGGTGGCGTAGTGGTGGCGCTGCTGCCTCGCAGTTAGGAGACCCGGGTTCGCTTCCCGGGTCCTCCCTGTGTGGAGTTTGAATGTTCTCCCTGTGTCTGCGGGTGCTCCAGTTTCCTCCCACAGTCCAAATGCATGCAGGTTAGGTGCATTAGCGATTCTAAATTGTCCCTAGTGTGTGTGTTTGTGTGCCCTGCGGTGGGCAGGTGCCCTGCCCAGGATTTGTTCCTGCCTTGCGCACTGTGCTGGCTGGGATTGGCTCCAGCAGATCTCCGTGCCCATGGATGGATGGATGGATAATTCTAGTAATATAAAAAAGGCATAATGTACAGTATACAATGTCAAGTACGCAATTAAAAAGGCCAATGCTGTAAAATGTATTCTGACCACCCTCAGAGTGTCTTTGTTCCTCATATTGTTAGGGTTCATAACAAACACATTAACAGCTAGTAATGGAAATGTGCTGTGCTTGCAAAATAAACGAAGAAACGGAAAAATATACATGTATCCAAAATCTGCATCAATCCAATGTTAACATAAGTATGGCAAATAAGATAAGCAAACTGGCTGAAAGGGTAAACTAGATAGATAGATAGGTAGATAGATAGTGTGGTCCATGGCCGGCCACTTATCCTGGCCAATACCCCCAGGCCGCCAGAGGGAGCCCTCCCTGCAACGTGGAGATGCCCCGGGTTCCAGCAGAGCATCATGGACCTTGGAGTTTTTATAAACAGCCCTGCTGGATACCATGGGGACCACCAGGAGTCACTGTAGGGAGGCTTGGGGAGTGCTACGTACCCTATAACTCGGAAGTACGCCCTGGTCACATGAGCAGTAGGAATGACGTGCTTCCGGGGTGAAGAAAAGGACTTTGTATCTGGTGGTATATGGTGGATTCACTTCTGGGTCAGGAGATATAAAAGGACGATAGGAAACCCAGACGAGTGAGCTGAGCTGGGAGGAAGGGTGGCTAAGTGTCTGGGAGTTGGAGGATTGATTATTGCATCAATTATTTAATGAGTAGTGTGGAGTGGAGGGTGCTTGGTGCACATAATTATTATAATAAAAATAATAATTATTGGACTTTTACCTGGTGTTTGGCATGGTACCTGAGGGTTCACGAGAGTGATAGTGCCCCCTACTGTCACAATAGATAGATAGATAGATAGATAGATAGATAGATAGATAGATAGATAGATAGGAATGAAAACTTTATGGAAGCTCAAGAAGAAAATTTAAATATTATAATAAACAAACAATAAAACACACACATCAGAACTTCTGGCCTGGATACTAGGAAGCTGTTGTTGTCAATAAATGGCTTGTAGGTGGCAGTAAGATGGTCAGACCTCTCCAGATGTACCACAGGTAAACAAAAAACAACATCCTGGAGTGCAACCCACATGAAACCAAACCAGCAGCAATTTTTTAGATATAGATAGATAGATAGATAGATAGATAGATAGATAGATAGATAGATAGATAGATAGATAGATAGATAGATTTTATTCATTCCCTCAGGGAAATTCACATGTCCAGTAGCTCAAACTCATCTTTAAAAAATTAATATAAATTATTTGAAAAAACACACAAGGAGTACAAACTATAAATAAATAAATAAATAGTAAAAAGTGTTGGAAGGCAGAATGGTGACCAGGTCATGAATCACTTATGTTGACAATGGAGTCATAACATCTCAAAGCAGTAGGCACAAATGATCTTCATAAACATTCTGTTCTACAGCACAGTGAGAGATTTCGACTGCTACGTTTATTTCTCTGACCTGAGAAAATGTTGTGGAGAAGACGACTGTTATTATCAAAGATGACCTGTACCTTCCTCCCCATGCACCTTTCACCTCCATTGCCACTGAGTCCACAGTCCTACCCAGCACTGAGTTAGCCTTCTTCACAGGCTTGTCCAGCCTTTTCGTGTTCTTATCTGTCATACTGCCTCTCCAACAAACAACAGCAAAAAAGAGGACACTGGCAACTGCTCTCTGATAGAACAAAGACAACATTTCACTACATATACCTAAAGATCTGAGTCTTCTGAGGAAAAAGAGCCTGCTCTGAACCTTTCCGTAAGGAACATCTGTGTTCACAGACCAGTCCAGTCTGTCATCAAGGTGAGCACCTAGATATTAATAAGTCTACACCACCTAAATGTCCTCCCCTCAGATGTTAACAGGCTGAAGGAGTAGCTTAGATCATCTCCTTGGTCTTTGTTGTGTTCCGAATCAGGCAGTTCTTATTGCTCCAGTCACTGAAAGCTTCAATCAGATTCCTATATTCCCCTTCCTCCCCATTCCTTATACACACCACAATAGCTGTATCATCAGAGTACTTCTGAATGTGATTAAACTCCAACCTAAACTATGGCCCTGCACCTAACGAGGATGTTCAGCGTAAAGAGAGACTCTGTGAAACTGAGTAAAATACAGCACTCTGGGAATTTAGAAGACCACCCATAAAGAGCTTGTGTAGGTTGTCAAATGTTAAGATCAGGAAGTATGCAAAATGTATAACAATATTGTAGCAGCCAGAAGACTAAAGCTCTTGCAATTTTTGTGTACCTGCAGGTTTACAGGCGAAGAGGAGCTGGCACTTGATTGATAGTGAACAGAGTAGAATCTTTCTAGGTGGTTATCACCTTGTAGTGTGGGTTATTTAAACAGGAGGTCCACCATTTTCAGATGGTGATGGTGAGGAGCAGTCTGCATGATGAGGACATCCAAGGAGCTGGAAGGAGGAACCAATGGCAAAGCAGGAGTCAGGAGCACCAATGAGTCACATGCGGAAAAAGACAACTGAAGTGCCCGCTGATGTGTGTGTGATGAGGCGACAGTGTGAAGTGATTGTTTAGTGGCATATTTGTTGTTTTGGGTGCCATTCCTCCGTGGCCCATAACAGTAGGGAGGTTTAGTGATCTGCGTGTTTTGTGTGCTGATGTTACACAATAAATATGCCCAGTTGTCTGAGGGTCAGACCTGCATGTCCTGTGTGGTGTTTGTGCATCTGTGTGCGTCTGTCCTTTCCAGCCCACTGCTTGTTAAGTCAGGCAGTTGTATTGTCAGAGCGTTTGTAAGTCAAGGTCTGCATTGTTTAAAAAATGCCACCCTCCCCACAAATTTTGCTGCCTTAGGCAATCTCCTAGTTCAATCTAATGGTAGAGCAGGCCCTGCTGATACCTAGTTATGCCCGTTTGCACCAGGTAGTTTTACAGTCGATGATTCACCTTCATTGTATATCTCTGGGATGTGAGAAGAAATCAGAGTCCTAAAATACCCAAGGAGATACAAAGAGAAAAGGCCAGAATCTGAACGTAGATTAACTGAGCTATGAGGCAGCACTGCCGAGAGCAGATCAAATGAAAACTAATTTTGCTAAGATATCCTTTTCATGGGTGGCATGGAAGCACACTGGTCACTGCTGTTACTTCACAATTCCAATACGCGCTGGCTGTCAGTCCATTGCAGGCCACATTCATAAAAACACCCAGGCTTGTTTATACGGAGAGGATTTAGAATTACCATTGAATTTAGCCTGTATGTCTTAGGCTTTGTCTAAAACCAGGGGACTCCAATACGACGCTAGCTCGCAACCAATTTCCAAGTAGTTCACCAAAGGGTTAATGAATCCTACATAAATTTGAAAACTTGAGTAGTCAAATTAGGGGTGGGCGATCTTTCCAAAAAATCATATCACAATCCACAATTTGAATTGCAATCTATCTTTACAATGTGGCATACACTTCAGAGAATATCCGGACTCAAACTCATCAAGACCTAAGTAACACTTTATTTTAAATATCAAACAAAGTTGAATTCAATTGTTCTCTCGTTCACTAGCTAAGCGGAGTTAAGGAACACACCCCGAAACTGGCAAGTGAGTGAGGAAGGCCCCTTCCCTCAGCCCGCTGCCTTTTACTCGGATTCGCGCAAATAAATTGGTGCCACAAGCAAACTTTGATACATAGCGAAATGAGAGAAGTCGCAAAATCAACCGGAATGTTCAATCAAATTATAGAAAAAAACCCAATCTAAATCCGTTAAGTGGATCTCTAGTGAAAAGCAGACAGACATACAGACATCCATCCATTATCCAAGCCACTATATCCTAACTACAGGGTCACAGGGATCTGCTGGAGCCAATCCCAGCCAACACAGGGTGCAAGGCAGGAAACAAACCCCGGGCTGGGTGCCAGCCCAATTCAGGGAGCACACACACACCAAGCACACACTAGGGACAATTTAGAATCGCTAATGCACCTAACCTGCATGTCTTTGGACTGTGGGAGGAAACCGGAGCACCCGGAGGAAACCCACGCAGACATGGGGAGAAAATGCAAACTCCACGCAGGAAGGACATGGGAAGCAAACCCAGGTCTCCTTACTGCGAGGCAGCAGCGCTACCCACTGCGCCACTTTGCCGACCCATACAGACATTAGATTTTATACATTATACAGTTAGGTCCATAAATATTTGGACAGAGACAACTTTTTTCTAATTTTGGTTCTGTACATTACCACAATGAATTTTAAATGAAACATCTCAGATGCAGTTGAAGTGAAGACTTTCAGCTTTAATTCAGTGGGTTGAACAAAAAAATTGCATAAAAATGTGAGGGTACTAAAGTATTTTTTTTAACAATCCCTTTATTTCAGGAGATCAAAAGTAACTGGACAAATTAAATAATTGGAAATAAAATGTTCATTTCTAATACTTGGTTGAAAACCCTTTGCTGGCAATGACAGCCTGAAGTCTTGAACTCATGGACATCACCAGATGCTGGGGTTCCTCCTTTTTAATGCTCTGCCAGGCCTTTACTGCAGTGGCTTTCAGTTGCTGTTTGTTTGTGAGCCTTTCTGTCCAAAGTTTAGTCTTCAACAAGTGAAATTCATGCTCAATTGGGTTAAATCAGGTGACTGACTTGGCCATTCAAGAATTTTCCAATTCTTTGCTTTAATAAACTCCTGGGTTGCTTTGGCTGTATGTTTTGGGTCGTTGTCCATCTGTATCATGAAACGCCGCCCAATCAGTTTGACTGCATTTAGCTGGATTTGAGTAGGCAGTATGTCTCTGAACACCTCAGAATTCATTCGGCTGCTTCTGTCCTGTGTCACATCATCAATAAACACTAGTGTCCCAGTGCCACTGGCAGCCATGCACACCCAAGCCATCACACTGCCTGACTCCACCGTGTTTTACAGATGATGTGGTATGCTTTGGATAACGAGCTCTTCCACGCCTTCTCCATACTTTTTTCTTGCCATCATTCTGGTAGAGGTTGATCTTGGTTTCATCTGTCCAAAGAATGTTTTTCCAGAACTGTGCTGGCTTTTTTAGATGTTCTTTAGCAAAGTCCAATCTAGCCTTTCTATTCTTGAGGCTTATGAGTGGCTTGCACCGTGCAGTGCACCTTCTGTATTTACTTTCATGCAGTCTTCTCTTTATGGTAGACTTAGATATCGATACGCCTACCCCCTGCAGAGTGTTGTTCACGTGGTTGGCTGTTGTGAAGGGGTTTCACTTCACCATGGAAATGATTCTGCGATCATCCACCACTGTTGTCTTCCATGGACGTCCAGGTCTTTTTGCGTTGCTGAGTTCACCAGTGCTTGCTTTCTATCTCAGGATGTACCAAATTGTAGATTTTGCCACTCGTAATATTGTAGCAATTTCTCGGATGGGTTTTTTCTGTTTTCGCAGCTTAAGGATGGCTTCTTTCACCTGCATGGAGAGCTCCTTTGACCGCATGTTGTCTGCAAGCACCACACCTCAAATCAACTCCAGGCCTTTTATCTGCTTAATTGATAATGACATAACGACAGACTTGAACACACCTGCTCATGAAATAGCCTTTGAGTCAATTGTCCAATTACTTTTGAGTCCCTGAAATGAAGGGATTGTGTTAAAAAATGCTTTAGTTGCCTCACATTTGTATGCAATCTTTTTGTTCAACCCACTGAATTAAAGCTGAAAGTCTGCACTTCAACTGCATCTGAGTTGTTTCATTTCAAATTCATTGTGGTAATGTACAGAACCAAAATTAGAAAAAAGTTGTCTCTGTCCAAATATTTATGGGCCTAACTGTATATTAGTAAACCTTCAAAATGATGTGCAGTTAAAGTCTCAACAGCGTTGTCAGCATTTCTGGAGTTTAGTAGGGCCAGATAACTATAAGAATCTTCACCAAGCAGCTCTGAAAATGTCTGCCTTGTTTGGGTCTCCATACCTCTGTGAGTCTGACATGAATGTCATGAAATCAAAGTTCAGAACAAGACTAACAGACGAACATTGAAATGACTCCATAAGAGTGAACCTAAGTGGCTCCGCTCCACCAGACACCTGCCTCTCTTGTTGACCCCATGCTGTGCCAGCCATCTGACTAACTAAAAAACACATCACACATGCAACTGGACCTGTGAATAAAGTGACACAATGACATGGAACACAATGACAAAGGAATAAGTCATATCTGTGTATTTGGAATTGCATTGTTTTGTTTTGACAGCATTCATGTTTTAATTCAATAGTGTGAGACACACTAGAAAATGCATACAGACATACAAAATGCACTTGCAGGTGATCTAAACATTTCTTGTGATGTTTTAATGCAAAATGTGAGTTGTGGACACCAACATTTTGTAAATGTTCAGGCAAAACAAGTTTATTCAGTTTGTTTGGGTTGAAATAAGCTATGAGAATAAACGTTAGAAAACATGAGTAGCTCTTGGCCATTTTCATTTTGTAAAAGTAGCTCTCAGGGGAAAATAGGTTGGAGACCCCTGGTCTGCACTAACACAGACAAATTTGGAATCACTGTTTTACATTTTAAAGTTTTCTTTCCATATTAGCATTTTCAAATCCTGTTATAAAAATTTGTAATTCAATGCCAAAAATGCGTACATTTTGTTTATCGTGCGTGCATGGTTTATCCGTCAAACACACTGTTTGTTTACGGGGCAAACCCAAAGTAAATTGAAACAATAAATGAACAAGGAAAAAACAAAATGGATTTCCTTATCTGGTCAGACGATGATATGCAACTGCTTTTAAAGATTACAATAAAACATACTGTATTGTTGCCAAAGAAAATAAAAACTGGGAGTCCTGCCAAAAGAAATGCAGCAAAATATCTGAGTGTTTTAAGGGTAAGTACTCATTGGCTGATGGAAGGAATTTAGGGAATGACTATCGCCACAGATGACACCACAAAGGTAATTATCAGCAAAATTGTTTTTTATATCAGTGTTTTTGAAAAGTTCAATTTTTCCCATCTGCATTGCTATGCAAGACCTGGCATTTGCAATTTTGCGTATTTTTGTGGAGTGCTTTCAAAATGATATGTTTTTGGTGGTCAAAAACACTATTTCAGTGCGAATAGAAGGCTAAAAATAATAAAAAAAAGGCCACATTTTTAAAAGTATCTGTGTTAATGTGAACAAACTCTTAGGCATAAGGCTGTAAAACAAAAGAAACCGGGCAAAAAACCCACCAAGATGCCATAGCCATGCACACTAAACACAGAATTCCCACAGAAATACTGACATCAGACCTTGAAATTTGGAGCTGTAAAGAGTGTTAATCAATAATTCATTGTAGTAGTACTAGTAGTAGTAGTAGTGGTAGTAGTAGTAGTAGTAGTAGTAGTAGTACGCACACACACACGCATAAACTTGAGGAGTGACAAATACATTTTGAGCCCACACCTGATTTTGTACTTTTTTTATAAATTGTTAAGGATTAACTGTTGCATACTAAACATTGTAAATTTCATGTTTTAGGATTTGAGATCTACGGTACATATTTCTTACGTGTACTGTACGTTAAAAACCACAACATTAATTATTGTGTCATCATTCAGTTTCTAACGCTACAGAGCAATAAACCTTCAAAGTTTCATTCTTCTCTTGTCAACGTGTACCAGTCTGTTATAACAAACCGAAGCAAAATTAGAATGAGGATCAGGAAATGGATGAGTAAAAATCATTGTCAGGAAAATGCGTGGTCAAAACTGAAACAAACAAAATGTGTAAGAAAACCAGGATATAAACCTAAACAGATGTCAAAGAGGAGCAAGCTAGAGTGTGATGCCAAAAAACACAATCACACGCACGTCTTTTTACTTTCAAGAAGTTTCTCCACAAACTCAGATGTTGACGTGTCCACAGCACTGACTTATAAAGCATCCTAGGAAAGATGTCACGTTGTGCATCCTCCAAAGGCACATCCTACGGTCGCATCTAGGCAGAAGTCGCTCAAAATGGTGGTGTACATTATAAGACAAAATGGCATTGCAGCAACATTCAACAGAAGACGTTAAAGAAAAAACTTTCCTAAAAACAAAATGATAAAAGTAACTAACCATCCCAGATTGTTCCTTAATAACCCAAACAAAAAATAAACCCAAAGTATAACAAAAAATGTTTTAAATAAGAAAAAAAAAACAACAGTAACAACAAATCACAACCACTGCACATTCCACCCTATCACCCCACTCCATCTGCTGCTGTCAAGAGATGCTATGCAGCATTCCATCAAAGCAGGAAGTGTCTTGAAGATGTTTCAAGTCCTGGTTGGTCTTCAACATCAATGACAGAAAAAATGCTGCTGGTTTGGTTTCATGTGGGTTGTACTTCAGGGTGTTGTTTTTTGTTTACCTGTGGTACATCTGGAGAGGTCTGACCATCTTACTGGCACCTACAAAATATTTATTGACAACAGCAGCTTCCTAGTATCCAGGCCAGAAGTTCTGATGTGTGTGATTTATTGTTTGTTTATTATAATATTTACATTTTCTTCTTGAGCTTCCATAAAGTTTTAATTTCTCCTTGGCGATAAACAAACTCTATTTGTTTCTATTCTATTTCAGAAACTTAGTATTTAGGAATTCTTTTGGATTTTTGAACTTTAGCTTTTATCCCTACTTCTGTATTTTTTGACTTCTGCATTTAGATTTTGCATTTTTTGCTTTTGAAACTCTAACTTTTGAGTTTTGAATGTCTTAAAGTATTTATTGTTCCTTTGTTTAATATACAGTATGTACTGACATTTGGTGCAGGTGTAACAACCAAGCAGAGATTTGTTAGACTTAGACCAGTTTTTATGACATTTGTCTTATGACAGTGAAGTGATTGCCCTCATATTCATTCTTTACTTGAAGGAACAATCCTGCAGAATGTAGAGCAGTCTTCTCTAACTGCTAACTTCCTTATCCTTATCAAATGTGTGGTTAACTGCACAGATATTCATAACTTTACATGATGGAAATTATGTGGGTGCTGTGAATTAGTTGACAAACTCATTTAAATATAAGCATGTTATAACATGAGAAGTAAACTGAAAGAGTAGACAGGAAAAAAGCAGAGCCCAGATATTCAGTTTGACAGCACATCTATCTATCTATCTATCTATCTATCTATCTATCTATCTATCTATCTATCTATCTATCTATCATATATTACCTTTCACTATCTATCTATCTATCTATCTATCTATCATATATTACCTTTCACTATCTATCTATCTATCTATCATATATTACCTTTCACTATCTATCTATCTGTCTATCTATCATATATTACCTTTCACTATCTATCTATCTATCATATATTACCTTTCACTATCTGTCTATCTATCATATATTACCTTTCACTATCTATCTATCTATCATATATTACCTTTCACTATCTATCTATCTACTTAAATGGAAGAGTTAAGGCACACTCCATATACTGACAGAAGCTAAGTTACATTAATTTACTGTGCCTATGGAAAGTATCCCACCCTTTGAAGTTTTAACTCTTTATTATTAAAATATTGAATCATAGTGGATTTAATTTGGCTTTTTTTTGACACAGTATATCAATTTGAAAACAGATCTATACAAAATGGTCTCAATTAATTACAAATATAAACACAAAATAATTCGTCACATAAGTATTCAGCCCTGTAATATGACAGACCACATCATCAGTAGTGCAGGTTATTGGATTTATAACTAACATATTTAACTCAATGGAGATCACCTGTCTGGGGTTTCAGCTATTTGTCATATAAATACACCTGTAAAGTAAAAAGTCCAACTTGTGGTGAGACATTATAGTGGCCTAACCTGCACATGTGATTGTCTGGCTCGGCTCCATGCTCCCTAGTTGCTCCTGGGAGGCCAAGTCACTGAATTTTCCTTGGAGTTCACTTACATCAACGACTAAGAGATGGAAAGAGTATGGCACTGCTGTAAATCTGCTAGAGAGTGCCATCCACAAAAACTGAGTAATTGTGCAAGGAGAAGACTAGTAAAGGAACCCACCAAGAGATCTCTGAGAACTTTAAGGAAGTTACAAGCTAAGGTGACGTAGATTAGAGAGAAAGTACAGACAACTGTTACCGGAGTGTTTCGCAAGTCACAGTTTTATGGGACAGCGGCAAAGAGAAAGCCTCTGATAAACACCAACACACAGAGAGTTTGCCAGAAGGCAAATGGGAGACTCTGAAGTCAGCTGGAAGAAGATTCTATGTTCAGATGAGACCAAAATTAAAGTTTTTGTCCATCGGACTAGACGACATGTATGAACACTGCACATTATCAAAAACACAGCACTGTGAAGAATGGTGATGTCAACATCATACTGTGAGGATGCTTTTCTGTAGCAAGCCCAGAAACCGTTGTGAAGGTAAAATGAATGCAGCAGAATAGAAGGTAAGGCCAAACACAAACAACAATGAAGTGTTGGGACACTTGAAGGCAAACCCTGTATAATATAAACAAAACACTGGTATAAACATGTTGAAAAAATGAAAAGAAAACATTGTGCAGACAAGAGTCTACAAACAGACTGCCTGAAGATGGTGGCGTTTCTGGAAATAAGGGCTCCTGGCTAGAAGAAGTGGGTCCACAGAGGTTGACACAGGAAACCAAGGGTGTTAAAGCCATCAGTCTTCTGGTCTGCGGAGAGAGGAAGAGAAAAGGTATCAGTTAACAGCGCCCTCTTGTGTTCTGGTGGGAAATAATCATTATCTGAGCCTTTAAGCCAGGCATGTCTAAAGTCCGCCCAGGGGGCAATTACGGCCCAAGTTCAAATTTCCACCAGCCTGCAGCCTCTGTCATAAAATCAATAATATGCGGCCCACCAGCACTGTTGACCACAGTATAAAATACGCATGTATAAAAAAGCTATTTTATATTTCACCAGAAGATGGCAGTAGACCTGTGGCCGCACTCTTGCCGTGTAACCCTTTTGTGATCCTTTCAAGCTAATTTCTAAAATGGCAACTGTAACTAAAAAAAGGGAAGTTGACAGCGAGGGCCGCCACTTTCAGGACTAGTGGAAATTGAAGTATTTTTTCATTGAAATACGAAACAACTGTGTGACATCTTGTGCATCAAAACCACTGTTTCTGAGCCAGATCTGGCCTATTTACTGCAGTATCACCCTTTACATTAGTGCAGGCAAGTTATTTGTTTAGTCTTCTGAGGTGAATAAATTCTAAAATCTCAGTTAATTGATTTTTTTGTGATGATCAAAACCACAGTTTTTCTTTTCAATCCGTGTATCATTTATTCTTTTGTTTTTCAATTGACAATCAAACCGGGTCTCTTAAACCCGACACATTAAATATTAAAAACCAAATTCGGTCCAGCAGCCCGTTTTTCAATTTCGTATTTTTGATCCGAGTCTAAAATTGACAAAATGAAAAAACACGGCCTTTTTCGTTTTTGATATCCGATTCAAAATCAAATAGCATTTTTTCATTTTTTGATTTTTGATGGTCAGTTGAAAAACGAAAGAACGACTGATACACAGATTCATATGGCCCTCATTGTTTTGCACTTCTGAATAAGATCACTGTTAGTGTTATTTTCCTGTTCACATGTTTTGAATTTAGACGTTTACAGTGAGTATTTTCATAGTGAATAATATGTAATGTTTCAAATTAACCTAGATATGTTTAAAAACTTCCTGAAAGTTTTTTTTCCAGACAGACTTTTTCTTCATTTTATGTGGTCTTCAAATATGAAAGGCAGAGTGATTTTGGTAAAAAAAAACTTGTTTAGATTTACTTGTGTTATGTGTGAAGAAAAGAAAAGTATGCCATTTGCAATAAAAAATTCATAAAATAGTTCATTTGCATTTAATGTTAATGGTTCAAAGAATGTCAGGCTGAATGGTCGGCCCCCACACATTTGTACCTCACAAAATCTAGCTCTCTTTGCAAAAAGTTTGGACACCCCTGCTTTAAGCTGTCCCCACGTATGACAAAGGAAATCCTGGATTAAAACCTGATACCATCTTCAAGAAACCTGTATCTTGGAAGATGATTTGTTTTCCAGGGAGAAAACAACCCCAAGCAAATAGCCAAAGGTACACGAGAATGGCTAAAAAACAACAATGTTAATGTCCCGGGGACTGAGGAAAAATGAAGAATGAAGAAAACGAAAAATGAGGAAAAATGGCAGTGGCCGGATGTGGAAAGCTGAGGTTGTCTTGGCTGCTGAAGGTGCATCTGCTAAATACTGACTTCAAGGGCGTGAATACTTATGTGGCCACATATTTTGTGTTTCATATTTGTTATTAATTTATATCACTTTCAGAACTCTGCTTTCACTTTGACATTGAAGAGGGTTTTTTTGCTTGTTGTTTGTTTGATCAGTGTCACAAAAGCCAAATTCAATCCACTGTGACAGTGACGTAGGAAGGCGGGTGCAGTGGGTGCGGCCCGCACCGGGTACCAGCTCTGAGGGGGTGACAAAAAATTGCCCGTTTTGTATTAATGCACCTTTTTGTTACATAAAATAACATGTCAAATAATTTACATGGGCTTTAACAATCCCTAATTGCAGCAAATTGCGGGTGAACGATGTGATGCTGTAATGATTTAGTATTATTGTGTGGTGCATGGGGGGAGGGGCGTTCTGTCTCGTTTCTTTTGAACTATGGTGGTGCTCAAGTAAACAAACAACCGGTCCTGTGACTCATTGTCTCATCCCTGCCACAAATATATCATCGCCCCAAGTCGTTCTGTGCAACAAGATGATATTTTTAACCCAAACATCATAATAATATAGTCGGTGCGAAACGTTTTAGACAGTGGGGTGGGTAGGTATTGTCCGCTCTAGAACCGAACATAAAGTAAACAAGTTTACTTTAGGATCGTTCTACAAGCGAACGGACAATATCTCCCTCCCAATCCCACTATCTTAAGGCCCCTATATATACGAGCCGGGGCACACAACGAAATCATGTGTCACAATTCTGGTTAATTGGCGATTTGGCGTAATTTTTGGTGACAAATCAGAGGCCAAGAAGGGGCAGTATTGGGAAATTATCATTGGCGTTCTCTTGATTTGGCTCGTTATTGCCTTTATTTTACGTCGCCAAGACGGTATTTTTAAACTTATTTTTTTCTAATTTTTCGACACTTCTTTGGTTTTTCCTTGAAATTCATGTCGGAAATCTATGGTAACTTAAACGTGTGCATAATTTATTGTTCCAATTTCGATGTATTTTTCGAGATGTGCTGTAAGACTTCAATAGTGATACCGTTTTTGCCGATTTATTTCTATCTGGCTGCAAATACGTTTACAAAATAATTAACATTATTCCCTCTTTACTTAACCAATTGAATAAAAAAATTGCTTTCTCAATGAATTTCATTTTATATTTTGGAGGACATGGGGGTGGCAAATTTAAACTCCGCACCAGGTGCCACCAGACCTTGCTACGCCACTGCACTGTGAGTCAATGTTGTCACACAATAAAATGTTAAAACCTTCCAAGGGGGTGAATTCTTTTTATACCTATTGTATATTCTAAAACAGAAATTTTAGTGATAGGCAATAATGGATATAATGAGGTTATTAGAAACAAACTTGATGCATTAGGATTAAAAGTCAAAACGGAGGTAAGGAATTTAGGGGTAACTATTGACTCTGACCTGAATTTTAAATCACATATTCATCGGATTACTAGGACAGCATTTTTCCCACTTAAGAAATATAGCAAAAGTTAGACCCCTTATAACATTGCAAATGCTGGAAAAATTAATCCACGCTTTTGTTTTCAGTCGACTAGATTACTGTAACGCACTCGTCTCAGGACTACCCAAAAAAGACATAAATCGACTGCAGCGAGTGCAGAATGGATCTGCTAGAATCTTAACTAGGAAAAGAAAATCCGAGCACATTTCTCCAGTTTTGATGTCACTACACTGGTTACCTGTGTCATTCAGAATTGAATTTAAAATTCTGCTTATGGTTTATAAAGCCTTAAATAATCTCGCTCCATCTTATATTTCGGAATGTCTTACACCTTATATTCCAAATCGTAACCTTAGATCCTGAAATGAGTGTCTCCTTAGAATTCCAAGAGCAAAACTTAAAAGAAGTGGTGAGGCAGCCTTCTGCTGTTATGCACCTAAAATCAGGCCAGGCTAATACGGTGGAGCACTTTAAAAAAACTGCTGAAAACACATTACTTTAACATGGCTTTCTCCTAGCTTCATCTTAGTTTAATCCTGATACTCTGTATATTCAATTAATTATCATGATTATTCATGGTGGCTCCAAAATCCGTACTAACCCCTACTTTCTCTGCTGTTCTTTTTCCAGTTTTCTGGGGTGGCGACCAGCGCCACCACCACCTGATCAAAGCACCGTGATGTCTCTACATTGATGGTTTGAAGGCCAGAAGTCCACATGACCGTCATCATCAAGTTCTTCCATGTTAACCCTGAATACAATGAGGACTGATTGAGATCATTTATGTTAGGTAGAATGCCTAGAGGGGGCTGGGTGGTCTCGAGGCGTTGGAACCCCTGCAGATTTTATTTTTTTCCAACCATCTGGAGTTTTTTTTTTGTTTTTTCTGTCCTCTCTGGCCATCGGACCTTACTTTTTTTCTATGTTAACTAGTGTTCCCTAATTCTAACTTTTATTTATTTTGTCTTTTTTCTCTTTCTTCATCATGTAAAGCACTTTGAGCTGCATTATTTGTATGAAAATGTGCTACAGAAATAAATGTTGTTGTTTTCATAGGGTAGTATGGTCGAGTCCAGCTCAGGTATTACCCTTTGTGACCGCTCCACTGCAACGGCCGTTTGATAATTTTGACTTAGCTCCTGACTTGCCTCTCTAAATGTTTCAGTGAAAATGTGCATTGTTTTCTAGACTGCCTACACCTTAGGCTGGTCAGAGTGCTCCCACAAAAAAAAAGACATTTCCTAAGAAGCCACATAAATTGCCTGTTCCATGTATGCAGATCTTGGGCAGTCATCTATATCACCTACAGTGTGCCACAGTGCATTCCTCTGTAGACCTCTAAGTATACAAATAATGCCCCTAAGTTCTTTTACTTTGCCAGTCATTTCTTGTAATTTGCCTGCCTTCATTAGAAGGTGTTGCTTCTAAGAAGTGACAGAACTAAAATTCAAGTTTTGACTTGACCCTTTATGACACAAAGCTCACAGAAGGAATTCAGAAGCGAATTAGTCACAGGAGCAATGTATGTAAATAATTCTATGTACAGATACAGTATTAGAGACGTGAGCAAGTGAGCAAACCTCCCCTCTAGACAAAATGGTCAACCCTGGGGCAGCAAAGAACGGTTGTCATGTTAGAAGTGCAGCTTAATATTTTATGAAAAAGATTAAAAAAAAAACACCTTTAATCTAAGCACAGGGGGCACAGGGGGATTTTAAAGGGGGGGGGGCCGGGGACATGGCCCTCCTGACGAATGCACTATGTGACTAACAGAAACATCTTGAATAAAGGGTTGGTATGCAAGCATATGGATAATCAAAGAATACAATAGCTAAATCCACCATTAAAAAATGAGAAAAATCTAGACGAGAAAAGGCCATTCAGCCCAACAATGCTCACCAGTACTACTCACTTAATTCTTCCAAAATAACAGCAAGTGGAGTTGTTAAGATCCCTAAAGTCCTCCTGTCTACCACAACACTTGGTATCTTACTCCCTGTACCTATGGTTCTCAGTGTGAAGAGAAACTTTTTAATATTTGTCAATCAATCAATCAATCAATCAATCAACATTTATTTATATAGCACATTTTCATACAAAAAAATGTAGCTCAAAGTGCTTTACAAAATGAATAGAAAAATAAAAGACACAATAAAAAATAAACATAAGTCAACATTAATTAACATAGAATAAGTAAGGTCCGATGGCCAGGGTGGACAGAAAAAACAAAAAAAAAAACTCCAAAAGCTGGAGAAAAAAAAAATAAAATCTGTAGGGGTTCCAGACCAAGAGACCGCCCAGTCCCCTCTGGGCAAATTGTGTGATATTTACCCTTAACATGTTTCCACATATCTCAGTGTTCTTGATGAACTCATTTTAAAATAACAGTCTCGATCCACTGGACTATTTCCTTCATAATTTTAAATACTTCACTCATGTCTCCTCTTAATCTTTTTTTGTTTAAACTATAAAGGCTCAGCTCTTTTAATCTTTCCTCATAACTCATCCCCTGTAGCCCCTGAATCAGCCAAGTCACTCTTCTCTGGACCTTTTCTAATGCTGTTATGTCCTTTTTGTAGCCTGGAGACCCAAACTGCACACAGGACTCCAGATGAGGCCTCACCAGTGTGTTATAAAGCTTGAGCAGAACCTCCTGTGACTTGTCCTCCACACATCAAGGCGCTATATAACCTGACATTCTCTTAGCCTTCCTAATGGCTTCTGAACACTGTATGGCAAGTTGATACCGTCGAGGACAAAGCGACTTCTAAATCCTACTCATAAAGTGTACTTTTAATTATCAGACCTCCCGTTTCGTATTCAAACCACACATTTTTGTCTTTATAGGGATGATTACTGTCCTTGCTGGTGACGGGCAGAAGGGCCTGCCTTTTGGGGAACAACTCACAATACACAAACCACATAACAAAGGCTTAGAGATGAAATACAAAACAAGGAATGCAGCAAATAATCAACAAAAGGAACATTAACATAAATGAAAGACTCAAAAGTGAACAAAAAGAACACACGCAAGCAATTAAACCCCAGTCAGTGGAGGAAACCTGGCTGAAATAAAACATAAAGTGGCAGGCTTTAAGGCCTGTGCTGGTCCAAAGAGGGGTGCTGGCTTTAAGCATTTCAAAAACACTTTTAGATTTTCCAAACACAAAAATGCCATTAAAAAAGAGAAGAAAACCGTAAAACTTTTGTGCTTGAAGGACAAAGAGAAAACTATATTGTTAAGTAAGCCACAGAAGAACAAATTATGGCAGAAAAGGGCAAAATGGCACAAAGGCAAGAGGATGTGTCTAAAAAAGCAATCCAAAGGTAAATCAAAGTCAAAGTGAACTTTATTGTCATCTCAACCATATACAAGTATACAGATAGACGAAATGGCGAGGCTCAGAGTCCACAGTGTAACAACATGATGTGCAAATAATAAATTAAAAATAGAATTAAAATTTAAAAATTAAAAATTAAAAATTAAAACACAAATAAGACAAGACATTGTGCAAAGATAGGACAAAGAAGTAGCAGCAATATTGATGTGTAAGATATGTAATATAATAAATAAATAATAAATAATAGATATAGATAATACAGAAATTATCAGTGTATGATAATAGTTGTTTAACAGTTGTGTAAACAAGGACAGGTCAGAATGCTTCACAGCAGAAGGATAACGAGTGACAAAATCCTTAAAGTTCAGTATGAGATTTTCAGTTCTTTTTCTACATGCATACTCATCTTTGCAGGACAGTGGTTTTCATGTATAAACGTTCTGCTTTTAGAGGTGGTTGAGGCCGTGTGGAAGATCCCAGGGGCCAGCATGGTGTCAAGGAGTCTGAGTGCTTGGGGGTAAAAACTCTCCTGCAGCCTGGCAGATCTGGTTCTGATGCTGCAGTATCTTCTCTTGGATGGCAGAAGTGTGAAAAGTCCATGTGAGGGGTGTAAGGGGTCCTGCTCAATGCTGCAGGCCTTGCGGACACTGCGTTTGTAAAATATGTCCTTTAGTAAAGGGAGTAGCACCCCAATAATGTTCTCTGCTGTCTTCACTATCCTTTGCAAGCGCTTGCAGTCGGATATGTTGCAGTTGCCATACCAGACAGTGATGCAGCTGGTCAGGACACTCTCCATGGTGCCTCTGTAGAACATGGTGAGGATGGAAGGGGGAAGACTTGCTTGCTTCAGCCGCCTCAGGAAGTGTAGTCTCTGCTGGGCTTTCTTGATTAGTGATGAGGTGTTATATGTCCATGTAAGTTCCTCAGTTATGTGCACACCGAGGAACTTGGTACTCCAGACAGTTTCCACATCTAAACCGTTGATGCTGAGTGGGATGTGGGCAGGACGTGATTTTCTGAACTCCACGATTATCTCTTTTGTCTTGTCGACATTGAGAGATAGATTGTTGTCTTCACACCATGCGGACAGCCGTTCCACCTCATCTCTGTATGCTCTTTCATCATCCCTGCTTATCAGTCCCAGCACTGTCGTATCATCTGCGAAATCCACAATTCTAATAGCAAAATCTAATAATCAAAAAATTCACAAAAAAACAGAAAATTCAATAAAACCTCCACTGGCACTCAGGGGATTCATCTGATCCAGTTGAATATAAAGGTGGTGGGCGGGTCCTAAGAAGTGATGTAAGAGTGGCTCCACCCCATAAGGTTTCATCCACAAAATACAAGGAGAATATTCAAACAATTTAAATACATGTGTGGTGGATGGCCGGCCGTTTATCCCGGCCAATACCCCCAAGCCGCCAGGTGGAGCCCTCCTTGCAGTATGGAGGTCCCCAGAAGACCAGCAGGGCATCATGGACAATGTAGTTTTTATGCGCAGCCCTGCTGGATGACATGGGGGCCACTAGGGGACGCTGCAGGGAGGAATAACGGCTATTTTCCCTACGCCCCAGAAGCACACGTGGACAAGAGGAATGACGTGCTTCCGGGGTGAAGAAAAGAACTTGTACCTGACCCGGAAGTGATTGAGAGTCACATGGACTGGGGATGGAGAACACTTCCGGGTCAGGAAATATATAAGGACTGTGGGAGCTCCCAGACAGCGAGCTGAGCTGGGTGGAAGGGTGGCAACGCGTCCGGGAGTGGAGGATTGTTTATTATTGGTGATTATTGTGATTTGTATGAATATAGTGGAGGAGAGGGTGCTTTGTGCACTGTGGCAATTGAATAAAGTCATTATTGGGACTTTTACCCATTGTCTGGAGTCGTGGACAGGGGTTCAAGGGAGCGAGAGCGCCCCCTATCTGTCACAACATTATACCCACAGACTAAATAATAAATCAAGTTAGTAAAGGAAGTAAATAGTTTATTTTTAATGTGTATTTCACAGACAAGAAGTCACAAAGCATGGTACAATAAAAGAAAAATAAAAAAGATGAAGCTAGGCAAGACATAGTCACATTAACATACATAATAGTGTAAAATCTATTAAATTAGAATGGAATAAATAAAAATACATCTTCAGTACATATAATTGAAAGGCCGTAACCCCCCTTGTTTTTAAATAAACATAAGCCTTAGCTGTAAAATCAATGTGAGCTTGATGACATTCTGTGTCATGGAAACCAAGCTGCTTTCCAAGTGTCAGCGGAAACAGCAACACAAAATGGCCGTGGCTACAAACAAGCAACACAAAATGGGACTGAAGTTTTCATAACAGCGCCCCCCCTAATGTTTTTTTGAAAGGAGCCCACTAATACCAATTTGTTCTTTTTTAATTAATGATATATCATAGATGCATATTTTATTATACCTACTTAACTTTTATTGACATTTATCTAACTCTATATTTATTTTTCTAGTATCAGAATGTAGTTTAAGTTAATTTGTTTTGGTTTCAATAGATGTATTTTTCATATTTTCAATTCTTGTTTTCTTCTTCGCGCCCTCCTTTTTGTTACTTCGTGCCCCCCCTAGGGGGGCCCACCCCACAGTTTGAGAACCACTGGCTTACAGTTAACAAAAGCAGCCACATTCCCAAAAGGTGCCCTTAATGCAATATCAGTGCTTTTAAGTCGTCTGATTATGTTAGGAAAACCTGATTTGTTGTAAATTGCCTTTTTATGTTGGTAACAACATGTTATGTTATATAGATAGATAGATAGATAGATAGATAGATAGATAGATAGATAGATAGATAGTGTATTAATCCCAAGGGGAAAGTCACATATACTGTATATACTCAGCAAAAAAAGAAACGCCCCTTTTTCAGGACTGTGTATTTCAACAATAATGTTTTAAAAATCCAAATAACTTTACAGATCTTCATTGTAAATTGTTTAAACAATGTTTTCCATGCATGTTCAATTAACCATAATCAATTAATTAACATGCACCTGTGGAATGGTCGTTAAGACCTTAACAGCTTACAGAAAGTAGGCATTTAAAGTCACAGTTCTAAAAACGCAGGACACTAAAGAGACTTGTCTACCGACTGTGAAAAACACCCAAAGAAAGATGCCCAGGGTCCCTGCTCATCTGCATAAACGTGCATTAGGCATGCTGCAGGGAGGCATGAGGACTGCTGATGTGGCTAGGGCAATAAATTGCCATGTCCACACTGTGAGACGCCTAAGACAGCGCTACAGGGAGACAGGAAGGACAGCTGATCATCCTCGCAGTGGAAGACCACGTGTAACAGCACCTGCACAGGATCGGTACATCCGAATATCACACCTGCATGACAGGTACAGGATGGCCACAACAACTGCCCGAGTCACACCAGGAACACACAATCCCTCCATCAGTGCTCAGACTGTCCGCAATAGGCTGAGAGAGGCTGGACTGAGGGCTTGCAGGCCTGTTGTAAGGCAGGTCCTTACCAGACATCACCAGCAACAACGCCGCCTATGAGCACAAACCCACCTTCGCTGGACCAGACAGGAGTGGCAAAAAGTGCGTGAGTTTCTGCATGACAGCAATGTCAGTGTTCTGCCATGGCCAGTGAAGAGCCCAGATCTCAATCCCATTGAGCACGTCTGGGACCTGTTGGATCGCAGGGTGAGGGCTGGGGCCATTCCCCCCAGAAATGTCCAGGAACTTGCAGGTGCATTGGTAGAAGAGTGGGGTAACATCTCACAGCAAGAACTGACAAATCTGGTCCAGTCCATGAGGAGGAGATGCTCTGCAGTACTTCAAGCAGCTGGTGGCCACACCAGATACTGACTGGTACCTTTGATTTTGAGCCTCCCTTCATTCAGGGACACATTGTGAAACATTTTTAGTTTATGTCTTATGGTGTTGACTCTTTTAGTGTTCATACAAATATTTACACATTAAGTCTACTGAAAGTAAAAACAGTTGAAAGTCAGGGGGCGTTTCTTTTTTTGCTGAGTATATATATATAGCATTTCATTGGTTGGTTGAAGGCTTCCAACACATGAAGGAGTGAAGCCTGGCTATGAATTTCCTGACCTGTCGGCCAGTTCTTTGAGAAGTAACAACAGATTGTTGATATTAAAAAAAAGTTCCTCAGTTTAAATACACAGCATTGGTCCTCTTAAAAAGGAACTAAAACACAGTCTGTGCATGATATTCATCACATATGAACTTTAATATGTCTGTCACATTATAATAAAGGCTTGTGATATGAATTATTATGCATGTGAGTTGTCATTTAGCTGGTTTGGTTGCATTTCCCTACTTGATCGAGGGTTTCCTCACTTCCCAGTTTCTGCAAAGTGTTGCTTTCACATCAGTCAGAGTTGACTTTGTCATACACACGTGCTTAGGGGGCAGCCAAAGGGTCCAAGTGAGCGTGAAATATCAAGTGACAGAAGGTTGGAACGGAGCACTAACGCCTTTTTTCCTCTTCCAACAAACCAGCAAAAGAATAATAATTTTCTCTCACCTCAGTCCCACGCAACAACATCATTTCTGGCTCCCCATGATGACGCCAATTGCAGTCCATCATCGATGACATCACTTCCGGTCACTCATTGATGACTTCATCTCCGGCTCTTCATAGTGACATCACTTCCGACCCACAGTGATGACGTCACTTCCTCTGCCTCTCTGTTCCTAACTTCCTTCCTGCAGCCATTCCATAAAAGACCCATGTGAAATGTGCTTGTTTGTCAAATGTATTTTTCAAGTTTTGTTTTGAGTACTCGGTCCACCAAACGTTATACGGAGAATTCCCCCAACTCTTCTTTTGTCGTTTGTCTATGTTTATTTTCCACAATGTAAATATACGCATATTTCCCCTGTCAACTTTTCTTTTATAATGCCTGAAGTTTGTGTGGAAAGTTACACACGCACATTTCAGGCCTCTATTCTTTGTGTGTACGCAAGTTTATAAATGAGACCCCAGGTCTTGTTTTTCTTAAGTACTTGTTATAGCTGTCAGAAGAAGAGTGTTAAGCAATGAAAAAAAAAGCTAAGAAAAACCGTAATAATGTACTGTGTATTTAAAGCAAAGAGCTTTGTTTGCTTTGTGGGCTGCACAGAGAGTTTTTATCACTGTAATAATGAACTTCAGTCACTAGCCTAAATTGTTGCTCTCTTTATGGTAGCTGCCATGCTTGTCAGATCTCAAAATAAGTATTTTGGAAATATCTCATTTATCAAGATTCCTCAGCCAGCATTCAGTTGAGAAATGGATTGTAGTCCACGCTAATATTGACATTTATGCAGATGGGACGTGTCAATTGGATTTATCCTGAACTTACAAAATTACTCTGAGCAGCACCAATTGGACAGTTAACTGAGTTAAAAAGCTTCAACAGAGAAATGCATTTATGTAGAACTCATGTGCTAGCATACTAAGGTTAACTAAAGGTTAACTAAAGAGCAGCAGCAATGACATAACAGCATTCACAGCTCCACAAGAAGACAGAAGCAATGCCAGCTGCAATGGGCACATGTGCCAGCACACTGCAGGGTTCATTCACACACTCCCACAGAGTCAAATCAGAGTCCCTGATTAACTTGACAAGCACACGTCTGAAGATGTAGGAGGAAAACCAGAGGACAGAGGACTTGGATAGTATTAAGACCCTTCACTTTATGCACACTTTGTGTTGCACATTTAATTTTAGACAGGTAATTTATCCCTTTTCCTATCCAACTACACTCAATAACCAATAATACCAAAGTGAAAACTTGTTTTCACAAAAGTTTTGCAAATTTATTAAAAATCAATTCCGTAATCTGTCAGTTGTAGAAGTGTTCAGACCCTTTGCTGTGGCACTCCAAATTCTGGTCAGATGGATCCTGTTGGCTTTAACTCTCACTGAGATGTTTCTAGAACTTGATTGGAATCCACCTGTGGCAAACTGAATTGATTAGATATCATTCAGAATGCACACGTGTACCTGTGTATATAAAGTAAGTTTCTACAATTCACATACACTAATTCAAAATATAAACTTTAAAAAGCTGTAAAATAAAATTTTATTTTTCAAAAATTATAGAACGTCTGCCAACTCTGCGCTGCACTCAGTCTCAGTGGATGATTAAACAGGACGACCGACATGACCAAGAGAAGAATGATCATGTGAGCCTCAGTTGACTGTGAGGCAGTTACCAGATTCTAATCTTGCAGAATTCCCAAGACTCCCTATATTATTAGCATTTTGTGTATATTGTAAAAAGAATGAAAAGACACAGCATAAAAGGTTGGGGTTTCCGGCCCCGTATACTGTAAACAAAAAGTTATTTTCAAAACAGGTCAAAATATACAAACAAAATTGTTCATATGCACGACGCCTTCACAGGCGTCGGTGGCCATTTTATATAGGAGGAGCCGGAAGTGGAGGAATGCTGGGAAGGAGGCGTGAGGGATGACGGGATTGCTGACGTCAGGGAAGATGGCGGAGGAAGGGTGGAAGTGGACGTACTGCGGTCAGGTTATGATGGCGGTGCGTCTTTTTTCCTAGGAGAGAGAGCAGAAAGGTTAGTACCCCGCCATTCCCTACCGGCGAACGTCCTTCGAAGCGGTTTCAGGTCCGTCCGTGGCCTCCTACTCGCGCATGCGTGACAATATATATATATGTATATTATAATATTATTACATTATTTATATATATTGTGATAGATGGTGGAGCCCTCCCTGCAGCATGGAGGTGCCCCGAATGCCAGCAGGGAATTATGGACATTGGAGTTTTCCTTTACAGCCCTGCTGGATACCATGGGGGCCACTGGAAGGCGCTGCAGGGAGGAGCAGTGACTATTTTCCCTACGCCCCGGAAGTACACATGGACAAAGGGAATGACGTGTTTTTGGGGTAAAGAAAAAGGGTTTTTATCTGACTCGGAAGTGTTCTCAGTCACGTGGACAGAGAGGGCAAAACACTTCCGGGACAAGGACAATAAAAGACTGAAAGAGACACCAGAGCGTTGAGCTGAGCTGGGTGGAAGGGTGGCAACGCGTCTGGAGTGGTGGAGGATTGATTATTGTATTTGTGATTGATTATTTATGAGTATTGTGGAAAGGAGGGTGCTTTGTGCACTGCTGTGTAGTAATAAAGCCAACATTTGGACTTCTACTTGGTGTCTGACGTTTGATCAGAGGGTTCAAGGGAGTGATAGCGCCAATATATATATATTGTGACAGATGTCCAGGGACCTTGCCCCACCGGGTTGCCAGAAGAACCGGGAAAAGGACAGTTTCTTCCCTGGACCACAAGGGGGCGACCTCCTGGGATTACATGGGGGTCACAGAGCTTGGAAGCTCAACCCTATGGAGGGACGTGGCCACCACCCGGGAGTGCCTGGACAGCTCCGAAACAGTGGTCCGCAGCACTTCCGCCTCACCCAGAAGTGCTGCCAGAAGAGGAGCTGAAGTCGCAGGCAGCACTTCCACCACACCCGGATGTTAAAAGAGGCCGCCTCACTCCACTCGAGAGCCGGAGTCGGGTGGAAGTGGACAGAGCTTGCAAGAGAGGAGAGAAGGCGACAGAGAGAGAGAAGGAAAGAAGTCTGAAGGACTGATTGATGGTGAAAGGTGAACTGTTTGGGGTGTCATTGTGTGTTACACAATAAAACGTGTGTGTTACGGACATTCTGTGTCTGCCTGTTTGTGTCCGGGTCTGAATATTCCACTATATATACTGTATATATATATATATAAAACCATACTAGCTGTGTAAGCCCGTGCTGAAAAAAGCCCAGGGTCCTAGAAACTATTGAAATTGTCAGAAAAAAATTGAAATGTACAGATGTCAGGTAATTGAAAGGCATCTCTCTCCTAGGAGGATTCGTTTTGCTGACGTGCTTGCATCGCTTGTGCATTAGCGGTCGGAGGAAAAGTAAAAGGGATACCGTTTTGCCAGTGTTTCTGCCGCGGTTTCGTTCTGCTGACAAGCTCTCCTCGCTGGTGTTATTAGTGGCTAAGCGAGTTTTCTGTTTCCTCGGTTCCATCCCCCCCATACGTTATGGGGCAGTGGTTCACAGGAGGCATCCCAGCTTAGACACCTGCAAAGATTCATGGGAAATGGAGTCCAGTAATGCAGCTCTGTTAGGGTCTCTGGGTGCCACAAGAGGATGTTGTCAGGTGAGGACAGCCCTGGTTTTCAAACACACCAGACATGCCCCCCACAAGTCATGCCAGGTCACCAATAGCTGTTCCGAGTCCAATACATTAGTGCGTTGACAGTCAGTTCACGTGATTACGTGGGCGGCGTAATGATGTCACACGAAACTCCGCCCCCACGGCGGTCAAGCTCAACTCCATTACAGTAAATGGAGAAAAATACCTTCCAGTTATGACCATTACGCGTAGAATTTCGAAATGAAACCTGCCCAACTTTTGTAAGGAAGCTGTAAGGAATAAGCCTGCCAAATTTCAGCCTTCTACCTACACGGGAAGTTGGAGAATTAGTGATGAGTCAGTCAGTCAGTCAGTCAGTCAGTCAGTCAGTCAGTGAGTGAGGGCTTTGCCTTTTATTAGTATAGATATCCTCTTTAATAAAACCCCTATGTGCTTCCAGGTGTCTGTGTGTGTGTGTCTTTTGGTGAAGTGCGCATGCGCGGGCCGTGCTGCTCATCGCACCGTGCCCTGCCCATGTGCATGGCACCGTGGACGCACACACACTGGAAGCTGGGCACACAGTGAATGGCCTTGCCGCTGCCGCGCACGATAAGCAAATAAAGGACACCATTGCTGGAGAGAGTGCTGATTGGGTAGTTGCGGCCGCACACATAAAATCCGTTGCTGGGGAGACACCACACATACAATAATCAGCTGCACGCCAGCACAGATTAAAATACTTGCTGGGGAACTGCACAGTACTTGCTGGGGAGACGCCATGGGCACGGTTATCAGCTACATGCCACACATTACATCAGTTGCTGGGGACACACTGCTGATTGCCCACTGTTGTGACAGAAAATTAAAGTCATATTACAGACATCGAAGCCAGTATTACTGTCAGAGAAAATTACAAGCATTTTCCGGAAATACAAACCAGTATTACTGCGAGAGAAAATTAAAGACACACAATACAGTGACGCATATTACAGCCACATAAAAGCCAGTATTACTGTAAGAGAAAATATTACGGACGTATCTACTAACAACATGCCACCCAAAAAAAAAAGGACACGTCAAGTAGGACAAAAGACACAGACAATCAAATCCTGTATAAGCAACATCTCCTGGAAGAACGGTCAGCTCAACAAGTAAACATCAACAAAAAAAAGGCTGAAACACAAAGAAAAATACGAGCAAATAGATTGATTGAAGAAAAAGAAAATGACCGTCAGAGAAACGTTAAAAGCGAAAGACTCAGAAGAGCAAACCTTAGAAAAAGTTGGCATTTACTTGCCAGAACCAGTATTCAGCCACGGTCAGTTATATGTTGTATTATCAAGAGTTAGAAGTTTTCCAGATGTTGTTGTCAAGGTTGTGGAGATTCCTGAACAAGGCAAACTGTTGCCAAACTCAGACAGAATATTTACAAGAAATGTTGTCTATAATGAAATTGTGTAGAAAAATTTCATGAGTTAAAAAAAATACCTAAATATCTTCTTCAGATATTGTGTCTTACAGATTGTTACAAGGTTTTACACTAAGGCAATATTAATTACTAGCCAACTCGCGGCGTACCATACGCCGCATAATCAGGCCGGTTTTTTAATGATTTTTATGCACAGAGAGAAAATTAACATTTGAAAAATCGGTATTGTAATAAATCAGCAAGAAAAGCAACATTGTAACAATGCACGGAACGAACCAACACACAATCGTCCGTGACTGAAAACTGGCGGACTGCCATCGCGCCTCAGTTTGCTATGGTGCACGTGGTCGTGCGTCGTAACCAAAAACTCGGTTTTTAAAGACTGCTTACTTCATTGTGTTTTAACCTCAGTTGTAAAGGATCGTTTTAAGGATCCCATGGGATACCCCTCGCAAACCGTTTTACACGCTGCATATGGCGATTCACCTCCACGAGAAACATGCCTCTATGAACAGTCAAGGTGGCTCGGAGGTGCATGTGGCCTCTACGACAGACGAATATAAATGACGCCGTTTTTTCTGTGTCGTCGCGTCCGAGTAGGTGGGCGTGGCTCTGCGAGTTGTCATCGTATCCAATGGTCTTGGAGTTGGTGGGCGTGGCTCCTTCCTGCGTGCTCCATAGGTGTCTTACTTGTCGGCGGCTTAGTGAATCCACGCCCTTTCCGGCGTGCTTTCCATGGGTGTCTTGCCTTAGTGAATTATATATATAGATACTTACTGTATTGTCATATACGTTTCTATTTTATTTTTATTATTATTTTACTTTAGGCTTCTTGCAAAAATAATTTTGACAAAAAAAAATGAAGACAAGAAACAGAATGAGGTCAAGGCCCCTTGCCATTTAATACAGACTGTTCCTACTAATGTTTATGCACTACTGTTCTAGTGCCCGTTATTGTAACGGGCTTAATGTCTAGTAGTTTTATATATATATATATAAAGAGAGAGAGAGAGATGTAATTAGTAATTTGTAAAGTTTGTATTTGAATCTGTCAGTCTTGCCACAGCACTCTGCACCTACATTAAGTGAAGAGGACTAAACAATAATAAACTGAATCATAAACATGCTTACAGTATATGGTGGGATTAAACACTTGAAACTAGCCATTTATATGCTGTATATGTTCACACAAACGCTCAGGTTACAAGAGACTACATGAACGAGGGGTCCTGGCATACTGATAAGGGCTGTTTGGGTGGTTCCTCTTACCAGCACAAAATATCCCATTACGCTTCATGAGTATATCATATGGCAGATCCCTTAGACCAGCTGCCCGCCAGGCAAATTGCACATGTCTATATAAATTATGCATTAAGGCAGATAAATATGTTTGTGTGCTTCTGTCCATTATAAGAAAACAAACAAAAAAACTAGATGAAATGCATGTGTTTACTAAAGTACGAGTCACCATTTGTAAGGCAAAAAATAAAATAGGAAAAGGTGTCATTTCAGGCAATGTAGACATGTAGAAAACACGACTTAGCAGGATGTTAGCCTGACTCAGTGTATGCAGATGTCATAAAACGGGATGATGATGATTAGAAAATGTGAATTACCTGCTGGATTGCCCTGTGCGGAACTCTGGTTGGTTTCTTCATTCCGCCTACTTCTGCTGACTCTCTAATGAAAAAAATCAGACTTGGAAAATGGATGAATAACAAAAATAAAACAATACAAAGAATGGATTCATGACTGAAAAGGAAAGAAAGGAAGAATACATTAATTAGATTGATTAAATTGACTATTTTCTCCAGTGGTGGCACAGTGCTGCCTTGCAGTTAGGAAACCCGGGTTCGCTTCCCGGGTCCTCCCAGCGTGGAGTTTGCATGTTCTCCCCGTGTCTGTGTGGGTTTCCTCCGGTTTCCTTCCACAGTCCAAAGACTTGCAGGTTAGATACACTGGCGATCCTAAATTGTCCCTAGTATGTGCTTGGTGTGTGTGTGTGTGTGTGTGTGTGTGCCCTGCGGTGGGCAGGCGCCCTGCCCGGGGTTTGTTCCTGCCTTGCGCCCTGTGTTGGCTGGGATTGGCTCCAGCAGACCCCTGTGACCCTGTAGTTAGGATATAGCGGGTTGGATAATGGATGGATGGATGGACTATTTTGTCTTATTGAGTATGAAGTTTGAATATTAGAACAATTGTAATGAGAAAAGATCAGTTTGTTCATTTTGTTCTTCTAGATTTTCTAAATTAACATCAAGTCAAGGTCTGAAGGTCCCATAAAGTCCTGCTCTCCACCTCACTACTTGGTGAGTTATTCTGTGTGTCTATAGTTCTTTGCGTTGTCACACATTAGTGCTTTGGGGACAGCTTAAAGGCTCTGGTAGTGGTAATTCCTCACCGATTCACAGGGTGGCGCTGTATTCTAACACCACTGAATGACTGACATCCTCACCACCTCTGACATGACTTCCAGTGTCCGTCCTCCCAGGACCCGCCTTTTCTTTCCTGACTGGCATTTAACTGGGAGTGTCACTCGCGTCCTTAGTGACGATTGTGTTTGCTGAACGGCTGCATTTATTTTGTCTTACGCTATATGGGGGTGCGGTGTCACCCCAACTCTTTATCTTTGTCTTGTTCTCTTTTACAGTGTGAACAAAGACTGTCCAGCATTTGTATGTAATCGGCCTTTAACAAGCCACCAACCATGTTCTCGAGTTCTTGATGCAGACTTTATTTTAAACTAACAACTGGGAGCCACTGTAAAAATTCCCTTCATAATTGTGTTCAATCAGGTCACCTCCTAATCTCCTTTTGCTTAAGCTGGAAAGGTTCAGCTCCTTCAATCTCTACTCATGGCTCATACATATCATCATGAATCCAGAAGTAATTAAATTCTTTCTGAAAGCTGTCAACTTTTCAAGCAAGGAGTGTGGTGTGGTGGTTAAGGCTATGGACTTGAAAACTTCAGGTTGTGGGTTCAAATCCCGCTACTGCCACTGTGTGACCCTGAGCAAGTCACCTGACCTGCGTGTGCTCCAATTGGAAAACCAAACGGAAATGCAACCAATTGTATAAGAAATGTTGTAACTCGCGTTGGATAACAATGTCGGCCAAATAAGTGAATGAGTTCAATGCAATGGCAAGCTGTATGCCTAGAAAGCTCTGTTTTAAAGTATAATATCTGCTAGATTGTAATTTTAATTTACTGCAATGCCATCTTTGTTTACTTCATTGCTGCAGTACATGCAGTTTTGGTTTGCTATGGTCTCATATCTAAAACTGCCTCAATTCGAGGGTGAAAATATGCACATACCAAAAAAAAAAAAAAACAGAATAATGTGTAAGCTAAAAAAAAATCTGATTTATATAACCTAGCGTACGCACATTTCTATGCAAATTACCATAATAAATTACAATCATGTTTTAAATGTGCATACATCGGACTCAGTGCTATGGGAGCTCGAGCGTCTCTCATAGTGCTCCTCAACTTGGGAATTCTCTTCCCTCTCATATACATCAGCTTTACTGCTTTTTGATTTATGATTCTCTTCTTTTAATTTAACTAATGTTGTTTAATTTTATTGTAAGGAGACCTTGAGTGCTAAGATTATAAAACGGGATTTTCTAATGGCCAAATTTAACCAAAACAATTGTTCAGCCTTATCTATGAAATGTAATCCCCCGGCATCTGTTTAGAGCGTGCAGCGGTTTGTACAATCCCAAGCAGCACATGCGTGAGGCATCTTTATCCATTACTTCACTCCACTGCAGTGCCACTCGCAATATGGCGGCGACGTTGACGTACAATGCTGCTGGCCATGCGGCGTCTAGTAATTCTATGTCTATGATCAAAGCAGTTGGCCTTCTCATACTTGGACACTTCCGCCATCTCTTGGCAATTTAAAGCAACATGGGTAAAGAGCGACGCACAAGGACCATAGATGGTGCCACGGTGAAGTTCTGGGGACGTATGGGGACGTGTGCCGAAGGTTGTGTCGGTGAAAAGGTGCCCTGCAGTTCACTACGAACATTTTTCCAAACCAAACATACCTCATGACCTTCTCCTGGTCACAAAGGAGCCCCATGCCCAGTTTGGTGCCGATCGGATCGGACGATTTTTATGGCGGACAAATAAACATACATACATCGACTCTGCTTTTTATATTAGATTTTGTTTCTTTCATTTCGGAAATTTACCGGTTATAGATTCCTGGGTACTCCTGCTAGTACAGTATAAAAATAAAAATATTAAAAGTACAGAGTAGAATTTAACAGTAGATGATATCACATAATATGATTTGGATTTGTTCAGAGTCCTGGAGACCTCATCCATCAAGCTGCCTCTCCCCATTGGCCATTCCATAGCTGAGTCAGTGCTGGGCCAGCCAATCCGATGAAAGGACCCCTCTGCCCCGCGATTCCTTCAATCCTCCATCAGAGATGACTTTACCTTAGGCAGGCCAAACAACTTGACAGGTGCGCAGTGGCACCAAGTGCCACATTTGAGTACCAAGAAGAATAGGTGAGGGTTAGTAACAAATTATAACTGTTATGTTACTTATGTTTTAGTGCTACTGACTAACAACAGAGATGCAGTCTGTACAGCTAATCAGCAGCTCTAGTCAGGGTGTGCTAAACTGAAGTAGTGACAATGCTAATCCACCTCATACATATGCAGTCATGACACGGCATATCTTAATTGGCTAGAAGAGCAGCCTCCCTCCCGGCCCAACATACCGCGCACTGTGCAACTGAGTGAGCCGATAGCACCTCTACTTTGTGCTCTGGGGGACAAAAAAGCATAAGTTGCCAGTGTCTGAGTGAGTATCCACTATCACCTGGCACGTGTAATGATGTGATTGCTGTTTCACTGAATAGTACAGAACGTATGAAACACTGAGGGTTCAGCCAGTTACCTTACCAACAAGCCAGCCAACACGTCCAGCACCATCACATCTGTCAAAGCTAATTGCCTTAAAATGAACAAATCACAGACTGACCCGCGTCACCGAGACACAACATTTGAAACAAAGAAACAAGACCAACCACAATCGAATTAACCAATTTCAATTCACATGTTTCAGGTTCTTAAAATAGTCAAACGTCAGTGTGTATTTGTGTCTTTTTAAGATGGAGTAAAGACAAATCCTATAATTATGGTCAGGCTACAGATTCATATGGGCAAAAATTGAATGTACAATCAAATACATTCACTGTTAAAATTTGACATGTCAGAATTGTTCAACCAATTTTGAATACAACTAATCTTGTCACTGAGACATCAATTACACAATAACATTACGATACATGTAATTTATCCTTCTTTCAACAGTAATTCGGCCGGTGGAAAACCTGACAGTTTTAACGGTTGTAGATATTCTTTGTGTTATTGTAAGTTGATGTTTTCATCTTCCGCACCATCACAACCAACTGTTTCAGCAGAGTCTATTGATACGCATTTAACCAATTAGCTGTGTAACTGATTGACAATTTTCACATGAATTCGTTTGACTTCATCGTTCCTCACCCATGTATTCATTTCTTCTGTTGCCCGGAGGGGACTGGGCGGTCTCATGGTCTGGAATCCCTACAGATTTTATTTTTTTTTCTCCAGCCGTCTGGAGTTTTTTTTTTTTTGTTTTTTCTGTCCCCCCTGGCCATTGGACCTTACTCTTATTCGATGTTAATTAATGTTGATTTATTTTGTTTTCTTATTGTGTCTTTTATTTTTCTATTCTTTATTATGTATGTATGAGCTACTTGTTTGTATGAAAATGTGCTATATAAATAAATGTTGTTGTTGTTGTTGTTGTGACCCACTCACACGACATGGCCATAGTGGTATGAAGCTAGGGTAGCAGACCAGAATTCCCAAGTACCTGCCTTGAGAGGGTGTACTCAAAGGCAGCCTGAGGTTCCAATCTGGCAGCTGGCTTTGGCCTACAATGTCCCAAAATGCACTTACCGTGTATACTCACGTGTAAGTCGGGTCTTGAAATCCGAAAAATCAATCATAAAATCAGACCCCGACGTTGTGAAAAGGTGCTATATAGGCGCTCGACCCGACACAGACTGGACATGGAGGCACATGTAAAATAAATAAACTATTTCTTTTTCTTCACCTGTGGGCCACGTCTTCCCCGTAATCCCCACAGGCACAACACAGTCCTAAGCACAAATATACCAAATAAAACACACAACAAAGCACTCTTTTCTTCCTCCACCACTCCTCCCGATTCTGGCTCTTCGAGTGGTGGCTGCTGGACCCTTTTATAGTTCACCCAGAAGTGCTCCAGGTCCTTGATTACCGAGTTCCGACTGCACTTCCGGGTGTGGTGAAAACACTGCCCACAAGGGCTTAGGAGTTCCAGCTGTAGCCCCCCATGGAGGCGCCAACAGGGCTGCCCCCAACTCCAATTCCCATGGAGCCCTGCGGGAAACCGAGGCACTGCTCCATCCCAGTGGGGTGGCCATCTAGTGTCCAGGGGGAGGTATTGCACCGTTCATGACTGCTCCCCCTGAGCATATAATGAAGGGCTGTCCCGGCTGGTCATGGGCCCCGGCCATCCGCCACAGCGTATACGCCCGTTCAAAAATGCGACACTTATTTTTATTTTTTACATCTTCTTGCCTCCTCCAATCTCACATTAGTTTCTCAGATGCATCAAATTTTGTTGCAGCAGTGCAGTTACCAATTTCTTTCACCACTTCAATGACTTTTAATTTAAAACCAGCTTTAGACCCATCTCTAACCTGCCCTTCTTAAGTAAAATTCTAGAGAAGGCAGTCATTTTGCAATTAAATGACCACCTCAATAAACATGCTATTCTTGATAAATTTCAGTCAGGCTTCAGAACAAGTCACAGCACAGAAACTGCACTTGTTAAAGTAGTAAATGACTTGCAGGTAAATGCAGACAGAGGCCATTTATCTGTTCTCATCCTCTTAGATCTGAGTGCTGCATTTGACACCATTGATCACAATATTCTTAGAAATCGCCTCAGTCAATGGGTGGGCCTCTCTGGCAGTGTCTTAAATTGGTTTGAAACCTACCTGACAGGGAGAAAATTCTTTGTGAGTTGTGGTAATCAAATCTCAAAGACACATGATATCCAATATGGTGTTCCACAAGGCTCTATCCTGGGTCCGCTGCTTTTCTCAATCTATATGCTTCCGTTAGGTCAGATTATCTCAGGTTACAATGTGCGTTACCACAGCTATGCTGATGACACACAGCTGTACTTATCAATAGCACCTGATGACTCCGACTCTTTCGATACACTAACACAATGTCTTACTAGTATTTCTGAATGGATGAATAGTAATTTTCTCAAACTAAATAAAGAGAAAACTGAAATTTTAGTAATTGTTAATAATGGATTCAATGAGGTTATCAGAAATAAACTTGATGCACTAGGATTAAAAGTTAAGACGGAAGTAAAAAACTTAGGGGTAACCGTTGACTGTAATCTGAATTTTAAATCGCATATTCATCAGACCACTAGGACAGCATTTTTTCACTTAAGAAACGTAGCAAAAGTTAGACCTCTTATATCATCGAAAGATGCTGAGAAATTAATTCACGCTTTTGTTTTCAGTAGATTAGATTACTGTAACGCACTCCTCTCAGGACTACCCAAAAAAGACATAAATCACTTGCAACGAGTGCAGAATGCAGCTGCTAGAATTCTAACTAGGAAAAGAAAATCTGAACACATTTCTCCAGTTTTGATGTCACTACACTGGTTACCTGTGTCATTCAGGATTGACTTTAAAATTCTGCTTATGGTTTATAAAGCCTTAAATAATCTCGCACCATCTTATATATCAGAATGCCTGACACGTTATATTCCAAATCGTAACCTTAGATCTTCAAATGAGTGTCTCCTTATAATTCCAAAAGCTAAACTTAAAAGAAGTGGTGAGGCGGCCTTCTGCTGTTATGCACCTAAAATCTGGAATAGCCTGCCAATAGGAATTCACCAGGCTGATACAGTGGAGCACTTTAAAACACTGCTGAAAACACATTACTTTAACATGGCCTTTTATAACTTCACTTTAACGTAATACTGATACTCTGTATGTTCAATTCATCATAATAACTATTTACAGTGGATCCAAAATCCATACTGACCCCTACTCTCTCTTCTGTTTCTTTTTCCGGTTTTTTTGTGGTGGCGGCCTGTGCCACCACCACCTACCCAAAGCATCATGATGCACCAACATTGATGGACTGAAAGCCAGAAGTCTATGTGACCATCATCATCAGGTCCTTCCTTGAAAACCCTAAATACAAAGAGGACTGTTTGATTTATGTTAGGTAGATTGCCCAGAGGGGACTGGGCGGTCTCTTGGTTGGAACCCCTACAGATTTTATTTTATTTTTTTTTTTCTCCAGTTTTTGGAGTTTTTTTTTTTTTTTTTTTTGTTTTTTCTGTCCACCCTGGCCATCGGACCATATGACTTATGTTTATTTTTTATTGTGTCTATTACTTTTCTATTCATTTTGTAAAGCACTTTGAGCTACATTTTTTTTTGTATGAAAATGTGCTATATAAATAAATGTTGATTGATTGATTGATTGATAATTTCTTCTGATTGAACGCTCCATCATAGGGATGCTGTTACGATAAAGGAGTATAAGGGTGTGAGATACAAATAACACAAATCAGTGCAAACATTGCTTCGGAATAGTTTGGGTATTACTGCGTGGTCACGTAGGCACAATAGAGAGAGAGAGAGAGAGAGGTTAGGAGCACGTGATGATACAGCGCATTGCCGCACCCACATACAAAAAAAGGCCGTGTGCTCCGTGGTTACTCTCTCAGGTGGGCATTAGTGTGAGTTTTCCACATTCGACTTATATGACCGACATTATAAAATACCAGAAATTATACAATAAAATCAAGTCCTGACTTATCAGTGGGAGAACTTATCCACTAGTATATACGGTAGTTTAAAATATTTAAAAATATAAATATAAATATATTATTGCCCTCCCCCGGATTTTGTTTACTGGATATACAATTTAAAGAGATTGTTATTTTCATGGGAATTGTTACATATGCATTATTTTCACATTTACTTTAAAACTTTTGTAAAAACAATATTTGGAATTAGTTTTTCTTCAAAATCGCATTGAATTTTGATTCCGTGTTTGAACTTACATCGTGACAGCGCAACGTATAACTGCCTGTGAGTGAATATCGTTTCTTTCTCTCTAATAAATAAAACGACTTTCTCAAATGTTTGTCCATGCTCTTTCTTCTTCACTTTGTCATTGACGTGTCTTTTAGAAATTATTGTCCTGATAAAATTTATAAGAGCTGAGAGCGCAGGAAGTGTGTCTGACAAAAGCATTCACACGACTGAGGTTAGATGACCGTGGTCTTGTTTGAAAATAGTTGTAAGTAGGGTGTGACTTGAATGAATCTCATGTTAAAAGTCTCCGTCTCATCGGACTTCATACTGCAACAACAATTTTGGAATCTTTTAATTCTCGCTGGCAACACCAATTATACGATCTACAAGTCTCCGACTTAAAGTTTAAATCCAAACAATATATTCGATGTCTTTTCGCTGTTCCGTTATTTCACAGAGTAATGATTTCCATTTGTTTGCGCTAATGAGATCTTTCCTATCCTTTTTTTGAGACTTTTGAATTTTTGCACTTCCATTATCTCTATCCTGCTGTGCATGTGTACTGCGCCAACATTTTTGAATTCTTTATGACATTCTACTTTGTCATCTACTCTTTGTACTTTATTTCCGGCCCTGGGCGTGGTTAAATCTCTCTCATGCGGGATGTATAATGCTGCTCGCGTTGTGAAGGGGGAGGGGGGGGCGCTGAACACACGCTAAGGAGATGCGGTCGGATCAGCTGCCGTCTTGCTGCTGCTGGTGAGCTGCGTGTTCTGCTTGTCACACTGTGCGTCGATCATTTAAAAGCCTGTACAGCAGCTGTCCTTTTGTCTCACTGCCTTGTCTCGCGTGACGTCAAAGTGTCTTCCGAGAACATCACATCTTGTCTCCCTCCCAAGATTTTTTTTATAATAATGAGATGTTCACTAAATATATTCCTCATCCTTACCAGAGGGAGGATGACCATAAACTCCCAGTTTGTGGATGAAAGGGCAAACAAAGAATCTTTATAAAAGGATATTTACAAGTTGTGACAATTTAACTCCCGGAAGGGCATGTAGTGTCACTAGTGCTACAAAGTGTTACTGAAATATTGTGGCTCTAGAATGTGGCGTACACTAAGGATGCTATAAAAAGTCAAGTGTCTTCGAGTGGCATGATACTGTGGTCACTTAGTCCTAGAGCTTAATGAAAGAATATATTTTGAAAACTGATAGATGGATGAATAAAACTTTTCTTATCAAAGTGTAGCGAATTATCCATGACATCATCTATTCTTTTTTAATAAAATGTGTTTTTTCTGCTCTGAGACTAAAAATGTCTGAAGCCCGACTAACCAAAAATAAACCATGAAGGCTGTTTGGGCCACTCTTTGCACTTGTGTTATTTACGCATTTACAGCCAGCCTAATCAAACATTAAATGAGTTGTCATTAGGTCCTGAAGAAGGTCATAGGCTACGCTAGATCAGAAAAGCAGCCCTCTAGGCAGTGACTTTCAATGTCATCGTGTCGGTGCACTCTGTTGCCTTGGCAACCTGCCATTCACGGGTTTCACTGCATGTGGCATCTACCAAGTAAATGAAAGTCCAGTAAGTCAGGAGGCTTGGCAGAGGTGAACTGTGCAGATTGATCACGAGCAGCACGCAGGACAAAGTAACCAGACTCAATGATAAAACGTCAGAGAAAGTCTGCTCAGTGCCCTGTGTGCCAGTTTTAATGAAGCTGCACCACCATTTAATGTTAGTTGAACGTAGCCTCTTTTATTCAAGATTTGGTGTCACAAACTTTGCCTTCGATCTTCGCCGTGTTCATCGTATCGCCTTTGGTCTTTAGAGGAGGTAATAATCAAGCCAAAGTGGATGCTGCTTTATGACCTATAAAAGGCTCAGCAAGTGCGACGTTTGCTCTTAATTAGAGGCAGCATCTGCAGCAGCTAGACTAAACAACTCTGTAAAGTCTGCCTGCGATTTCAAAAATATCTTTTGCCATTACTGCGTCTTCTGTTAAATATAACTTTTACTTACTGTATGTGATATGGACTAAATTCTTTCCACAGTGGGCCTTAGTGACTAACATTTTGGTCTTCAAACCACAAGGCTGTCGTTTCAGTCCTTATTTCTCACTTACTGTTATGATGCAGCCAGTGTTATAGCAATGGCTTTGGTTTATGTTGGGTGTATTTAATGTTTTTATTATTGTTCATTAAGTTTCCATATTCCATCCATCCATCCATTACCCAACCAACTATATACTAACTACAGGGTCTGCTGGAGCCAATCCCAGCCAACACAGGGCACAAGGCAGGAAACAAGCCCCAGGCAGGGTGCCAGCCCACCACAGGTTTCCATGTTCCATTAGTTCTATTTCTTGCTCTCTTTTATGAACATAACATTTTTGTTTGCTTATTTTTTTTTTTTTTTATTTATTGTCTTTCTATGTAGTGTTCTACTATGTACCTTGAACGTTGTGTGTGGAGCCCAAACAGACAGGACACACTGTGATGTCACCTATTGGAAATTGTGGTCTTTTAAAAATGTTCTCACATTCTCAACTTCTTTTTCCACATAATGACATTTATGATGGACGGCCGGCAGCTCAACCCAGCCGGGACACCCAAAGAATGGAAGGGTACAATACAATACAATACAATACAATTTATTTATGTGTAGCCCAAAATCACACAGGAAGTGCCGCAATGGGCTTTAACAGGCCCTGCCTCTTGACAGCCCCCCAGCCTTGACTCTCTGAGAAGACAAGGAAAAACTCCCAATAAAACCCCAGTAGGGAAAAAATGGAAGAAACCTCGGGAAAGGCAGTTCAAAGAGAGACCCCTTTCCAGGTAGGTTGGGCATGCAGTGGGTGTCAAAAAAAGGGGTCAATACAATACAATACACAGAACAGAACAAATCCTCAATACAGTATAAAAACAGAAATATTACAAGTACGGAGTAGAATTCAACAGTAGATGATATCACATAATATGATTTGGATTTGTTTAGAGTCCTGGAGACCTCGGCCATCAAGCTGCCTCCCCCATTTGGCCATTCCACAGCTGAAATAGCACTAATCCGATGAAAGGACCCCTCTACCCCACGACTCCTGCGATCCTCCATCAGGGATGACTTTACCTTAGGCAGGCAAAACAACTTGGCAGGTGGGCGGTGGCAGCGAGTGCCACATTTGAGTACCGAGAAGAGAAACAGAACGGGGGAAGGCAGCTGCTTTGAGACACTGCCTTCCCCAGGACGCTAGATGGCGGCTTCCCTGCAGCATAGCGGCGCCCTGGATTCCTGCAGGGCCCCATGGGATAAATTACTTTTTGAAAATTTTCTGATTATTCTCATTTATAAAGATTCTGCTTTGGGATTTGTCATTTCTGGCTAAAGGTTTTACAGTTCCTTTCCATAGAAGGAAGGACATTTTTGTGTATTATGAGAGTTTATTAGGAGGCTAAATCCTCCCTATTAGCATTCACTGGTGATATTCACTTTGTCATTATGAGTTACTAAGCATAGACTGATGGGCAAAAATGACAAATGTATCCATTTAAAATGAAATCTATGAAACAATAAAGTGTGCAGAAAGTGAAGCGATCAAAATATTTGTACCTTAGTTATTCACCTTAACTGAATTCTCCGTAATTTCATTTACTGAGGACATCTATGGTGGCGACATTGATAAAGCATAACAGAAGCATGTTGTCTTCTTCTTCTTCATCATATACACAGTAAAAAGACAGTTTCGCCAAGGGCTAATTTCCATTTCCAGTGCCAGATGGATATTGATGAGAGCAGTGAAGAGCATCGATGCATGACTTTGTCATTTATGCCAGCGTTTCTCAGCCTTTAAGTACTTGCGACCCGAGTTTTCCTAACAGTTTTAATCGCCCCAACCTAACATTTTTTTGAAATGTAGATGCATATTTTATTATACCTACTTAACTTTTATCAACATTTATCTGACTCTATATTTATTGATCTAGTATCAGAATGTAGTTTAAGTTCATTTGTTTTGGTTTCAATAGATTTTTTTTCATATTTTTGAGTCTTGTTTTCTTTTTTTCACATCTTCGCGCCCCCCTAGGGGGGCCCGCCCCACAGATTGAGAACCACTGATTTATGCAATTAAGGTATCTTTACCTCATGGTGCATTTTCTACCCATTCAAACAATTTCAAATCTGCCCGCACGTTTACAGGTTGGCACAGCATAACTCAACAGTCAAGCACTGCACAGTCAATCAGACTGGACACTCGCGTACGCACCCTCAGAGTTACCACATAACATATACAGCACATACGTTGGGGAAAATGGAATACCTGGAGAGAAACCCCCACAGACCAGGGAAGAACACGCAGACTCCACAGGACAGACTATTGCTTTGTAGAGTTGGGTGGCCTTTTCAGGCTTACGCAGTTTTTCCTGTTTTGAGCTTCTTTTTGCACATACAGGGTGGCAGAGGGAAACGGAAAATTTTCAATTGACGTTCAACGCATGAATAAACACATTACAAAATACATTTAATAATGAAATGTACTGTACAGGATATGCAATTAATGATGGCAATCAATATTCATTTTATGTCTATGAAGGTGTTGTCCGTTTCTCCGTACACATTCTGACAACTTGTTGTGGAAATTCTGCATTGTTCGACGTAACACGTCAAGAAGAATGCCAGCGATGTCCTGTTCAGTCCTCCTTTTTAGTTCAGCAATGGTCGCAGGGCGCGTGCAGTACACTTGGCTTTTAAGATGTCCCCACAGAAAAAAAATCAAAAAACACGTGAGATCTGGGGATCTGGGAGGCCATGGAATGTCACTGATGCGTGAAACGACCCGCCTCCCAAACAATCGTCTTATAGTTGCTATCGATTTTCGGGGAGTATGCGAAGTGGCTCCCCCTGGGGACTTCTTTTTTAAGGCTGAACATGTTTCTTTGAAATTACACACCCATGTTGTAATCGCATGAGCACACGAGACACGATCATGACGCTGAAATTCCCTTTACGCTGCAGTCACACTATCACCATTCTTATAAAAGGCATTCACAGCGAACGCTCGTTGCTCACCACTCTACTGCTCCATTATAACTAACGGCGAGGGGATCTAAATGAGGTCCCAAACAACTGCTGACACCCCAGGGTCGCCAACACTTACTTCCAAAATTTTCTGTTTCCCTGCACCACCAAGTGTAAATAATTATAATAAAGTCATTTTTGATTATTTGGTGACATTTATAAGTAGTACTTTGAACTTACGACAAGCGAATCAGTGTGGCGTCTGCAGTGATGCGGGTTCTGCATCGGTCTGTCGTGGTGAAAAAGGAGCTGAGCTGTAAGACAAAGCTCTCAATTTACTAGTCGATCTACGTTCCTACCCTCACCTATGGTCATGAGCGATGGGTAGTGACCGAAAGAACGAGATCGCGAATACAAGCGGATGAAATGAGTTTCCTCCACAGGGTGCCTGGGCTTTCCCTTAAAGATCGGGTGAGAAACTCAGTCATCCGGGAGGGGCTCAGAGTAACACCACTGCTCCTCCGCATCGAGAGGAGTCAGATGAGGTGACTCGGGCTTCTGATCGGGATGCCTCCTGGACGCCTCCCTGGCGAGGTGTTCCGGGCACGTCCAACTGGGAGGAGGCCCCGGGGAAGACCCAGGACATGCTGGAGGGACTATGTCTCTCGGCTGGTCTGGGAACGCCTCGGGATTCCCCCGGAAGAGCTGGAAGAAGTGGCCGGTGAGAGGGAAGTCTGGGTATCTCTGCTCAAGCTGCTGCCCCCGCGACCCGATCTCGGATAAGTAGAAGAGGATGGATGGATGGATGGACTTTGAACTTATAAAGCCTAAGCCCCATTCTGGGCAGGATTAGGCCTGAAAGCCTGCCTCTTGAGTTTGTGGTTAGTCTGGTCAGCTGCAGTATAGCTGAGATAGTACTGCACTAGCAGCGGTTCAAGACCAGATTATGTAGTCCAGTACTAAAGGGAGACAATCCCCAGGTCTAAGCCTTGTCTCAGTGAACAATGAAATAAGCCCCAAATGTAATTAATCTGCAGCTAATCTTGTTCAGGACTTGTGCTTGGCTCAGCTGGCAGTCTGATTGCCATTAACACCAGCATGCTAGCAATTAATGTCCTGCCCTCACTCAATTTACAACATGCCACAATGCATTTCCTCTCAATTTAAAGGGACAGAACAAAGGGAAAATGTATATCATCAAGCAAACTTAATAAAAAATAATTGCACTCGTTAAGCTACAATAGATTGGCTGTCATCATTGTGAGGACCTGGACTGGTTTTTTGTATTTTTTGTGGTGCTAATTCAACAGGCAATATTATGTATTATTATTATTTTTTATTATTGTTATTTTTTAATTATTATTATTATTCATATTTTATTTTTATTTTTTATGTACTTTTTTTTTTGAAATGAGCCTCCTTTACATGTGTTTTGTGGATAAAGCCCCAGGAGGCGGGGCCACCCTGACACGGTCCACTGGTATGTGTTTGGAGTCTTTTGCACTTGTTTGCATTTCCCTTTGGGATTTATGTAATGGGTGGCACGGTGGCACAGTGGGTAGCACTGCTGCCTCACAGTTAGGAGACTCGGGTTCGCTTCCCCAGTCCACCCTACGTGGAGTTTGCATGTTCTCCCCGTGTCTGTGTGGGTTTCCTCCCACAGTCCAAAGACATGCAGGTTAGGTGCATTGGCAGTTCTAAATTGTCTCTAGTGTGTGCTTGGTGTGTGTGTGAGTGTGTGCCCTGCGGTGGGCTGGCGCCCTGCCCAGGGTTTGTTTCCTGCCTTGCGCCCTGTGTTGGCTGGGATTGGCTCCAGCAGACCCCCGTGATCCTGTAATTAGGATATATGGATAATGGATGGATGGATTTGTGTATTGGGTTACTGTGAATTTCCTTCCATGCAGGCAAATCCTTTTTTTTTGCTCTTTTGAGTATTTTGCTCTGTTTGTCCTATTTTCTTCAATATGCTCTTCCTTTATAAGGATTCTTTGTTGTCCTTTTGTTTATAATCCAGGGGTTTGTAGTTATCCCCTCCTTTTTAGATTATTCTGATATATCCTTGGATATTTCTTTCTATTTCATGTTATTTTTCCAGCTCTCCATATATTTAGGACCTGCTAGGGTGAAGCCGTCAAGTAGAGTCTGGGGTAAACTGGACTGGCTGTGCCTCATCTGAGGTGGCTAGAGAAGGTACTGGCCTACCTTTATTGGTCTTTTTGGAGGCCTCAGTCCTTTTTTTCGTCATGTTTGTGATTTCTACTCAAAAAAGAGAGAACGTTCAAACACCAACATGGAGTTACAGAGTAGGGGACAGAAAGCAAGGACATTTGAACCATGAGGCAGCAGCATTGAGCTCCCAAGATCTCATATTTAAAGTTAAATTTTTAAATGGAATGATCACTTTTTTTTTTTTTTTGCAGGAGAGTAGGCTCGTCTGTGACCATGGGAATGCTGTGGGATGTTGGCTCACATGAAGAATTATTTATAGAACAACACTTCAACTTGTCATCATGAGTCTGATGCACAGCATCCCTCAGATGAGTACAGTCAGTTGGTGTCAGCAGATTTGGGGCTGCATTGCAAGCAACGCTTAACACTTGGCAGGCTCAGAGGGTGGAGGCCCGTCCTTAAAACAATGAGTTTTATGTAAAGCTCGGTAACAGTTTTATGGCCACTTTACCCTCAGCCTTCTCTTGTAAAGCTGTGGTGCCATCTGCACACTTGCATCTACAAAATGTTTTCCTTATCATTTGACTCGGCCACGTTAGACAAACATCATTTCTATCTGCTGCTCATGGACGTATCATCGAGTTCTATCTACACCTGTCTAGTACATGGGAAGGACTCCATTTCTCCTCTAGGAGAGCCTGGATTCAGCAAGGTGCTCGAAACATTTCTTAGGCATTTTGGTCCATGCTGACTCGATAGCTTCACACGCTTCTTGCAGATTTTGCTGCCAGACATTCACACTGCTAACCTTCCATGCCACCTTACCCCAAATGTGATCTGTTGGATTGAGATCTGGACACTGTGTGGGCCAATAGACTACAGTGACTGCCATGTTTGTGGAACCAGCTTGACATGATGTGTGCTTTGGCTGATTATTTTTTAATATACTGTGTTAATGCCCGAATGGAAATTGACTTTTCACATGATCTTTGGGCTGTGGTGGGTTGGCACCCTGCCCAGGATTGGTTCCTGCCTTGTGCCCTGTGTTGGCTGGGATTGGCTCCAGCAGACCCCCGTGACCCTGTTCGGATTCAGCGGGTTGGATAATGGATGGATGGATGATCTTTGGGGGTCATCCATTGTACAGCGTCCTTGGAGCAATTTTCAGGTTAAGGGCCTTGCTTGAGGGCCCAATAAATTAACCATTTGAGAAAGACTGAGCTCACAAAGGGATGGGTATGGTTAGCAACATCGCTTAGTTATGCTGTGACATTCAAATGGCACGAATTTCATATTATGTGTGCCAAGAAGACACAGATGGACTACCATCATTCTGTATCATTGAGGGAAGATGGGGCAGATCCACTGATTCATGCTATTTACTCCAAATTCTAACTCGCTATCTGCAAGGTGCAGTAGAAGTCAAGATTCATCAGACCAGGCGACAAGTACATTAGAGGGTCAGCTCACGTTGGACGGTTTGGAGGCAAAGTCAAAGAGGTGAGATTGCATTGGTTTGGACATGTGCAGAGGAGAGATGTTGGGTATATTGGGAGAAGGATGCTAAGGATAGAGCTGCCAGGAAGAAGGAAAAGAGGAAGGCCTAAGAGAAGGTTTATGGATGTGGTGAGAGAGGACATGCAGATGATGGATGTAATAGAGCAAGATGACGAGGACAGAAAGATATGGAAGAAGATGACCCGCTGTGGTGACCCCTAACAGGAGGAGCCGAAAGAAGAAGAAGATCAGACCAAGTCTTCAGGTGACCTCATCTTCCTGTTCTTAGCTCACAGGAGTGAAGCCCACTATGGTGTCCATTTCCTTCAAGATCCAACATTGTACACTCATATTACACATATTTCTCATACTCGTATTAAACCCCTTCAGTTACAAAAATAATAATAATAATAATAATACATTTTATTTAATTGGCGCCTTTCTTAGCACTCAAGGTCACCTTACAATGAAATTAAGCAACATTAGTAAAGTAAAAACTAAGAGAATGATAAATTAAAAAGCAATAATTAACAAACAAACAAAGATAACAGGCAGTAACAGTGGTAAAGTCGTACTTGTTATGCCAGTTTGAAAAGATAAGTTGTGAGGGCAGTTTTAACTTGTGTTATTGAGTCGAGCTGACAAATATGAGAGGGAAGAGAATTCCCGAGTTGAGGAGCACTAGGAGAGACGCTCGAGCTCCCATAGCACTGAGTCTGACGTGTGGTACAGAAAGTCGAGCCGCAGAGGAGGATCTGAGTGAGCGAGAGGAGTGTCAGTCTGTAGGAGATCAGTGAGGTAGGGAGGAGCTTTAAATGTTAAAAATGGCAACCCTCTGCATGCACACCAAAGAATTGAAGGAGCACACACAGCTTACCTTTCATAAAGGGCACACAAACAGTATTGCTAGACTTTGACAACGGGGGGCGTTATCCCCTTCAGTTATGGAAATGTCACACAACTGCTACGTAATAGAGACTTACAGAGCGTGTGCTCCTTAACTTTCATAAAGTCCGCTCTTAATGGATTGACCAACTCAGGATGTGATCACCTTTCCGAATTTTTTGGTGCTGCTCCTTGGGCGGCTGGCCGTATGGCCCATATCTAGATTACGCCCAAGGCCTTTCAAAGCAAATTGTTCATATCAGCCCGCTCAGAACTCTGAGGGGAGCCTCCCCCTTGCCTTGTCACACGTGTGCACTTAAGAGGCAGCTTAACTTTCTTAGCGTTATACCCGAGCGTCACTCGGGCCGCAAGGACAGCGCTAAAAGCGTTACAACAACAACAACAACAACATTTATTTATATAGCACGTTTTCATACAAAAAGTAGCTCAAAGTGCTTTACATAATGAAGAAAAATAAAAGACAAAATAAGAAATTAAAATAAGACAACATTAGTTAACATAGAAACGGAGTAAGGTCCGATGGCCAGGGTGGACAGAAAAAACAAAAAAAAAAAACTCCAGACGGCTGGAGAAAAAAATAAAATCTGCAGGGGTTCCAGACCACGGGACCGCCCAGTCCCCTCTGGGCATTCTACCTAACATAAATGAAACAGTACTCTTTGTAGTTAGGGATCTCACGGAGTCACTTGATGTTGATGTTAGCCACGAGCGTCACTCGGCAAAGGTACAGACGCGTCTCACGTAAGAGCCGAGGTTTACTCAGGCTGTAAAAGTGCCAACAGCATTAGTGCCGCGCGTTACTCGGGCAACAGGATAGGCGGGTCTTTCATAAGAGTCAGGTCCGAGAGTTACCGCGTAGACACGCCTTCTCCTAGCCTCATAATGGCGTCTCGTAAGAACCGCCTCTCATTAGCAGTAATGATGAAGTGCATCTGAAAGTGAAAGTGATTCTGGGAATCCGAAAGGGACGCTTGTGTCACTTGCACATGTGCTGTTCATATTATTATTATTATTATTCATTATTATTATTTGTATCATTATTAACCCAGCCACAGCGAATGCACAAACCGGTGTGTTCCTTCATTCCAGTCCCAAACCCGGGTAAAGGGGGAGGGTTACGTCAAGAAGGGCATCCGGTGTAGAAATTTGCCAGATCAACATGCGGACAACAATACAAAAAGATGATCCACTGTGGCAACCCCTAACTGGGAGCAGCCGAAAGAAGAAGAAGAAGATTATGTGTATCATTATTATAGTTTCTACACTGACTTCATATTTTTAATGTTTTTCAGGTTTTATAGTAGAGAGATGAGATTTAATAAAACTGTAATTTTTCAAGACAAATAATGCAACACTTTTGACAAGCTTTTTTGAGAAAAAAATGTAACGCTAAGGAGGCTACGGGCTGTGGTGAGAGTAGTTACCCACCGAACAGGGCTTGGTACTGTGTGCTAATGCCTTCTCCTTTCTGTTTTTAATGGCCATTCCACCACTGACATCGCTTCTGTTGTCTGGTCTCCTGCACCTGCCCCTTATTTGCCTAGAAGTTCGGCCATGTTTGAGTCAGTTCTGTATTGGACTCCCGTTTGAAAAGACATCGTTGTTACCTTAATAAAAAGGTCATTTTTCTTTACATTTATTTACATTATACAGGATCACGGACATGTCCTAGACGTTTTCGTGTTTGCACCTTGTTTTACAGTGTAAATTAGCATTCTCGAGACTCCAAAGGGGACCCCCCTCCTTTCTCTCCGTTCTTTTACTATATCTACAGTGCATCTGGAAAGTATTCACAGTGCGTCACTTTTTCCACATTTTGTTATGTTACAGCCTTATTCCAAAATGGATTAAATTCATTTTTTTCCTCAGAATTCTACACACAACACCCCATAATGACAACGTGAAAAAAGTTTACTTGAGGTTTTTGCAAATTTATTAAAAATAAAAAAACTGAGAAATCACATGTACATAAGTATTCACAGCCTTTGCTCAATACTTTGTCGATGCACCTTTAGCAGCAATTACAGCCTCAAGTCTTTTTGAATATGATGCCACAAGCTTGGCACACCTATCCTTAGCCAGTTTCGCCCATTCCTCTTTGCAGCACCTCTCAAGCTCCTTCAGGTTGGATGGGAAGTGTCGGTGCACAGCCATTTTAAGATCTCTCCAGAGATGTTCAATCGGATTCAAGTCTGGGCTCTGGCTGGGCCACTCAAGGACATTCACAGAGTTGTCCTGAAGCCACTCCTTTGTGTGCTTAGGGTCGTTGTCCTGCTGAAAGATGAACTGTCGCCCCAGTCTGAGGTCAAGAGCGCTCTGGAGCAGGTTTTCATCCAGGATGTCTCTGTACATTGCTGCAGTCATCTTTCCCTTTATCCTGACTAGTCTCCCAGTTCCTGCCACTGAAAAACATCCCCACAGCATGATGCTGCCACCACCATGATTCACTGTAGGGATGGTATTGGCCTGGTGATGAGCGGTGCCTGGTTTCCTCCAAACGTGACGCCTGGCATTCACACCAAAGAGTTCAATCTTTGTCTCATCAGACCAGAGAATTTTGTTTCTCATGGTCTGAGAGTCCTTCAGGTGCCTTTTGACAAACTCCGGGCAGGCTGCCATGTGCCTTTTACTAAGGAGTGGCTTCCATCTCCGCCACTCTACCATACAGGCCTGATTGGTGGATTGCTGCAGAGATGGTTGTCCTTCTGGAAGGTTCTCCTCTCTCCAGAGAAGACCTCTGGAGCTCTGACAGAGTGACCATCGGGTTCTTGGTCACCTCCCTGACTAAGGCCCTTCTCCCCAGATCGCTCAGTTTAGCTGGCCGGCCAGCTCTAGGAAGAGTCCTGGTGGTTTCGAACTTCTTCCACTTACGGATGGTGGAGGCCACTGTGCTCATTGGGACCTTCAAAGCAGCAGAAATTTTTCTGTAACCTTCCCCAGATTTGTGCCTCGAGACAATCCTGTCTCGGAGGTCTACAGACAATTCCTTTGACTTCATGCTTGGTTTGTGCTCTGACATGAACTGTCAACTGTGGGACCTTCTATAGACAAGTATGTGCCTTTCCAAATCATGTCCAATCAACTGAATTTACCACAGGTGGACTCCAATGAAGCTGCAGAAACATCTCAAGGATGATCAGGGGAAACAGGATGCACCTGAGCTCAATTTGGAGCTTCATGGTAAAGGCTGTGAGTACTTATGAACATGTGCTTTCTCAATTTTTTTATTTTTAATAAATTTGCAAAAACCTCAAGTAAACTTTTTTCACGTTGTCATTATGGGGTGTTGTGTGTAGAATTCTGAGGAAAAAAATTAATTTAATCCATTTTGGAATAAGGCTGTAACATAACAAAATGTGGAAAAAGTGATGTGCTGTGAATACTTTCTGGATGCCCTGTATATCGCACACCATCGACAATTCCAACCTTCTTCATTATAATATGCATACTGTATATCACCAGTGGACTCCTGCAGAGCCGTGGACAGGAAAGAGCTGGGAGCCGAGGTTATCCGTTTTCTTGCTTTGGTATCTAAAGTGTGAAAGCTGGTATCAGTACTGGAGTCGACATTTTATGAGGGATCCAGCACCATTGTGGAGAGTCAAACACCCTTCTGTACTCCATTGATGTGAATAGGTGGCATTTGACAAAAAGCAGGACAGAAGAACTAATAAGGTGTGTAAATATTGTAATGCCTCTAAGGTGTGTGGACCCAAGAGGGATGTGCTCCTCAGTGGCAGCGGACTGTCTGAGGGGGCAGGAATACCTAGAAGTACCTGTGAGCACTTAGAGAGCACGTCGATCGGACGGGTAGCCCTGCTGCTGAAGCCCATCGGCTTGGATAGTCACTGGCAAGCATCAGATAGATAGATAGATAGATAGATAGATAGAAAGTGTGGCACATGGCTGGGGGTGGTACCCAGCAGGGACGCCCAGGAGGAGGGCTTGCGCCTCCTCCAGGCCACAAGGGGGCGACTGCCCTGCTGGCTTTGGGGACCATGGGTACAGAGCTTTGAAGCTCAGTCCTGTAGGGGCCCGTGGTCACTGCCAGGGGGCACCACGATGCCTATGGAGCCCTGGACCACAGCACTTCCGCCACACCCAGAAGTGCTGGGGGGAAGAGGATCAGGGACACCCGGAGTGCTTCTGGATGCAGAGCCGGTACTTACGCCACACTGGGGAGTGCCGGTGGAAGATTGCCAGGAGGCACCTGGAGCACATCAGGGTGGTCATAAAAGGGGCCGCCTCACTCCATTCGATGGCTGGAGTCGGGAGGAAGAGGAAAGAGCTTGGAGGAGAGAAGTGGAGATGGACCAGAAGAGAGAAGAGGCATTGTGTAAGGGCCTTGACTTTGGGGTGATTGGTGATGCGGCACTGGGTTGTGTGTGTCACTGTTGTAAATATTAATGTAAATAAATGTGTGTGGTGCTTCAAGAACCATGTCTACCTGTCTGTGTCTGGGCTGTTCCACACAATAGATAGATAGATAGATAGATAGATAGATAGATAGATAGATAGATAGATAGATAGATACTTTATTAATCCCAAGGGGAAATTCACATACTCCAGCAGCAGCATACTGATAAAGAACAATATTAAATCAAAGAGTGATAAAAATACAGGTATAACAGTCTGTAATCTTGTGTAGTGTTAACGTTTACCCCCCCCCCCGGGTGGAATTGAAGAATCGCATAGTGTGGGGGAGGAACGATCTCCTCAGTCTGTCAGTGGAGCAGGACGATGACAGCAGTCTGTCGCTGAAGCTGCTCCTCTGTCTGGAGGTGATCCTGTTCAGTGGATGCAGTGGATTCTCCATTACTGACAGGAGCCTGCTCAGCGCCCATCACTCTGCCATGGATGTCAAACTGTCCAGCTCTGTGCCTACAATAGAGCCTGCCTTCCTCACCAGTTTGTCCAGGCGTGAGGCGTCCCTCTTCTTAATGCTGCCTCCCCAGCACACCACCACGTAGAAGAGGGCGCTCGCCACAACCATCTGATAGAACATCTGCAGCATCTTATTGCAGAAGTTGAAGGACGCCAGCCTTCTAAGGAAGTATAGTTGGCTCTGTCCTCTCTTGCACAGAGCATCAGCATTGGCAGTCCAGTCCAATTTATCATCCATCTGCACTCCCAGGTATTTATAGGTCTGTACCCTCTGCACAGTCACCTCTGATGATCACAGTCCAAAGACATACTGAACCCTGGGATTGATTCGGCTCACAGAAAGCCGAGGACATAGTGTGGCATACGGGGTTGCCTCCGTGTTTCTCATTGGCGTGTATGGAAAGAAGCAGCTGGGAGCTGCCGGTGGTTATGTAATGAATTATTATCATTATTATTAAGAGGGCCGGGTTTATTTTTGCGGTATTGTATTTTGTGTGATTTATAGATTATTTCACCTTCTGCTCTGTTCCTTTTGATTTACATCCTTGGATTCTGTATTGGGACTTTGCTTGGATCGCCTTGTGTTTCAGGTAATTTTATTTGGCCTTTCCACTCCATAGTGTTTGGAATACTTTTTTGTGAAGAATAAATCTTTCATTTCATAAAGATTCAGTGCTTTACCATTATTACTAGCCAGGGTTTGATGGTGATATCCCCCTCTAGTGGGAATGTTAGGCAGTGTTTTTGAAACTTAAGGGATGTACTGTATGTGCTTTTGGACTCCTAGTCCACAACAATGGGAGGCACAGGCTAAGGATACGTACGTCATAATGCAGGATGTCATCTTTCTGTTAGACGCCAGGATCCAAAGACGTTACCAAATATGTTGTGTGCATTTGAGCCACTGGTGCATAGCTGACTGGTGACGAGTCTGTTGAATCCAGATCATGGCACCAGCGGGATGCTTTTGTTGTTTGACAGGATCATTGTATGAACACCACGAGCTTGTTCACCATTGAAGAAATAACTACTGATCATGGCCCCCACATTCTAACGCGGGCCCTTCACCTAGGGTTAAAGAAAACGTGATACCCAATAGGATTTAAAATAAAACAAGCGAAGTTAATGATGCAAAAACATAAGAAGTATTATGCACATTTATTGAATATATTTATAAAGTAAAGATCCTAATGAAAAACTTACAATAGTATCAAAAATTATTGCAAAATCTGTTTTCTAGCTTTCATTAACGCAAAATTTTCAATGACCTCACTAAAATCAACATGTTTAGCTAAATCATTTTCGATACACAGAATTGCTGGATGATTAAGTCGTTTTTGACTAGTTGTACTTCTTTGCCATGTTTTCAATGAATTTGCCAATCTGCTAAACGATCTTTCTGCTGAAGAAACAGTAACTGGGACTGTGCAAAACAATTTAATAGCGAGACAGATATTGGCAAATATATCTTGATGTTTTTTGTCGTAAATTGCGTTCAAAATTCTAATTGGCTTTTTTCAACACCAAAAACTGTCTTGTAAATACTTTTGAAGTGAAAGATTTCATCCAGTAAGTCATCTGACAGATCTTCTGCATATGCATGTACAAGTTTTGCAACTCTTGCGGTGAGTTGACCATTGTCCAAGTTCTGAAAATTCAAAATGGGTGAGAATAATTCACATATGGCATCTGCTTCTTCAAATCTTGTCTTTAAATCGCCGATGATAAAATCCAATACTGAGAAAACTACCGAAATTTTGAAATCCTATTCTGGTTCTGTAGAAGGTTTTCGGTTATTTGGAAATTGAGTTTGCTCTGCTACTACCTCAGCAACTGCTTTCGCCTCCTGAATAATACTTTCCCACGAGCACTCTGGCATTTTTGATATACTTTTCTAATGTAGGGTTTCCTATAGGAAATTTTCTGACTAAAATAATGGCGGTTGTCGCAGGCCTCAATTTTCTTGCAAAAAGCCGGAAATTACGTCTGTTTGAAAATGGCGGCAATTTTGAAAAAAATCGAAATTTTAAATTTAACTCTTTATATCTGCAGAAATAAGTGATGTAAATGTTTAATTTATTTTGTGTAGTATTTCTTATTTAATTGTGTTTAAAACCATGTATAACTTGTTTAAGTTTATTGTTTATAATATTTATAAATAAAGAATATATAAAACTACATGAGACCAAATCAGCAATTAATATCAAAATTTTCAACCAGTGGAGAGGTGTACGTTTTATTTGGATTTGTAAAATGTCAAAGCGAGAAAGTTGAAGAAATTTTTTTATCTGAAACTTTTTTTGATATTGTTCTTAGTTTTCAAATTATTTTATGCTGAAGTTGACACTCAGCGCTGTAGGATCAATTCTTGCTTTCTGTTCATACGTTTTGTTTGTGCATAATATCTACTCATCCCGCGCCGGACCCCTGTGATCCCGGGCCCCCTGGCTAGAGCCCTGTCAGCCCCATTTGTGGGGGCCATGCTACGATTGTTGTACCTTTCAAATGGCGTAGTGGAACTCAGGCCTTCACAATAAGAGGAACTATTCAGGGGTCTTTTGAGTTTGAAGGGCGACTGCACTCGCACATTCAGACACTTCAGCGCTTTTTAAACAGGAGCTACGGTGCAGACACCAGTTATGCTGCCCAGCTGAGCCAAGTGTTGTGAAATGAGTTTTGGTTTTTTTGTTTCTCATCTTCACAGCAAATGCAGATCTGTCATTGCAATTTCCTCTGGCATTTGACAGTTTTCATTTTGACTCAGATTTGTTTCCACAGTTCAAAAACAGACACAGTACGTGTGTTTACATGAACATACAGAAAATGAAGAGATTAAAATGAATAACCTGATTAAGGCAGAAACCTGCTTTCTAAAAAATCCGCATTTATATGTGCAAGTAATCGCCTGGCGTGCTCTGATGTCATTAAACTGTGCAAAAAAAAAAACGTTCATCATCATCATCATCAGCCACTGTGAATCTGAAAATAAGCATGACAATAATGTGATCATTTTCTTGTGTTTTATAAATGTTAGTCATATCCTAACATTGTAAAATTTATCAACATTATTTAAGTACAAATCAACAGGGAGAACTTAATAATGAACCCTAATCCTTTATTTTAATTTTGTGAAAAACAAGTTATATAAATAAAACAACATATGTGGGCTGGCACCCTGCCCGGGGGTTTGTTTCCTGCCTTGCGTCCTGTGCTGGCTGGGATTGGCTCCAGCAGACCCGCATGACCCTGTGTTAGGATATAGCGGGTTGGACAATGACTGACTGACATAAGAAATGCAACAATTGTTAGAAAAATAGAAAAACAATAATAATAGGATAAAATACATTTTAAAAAGCTAAATAAAAGAAAAAATAAATAAGATGCAAATAAAAGTAAAGTGCACATGGTAATAAAACATAAATACAAATTCCATCCATCCATCCATCCATTATCCAACCCGCTATATCCTAACTACAGGGTCACGGGGGTCTGATGGAGCCAAACTCAGCCAACAAAGCAGGAAACAAACCCCGGGCAGGGTGCCAGCCCACTGCAGTAAATACAAATTATACAACTAAATGTTTAAAAAAAAAAAACTAAATAAATGCACATAATAGAATTAAAAAGGCTCAGATGGCCAGGACCCTTACCTGGCCGGGGCGCTTTTACAGTGGAAGGACCAGGGCAGAGAGTGGGCACAGGGCATTATCTCCTCCAGATCACTAGGTGGCAGCACCTGCAGGTTGCTATGCCACCACTGATTCCCACAGCGGACCTCAAATTGTATATATTGACTCAAAGTGCAGAATAAAATAGATAGATAGATAGATAGATAGATAGATAGATAGATAGATAGATAGATAGATAGACACTTTATTAATCCCAAGGGGAAATTCACATAAAAACTAATACAAATAATTATAATTATTTCTTTATTATTACAAATAATAATAATAATAATTTCTTCATTACTAGTGGTAGCGCTGCTGCCTCGCAGTTGGGAGACCCGGGTTCGCTTCCCGGTTCCTCCCTGCATGGAGTTTGCATGTTCTCCCCGTGTCTGCGTTGGTTTCCTCCCACAGTCCAAAGACATGCAGGTTAGGTGCATTGGCAGTCCTAAATTGTCTCTAGTGTGTGCTTGGTGTGTGGGTGCGTGGGTGTGTGCCCTGCGGTGGGCTGGCACCCTGTCCTGGATTTGTTCCTGCCTTGTGCCCTGTGCTGGCTGGGATTGGCTCCAGCAGACCCCGTGACCCTGTAGTTAGGATATAGCGGGTTGGAGAGTGACTGACTGACTGACTATTATAAATAATTATATAAAACTAATATACAAACTTGATCTGTAGTTTCAATCTTCGTTAGATAAAATGTACAAATATTATCATCAATCCCAAATTTAGAATCTTATAAATTTTTTCCAGTGGTGTATGTCATAATAATCTTAAAGTGTATTTCCTTAGTTTAAGGATGTATGGGAAAAGACAGATACATTGTTTTAATGCTAACCAGCTTATGTGTAGAATAATCATTGAGGATAAATATTCTCTTTAATAAAGTTTTAAATAAAGTTAGATTTTTTTTTTTAGAATAAGGAACGCTCTCATAAAAATATGATTACATTTCCAATCAAGGAAAGGGCACTCGTCAGCAAACAGATATTAGAGTGTACAAATAGCCACAGTTTGCGAGTATTTTCACGAATTCCCTAGCTAAGAGCTTTACTGAATTTTAAACTCAGCGAGGCCGGCACGCAGTTAACAAATGGCAACGGCGTCCATGGCAACCGCGCGTGACGTCACTCCAGCCACTCTCCCTCTCGGCAGCCTCGCGCCCGCAAGTGAGAATGCGCGTGGATGACCGGGCGCTTACAGGGAGAGGACTGACACGATGTATGTCCGACCACCCTACGGTCGTCAAGTCAGCCCTCACAGAAGGCGACCGACCGCAACGGGACAGCGGATCCTGTTTACAGGTAGGCTGGCAGGCACACGACAGGAGTGCGTTACTGTTACTTTTAAAACTTTAGGATTCCAAGAAAGAGCCGCCAGGTGTGACCCTGCCCTGTGTTATTAATGGACGGCCGTGTGTTTGAACTGCTATTGGTAAAAGAAAAAAAAAAAGTGACAGGAACTCTGGCGGGTCTTATCTTTCTATCCAACAATATTCTAATTCGCGGATCCACTTTCGGGTCTGCGCGTTAGGCGGCAGCGATGGGTTTAAGACAGGACCCAACACCGGACGGGCTAAAAGTCCATTGAAAAGGACGCGAAAGGAGACTGCTGAGCCCAGAGAAAAGCAACAGGCAGAAGGAGAGGGCGGGCAATGCCAAACAAAGAGAGTAAAGGTCAGCGCACACTCTTAAAAATAGAGATCTTTAATGGCATTTTACTGGGTTTTGTCGTTCCTTGAGGAGACATTGATTGGCAAAGAAACATCTCATTCTGGGAATTGTCGTTCATGGAAAGGTTCCTAATATGCGGACAAACAGAAATATTTAATGTACGGTAGGCTGTCTAGCAGGATAATTAAGGTCAAGAAATACGCAGCAAAAGTCGTTTCCACATTACAAACACATTCATTATTTATGGAAACCGATAGGGACATAAATGAAAGGTTCTTATGGGAACTACAAATGATATCGCTCTGAAGAACCGCTAGCTGTCGAGGGTTTCCAAATAGTTCAAATGCAGCTACCAGACAAGCATTCCAGCACTAGTATGACTCTCTGTGCATAAAAAAAGATTTTAGTCAAATTTAAATTAAACAGTACACAAAAAATAAGGAAAAAGGTTGATAATACATGCAAAAAAGGGTAACGTATAGTATTAAGTATCTATCAGCACATGACATGTACATAACCTACCAGTACATACATACATAACGTGCCCCTTAATGCTTATCTTTCAAACAGATTAAGTTTCTTTCTAGTGCTGTCACACAGAGCTAACATTACAAACATTTCAGTTTTTTTTTAATGTATAGGGTGGTTGAACTGAATCTACCATTATTTATGTCAAGCAAGTTCAAATCTTTGCAAACTGAAGTAAATTTACCATTAACATGAACTTCAAAAGAAGGATTTGGATCTTACAACCCCTTAATTTTTAAGAGGGCAGTGAGCAATGAGGCATCACCAATGCATCACTAATGTCATTTTGTGCCCTTTGTAAACTTAAGCCCTCTGTGTTATTTTCCTGCTAGTATCTAAATGACCTACACATATAAATAATTCCAGTATATTATTTATATGGTTACCTTCTGGTCTCTTTTTTTTTTTTGATTTTTTAAAATCTCATTAAACTGAGGGGAAACACAGACCAATCAAGGATGCAATCAACACCGCTTCTCATATACTTATAATGTATTTCATGTCATATCAATATCAGCCTTGCTATTTATTTTCTTGCACTTAAAGGGGAAACAAATACATCTGCTAAATACATACATACAGAAGTTGATAAAATTAAAAACATCAACTTATTTTTTCTTTAAATACCCAGTTCTGCTTCATGATCATTACTGTAATACTAATTTTTAAATTCTATATTTATTGCCAGAAAAATGAGATGCCGCATCGTGTATAAAAATGTGAAAGGTGTCAGACAGATGCCATCTTTGAATGTAAGCACCATGAGCATGGGTAGGCGCTATAGAAATAAAATGTATTATTATTATTGTTGTTATAGGGAATGGTGGCTTTACAACTGTGGCATCATTAGGGGGGACACCAAAGGCTTAAACCCCAAATCTTGAGTGGAAACCCCCTAATAATCTTCAAATTTACTTTCATGTGCCACTTGAGTGAAACCCCATGGGGGCCCGCCACAATTCGATGTGAAGTACAACTCGTGCGATAATCAGAGAGGGGCAAAGCCCATGAGATCTGTTAAAACTAATGACGTGCCTGCTGTCCAATTTAAATATAGATGTTGAGGTTGTGAAGTCATATTGAGAAACGCTTATCTGTGAATTACCCTGTTTAGATGAAGATCATTAATTACCATTGCTGTGTTGAGTGGATCATTTAAGTCTAAATGGTTGTAATGAATACATACGGTGCGTTCAAGAAGTAATCGGGCCCCTTCATTTTTTTGACAGTTTGCTGTGTTGCAGCCTTGTGGTAAAATCATTTAAATTCATTTCTTCCCATTCAATACTCCTGAATGACAAAATGAAAACAGGATTTTAGAATTTTTTTGCAAACGTATTAAAAGTAAAACACTGACATATCACATTGGCACATGTTATTCAGACCTTTTGCTATGACACTTGATATTTGCCCCCGGTTCATGCCATGCTGTTGATCATCATTGAGGTGTTTCTACACTTTGGAGTCCACTTGTGGTCAGTTCAGTTGGTTGGACCTGATTAGGAAAGGGAAACGTGTGTCTATAGAAGGTACCATAGTTGACAGTGTGTTTCAATTACCTGCTGAGCTCAGAGACAGGATTAGGACAAGGCAGAGGTTTGGGGAAGGCTGCCAAAAACAAATTTCTGTACCTTTGAAGGTTCCCAAGAGCTCAGTGGCCTCCATAATTCTTAAATGGAAGACGTTTAGAACAACCATGACTCTTCTTATAGGTGTCTCCTCCAGTCAAACTGAGAAATCATTGAAGAAAGGTCATTGTAAGAGAGGTGACTGAGTAACCAATAGTCAGTCTGTTTGAGCTTCAGAGAACCTGTGCGGAAATGGGAGAAACTTTCAAAATGATAAATCACCCCTGAAACACTCTACTAATCTGGGCTTTATGACAGGGTGGCCAGAATGAAGCTTCTTCTCAATAAAAGACACATGAAACCCAGGTTGACAGGAGCAAAAATGCACCTAAAGTACTCTCATACATACTGAAAGAAACAATGGTGTGATGAAAGCAGGCATTGCTCATCACCTGTGCTTTCCAGCGGTGAAGCACTGAGGTGGCAGCATCACTCTGTGGAGTTGTATTTCAGTGGTAGGGACTGGGAATCTAGTCCATGTTGAAAGAAAGGTGAGCAGAGTAACATATAGAGACATCCTTAATGAAAACCTGCTCCACAGTGCTCTGGACCTCAGACTGGGCCAAAGGTTCACTTTCCCACAGGACAACGACCCTAAGCACAAAGCAAAGACAACACAGGAATGAATGGCTTAGAGACAACCCTGGAAATGTCTTTGGGTTGCCCGGTCAGAGCCCAGAGCCCAGACTTGAACTCAGTCTCTAGAGAGACCTGAAATTAGGTGTCCACCGATGGTCTTCATCAACCTGACAGAGTCTGAGAGGATCTGCAGGGAAGAATGACAGAAAATCCCTAAATCCAGATGTGTGAAGCTTGTCAAGTCAAACCCAAGACCACCTCGGGCTGTAATTGCTGCCAAAGGGGATTCAATGAGTACTGAGTAGAGGGTCTGAATACTTGCTTCAAAGTGATATTTCAGTTTATTTTTAATTAATTTGCTAATTTTTTTAATCATATTTTTTTCTTTGTCAATAAGGGTTATTGAGTGTTGCATGTTGAGAGAAAAATAATTGTATTTATTATACCATAAGGTTGCAACAGAACAAAAAATGAAATAACTAGGGGGCTTTGCCCCCTGCTTGCTTTGCTCGCTAAACCCCCGGGCCTGCGCTACGCGCTAGCCTCTTTGTGGTTCTGTCATTCACGTATGAGGATGCGGTTATACAATTTAAACAGATTTTTATTTTCATGGGAATTGTTACATGTGCATAATAGAACTATCTTACATTACAGCAAGTAATTAACCGTATTAAAAAAGAGTAAAACGTAATAATTTGAAAGTAAATTATGTTTCATGTTGCGTTAGAGTTATTTATTGCGTAATACGATTTTGTTCTTTTTGGCTTTGAAATTAACACACAAATACACTTTTACTGTAAAACTTCAGTAAAAACATTTTTTTATGAAATTTTCGTCAATATCGCATTGAATTTTGATTGTGTTTGGACTTTCATCGTGACAACACAACGTATAACTGGCTGTGATTGAATTTCGTTTCTTTCTCTCTATTAAATAAAATGACTTTTTCGAATGTTTGGCTCTGAGTTTTGTTAACTCTCTTTGCAAAAGCTATTCTAATGGGAAACTGTTAATGTTTTAATACGAATGGCATATCAAGATCTCCTTTGTTGTCTAATGTTATCCGTGGAAGATGTACATTACCTTTCTTGGATACATCCTTCTTTCTGCACGAAGACATTGTTCAGGATATTGTAAGTTGCTGTTTTCATCTTCTGCACCATCACCACCAACTGTTTCAGCATAGTTTATTGATATGCATTTAATCAATTTGCTGTGTAACCGATCATCATTTTTGGCGTTAATTTGTTTGACTTCATCGTTTCTCGGTGCTAGGATTGCCCATGTACTCATTTTTTTCTGTTGATAACCCTTTGTGATGAAATTCTTCAATAAGATGTGGACATAATACGTTATTACGTCTTCTTTGATTGGGAACTTAAAGTGCGGAAAACGTAAAAATTTATAAGAGGAACCATGTCTGTTAAAAGCATTCACACGAATGAGAGGTGAGAGTGCAGTGTGCGTGGTTGAATATGGTTGAGAGGATGGCATGACTTGGAAAAAATCTCCTGGTCAAAGTCTCCTCTCGTCCTAGGATTTTTTTATATAATAGAGAGATGTGCGCTTGCAAAGCACCTAGGGGGTGGCCTTCACTATTACAAAGTTGTTATATAAAAAATAAAGGTGTAGATATAAAGGTATACTTTTGAAATTTCCTTGTATGGTACATTTTAAAGATGTTGTGCAACATTTCCTGTCTGCTGTTTATTTCAGTGCCCAGCATTAGATGAACCCATTGCTGAAGCTGTCTGCATCATTGCCAACACTGACAAGTGCACCATGCAAGTGGCCATAAGTCAGAGAAAGACAATCATCATTTCTCAGTGCTAGGATTGCCCCTGTACTCATTTTTTATGTTGATAACCCTGCGTGATGAAATTCTTCAATAAGATTTGGACATAATACTTATTCTTTAATTGGAAACTTAAAGTGAAAATTTATAAGAGCTGAGAGTGCAGAAACTGTGTCTGAAAAAAGCATTCACACGCATGAGAGGTGAGACGACCGTGTGCATGGTTGAAAACGGTTTAGAGGAGGGCGGGACTTGAAAAAATCTTCCAAAAAGTCTCATCGCATTTCAGGATTTTTTTTATATATTAAAGAGATGTGAAGGTGTTGAATACTTTATGAATCTACTGCATGTTTGAGGTAAGGAAGCCAGACGTCTTGAGGTAACTTTGTTCCACTTTACTACTCATCGTGCTGGAGACGGGTGACGTGTTGCATGTTGATTAACATTCAAGTAAGAATTTCACTCACCTCTGTCCAAATGACAATGTAGAACCTGTGAAAAGAGAGTCATGCTTTGTAAGTTCAACATAAGAGTGGGGTTAATGATTGCAGTTTGTCTCTTCAAATATAATCTGGTATCCGAGTAACAAGCTTTAAAATATACGCAAGCATAGTGTTGTTGCATTCTGGAACTTAGTCAACTGTTCTGAAAGATCAAGCATTTACAGTTTTATTTACTTAAAGAGAAAGATTACACCATTTTATTTAATAAATATTCCCTTTGCAACGAGAGATTTTCAAAAAATACAAGTGCTAATAGAATGTAATTACATGTATTAATTGGAGAGGCACAATTTCAGTTTGCTGTTAAGTCGAATCTGCTCTCTGTGGATGCTGGGCTCCATCAAAACCGTGTCTTGTCAACACTTCTGTCTGTGGTTTTCATGGACATGATATGTCAAGACACAGTCTCCAGTTGGGGAGCCTAGGGGTAGCAACTGTTGCTTTATGCAGATGACGTTGTCCTCTTTCCCTAATGTGACTGTGACCTTTGGCATGCGTTTGAGTGATTTGTTGCCGATTGTGAAGTGGCTGGGATGAGGATCAGCACCACCAAGTGTGGATTGCTGTCTCCAGGTGATCGGGGGATAACTGCCCTTAGTGGAGTAGTTCAGATATCTCAGGATCTTATTAATGAGTGATAGAAAAAGGTGGCGTGAAATTGACAAGCATATTGGAGAAGTGGCAGTTTTTCTGTGGGTGCTATATTGGTCAGTGGGAGTGAAGCAGGAGTTGAGTCTAAAGACACAGCTCTTAGTTTATTGGTCACTCTACATCCCTGTCTTCACTAAGGGTCATGAGTTGCGGATAATGTTGGAAAGAATGAGATTGCAATTCAAGCAGCAGAAAGTAGGTTTCTTCACAGTCTGGTTAGGCTAACAGTCCATGATAAGATGAGAAGCTCAACGATTTAGGAGAGCCTCAAGAGCAGAGTCACTGCTCTTCAAGATGAGTCAGCAGAGGTGGTTTGGGCATGTCATATAAGGATGGCTCCCAGGTGGTTTCCATTAGGGCTGCTTCGGGCACATCCCACTGGGTGGAGATCCTGTAACAGACTCAGGACAACCTGGAGGGATTATAATCTCTTGCTTGATTTGGGAATGCCTGGGAATTCTCCAGGAATAACTGCAGTCTATAGATGGAGACAGGGAAGTCGGAGATGACCTGCTTGGCCTATTGCCACTGTGACCTGTACCAGGAAAAGCAGTGTGGAAGAAACTTCAGCCTTAAGACCCAGGAATCAGGCAGGAGGAAGCTTGTTCATGCATCTTTAATTTCTCTTCTTGAAAAGGGAACAGTCCGTGACAGTAGTCTGTTAAGGAATGGTCACTAAGCAAAGTCAGAGTCACATATTTAATTTAATATTGTTTTTATCAGTATGCTGCTGCTGGAGTATGTGAATTTCCCCTTGGGGATTAATAAAGTATCTATCTATCTATTTATAGACAGTTGAGTTTAAATGACAGTGCTCCATTAATGCTTACACAACATCTGACATTTATTCTGATTGGTTCATTAGCTTATACACCTAAATAAAAGTTTCATTTCGTTACATTCTTTTCCTTCTCGATACTTCTGAAGTTCAGCTCTTATCCTAATAGGCTTGCTTAATCAATCCACCATTTCGGCAGTGTCTTCATGCTACTTCTGATATAAATGCTATATTTAAAGTATATCAAAACATTTCATACGCAATAACTATATTACTCTATAATAACTGCATCACCCCTTGATCACCTTTAATTTCTTTCACAGCAATTAAGAAAATAAGATGCGATGATAAAATACAAGAATGACACCCAAATATCCTGGCAGTGGTTTAATATGAACATAACCAATGATATTGAACATAAATCCAGCATCTGAATATTGGCAGAGTTTTGAGGATCACTTTGAAGAATATAAGATCAGGATGGTGCATCTGGAAAAAGGAATCATATGATATTGCATCTTAATGCAGTTTAGAGTCAAGAGGGCATGGAACCAATTCCAGGACCATTAGGTGCAAGGTAGGAATCCAACCTTGGATGGTCTTACTGGTGGCACACACAAGCCTGGGGCCAGTAGGCAGATATGGACTCCACCGAAATGGTATTGATTTTTAAATGAAAGGACTGAGAGATGAAACATAGTCAGAGTCACGCCAAGATTGCTAGAGGATTCTACTCTTATCTTTCATCAACCCAACACACTAACTGTTACTTTATCAAAACCACCATGAAAAGTTTTTGGAGTAACTTGAGGAAAATGTGTAATCAAGATCAAAAATATAACTCAAAACCAAAAAATCAGCCACACTGTTAAGGAAATTAAATTAAGGAGACTAAATCGAGGTCAAAGAGTTCAGGCACCAAAAAAGACTTGAAAGCAAAAAGGGCTTTAGGGAAGTGACCCCAAAGATGACTTTTAAAGCTTGTGTCATTGTTAGCCAAAGGGCTTGACCTCAGACGACACAATGTGGGTGGTGACCTAACAATGTTGGGGGTTTTGGAGACAAAATAGCAGTGATCATGAATAACTCAAGTGGCACAAATGCAAACAAAAACACTAATCAAAAAACTAACGTTGAAATGAAATGTTAGGATTGAAGTAACCCCAAATTTGAACACAATGGCTTAATGATCCTCAAGTCTCTCAGAAGGTAGGCAGTACTACCCCGAGCAGTGAGGGGGCACTGCCTTTAACTTCATCTTCCTTTTCAACCACAGTTCAGAGGCTTGACCGTGTAGGACGAGTGAAATAGATTCCGTTTCTGGCCATGAAGCTCCGCCTCTTCCTGGGATGGCGCTATAAAAACAGGAGGTTACCAGAAGTTCAATGAGAAACTGCAGTTTCCCTCAAAAGCATATTTTGTTTAAAGGGCACCGAGTTGTCTTTTGCACCGGCATGTGCACATTTTTTCTTTTCCATTTATTCAGCCTGCATATTAAATGGGGCTAACAGATGGTACGCCGTCCCTTTTCTTATTTTCCTGTTTTATTTTCTCCACAATTGGTAAGGTTTCTAAAAAGATGCAAAAAATTAAACAAATGGTTCAATCATTATACTGACCAAGAACTGGGGGTCTAAATGTCAGAAGGTTAATTTGCCATTACAGAGAGTTAATGCTTATCTTGGATGATACAGAAGTGCACATGCTCACCTTTAAACGGTTGCACTGAAGATGCCACAAGTCACACAACGCCAGAATATTTTGTTATATCACTATGGGAACTACCAACACCAATGTTTGACAATGGTGACACCCATAATAAAACAAATTGGCGTCACAGTGTAAAGAAAAAATATTTCAACTCTTTCATGAAGCTTTACAGGACGGTAGTGAGACCAGCTATGTTATATGGGTTGGAGACGGTGGCACTGACCAGAAAGCAGGAGACAGCATCTTTAACTGTGCCACCTCCAGCTCTAAGATTTGCATTGGGTGTGACGAGGATGGACAGGATTAGAAATGAGGACATTAGAGGGTCAGCTCAAGTTGGACGGTTGGGAGACAAAGTCAGAGAGGCGAGATTGCGTAGGTTTGGACATGTGCAGAGGAGAGATGCCGAGCATATTGGGAGAAGGATGCCAAGGACAGAGCTGCCAGGGAAGAGGAAAAGAGAAAGACCTAAGAGAAGGTTTATGGACGTGATGAGCGAGGACATGCAGGCATGGCCCCCACATTCTAACGCGGGCCCCTAGGCCAGGATCTCTGGCAGGCCCTTCACCTAGGTTTAAGGAAAACGTGATACCCAATAGGATTTAAAATAAAATAAGCGAGGTTAATGATGCGAAAACATAAGAAGTATTATGCACATTTATTGAAATATTTATAAAGTAAAGATCCTAATGAAAAACTTACAATAGTATCAAAAATTATTGCAAAAATCTGTTTTCTAGTTTTCTTTGACGCAATTTTTTCAATGACCTCACTAAAATCAACATGTTTAGCTAAATCATTTTCGATACACAGAATTGCTAGATGATTAAGTCGTTTATGACTAGTTGTACTTCTTTGCCATGTTTTCAATTAATTTGCCAATCTGCTAAACGATCTTTCTGCTGAAGAAACAGTAACTGGGACTGTACAAAACAATTTAACAGCGAGACAGATATTGGCAAATATACCTTGATGTTTTTTGTCGTAAATTGCGTTCAAAATTCTAACTGGCTTTTTTCAACACCAAAAACTGTCTTGTAAATACTTTTGAAGTGAAAGATTTCATCCAGTAAGTCATCTGACAGATCTTCTGCATATGCATGTACAAGTTTTGCAGCTCTTGCGGTGAGTTGATCATTGTCCAAGTTCTGAAAATTCAAAATGGGTGAGAATAATTCACATATGGCATCTGCTGCTTCAAATCATGTCTTTAAATCGCTGATGATAAAATCCAATACTGAGAAAACTACCGAAATTTTGAAATCCTATTCTGGTTCTGTAGAAGGTTTTCGGTTATTTGGAAATTGAGTTCGCACTGCTACTACCTCAGCAACTGCTTTCGCCTCCTGAATAATACTTTCCCACGAGTACTCTGGCATTTTTGATATACTTTTTCAAATGTAGGGTTTCCTATAGGAAATTTTCCGACTAAAATAATGGCAGTTGTTACAGGCCTCAATTTTCTTGCAAAAAGCTGGAAATTACGTCTTTTTGAAAATTTTGAAAAAAATCGAAACTTTAACTCTTTATATCTGCAGAAATAAGTGACATAAATGTTTAATTTTTTTGTGTAGTATTTCTTATTTATTTGTGTTTAAAACCATGTATAATTTAAGTTTATTGTTTATAATATTTATAAGTAAAGAATATATACAGTAATCCCTCCTCGATCGCGGGGGTTGCGTTCCAGACCCCCCCGCGATAGGTGAAAATCCGCGAAGTAGAAACCATATGTTTGTATGGTTATTTTTATATATTTTAAGCCCTTATAAACTCTCCCATACTGTTAACATTATTAGAGCCCTCTAGACATGAAATAACACCCTTTAGTCAAAAGTTTAAACTGTGCTCCATGACAAGACTGAAATGGCAGTTCTTTCTCACAATTAAAAGAATGAAAACATATCTTCTCTTCAAAGGAGCGCCGTCAGGAGCAGAGAATGTCAGAGAGAGAGAGCGGAAGATAAGAAAAGCAAACAATCAAAAAATCAATACGTGCTTTTAAGTATGCCGAAGCACCGCGATAAAGCAGCATTTTGTAGAGGAGCGTCTGTATCCTCTAGGCAAACAGCCTCTGTGCAAACAGCCCCTCTGCTCACACCCCCTCCGTCAGGCGCAGAGAGAGTGAGAGAGATAGAGAGAAGCAAACAATCAAGCACCGCGCGGGAAGCATATCTTATATCATTGAGGAGTTTTAGTTAATATGTAATACATGCTCTGATTGGGTAGCTTCTAAGCCATCCGCCAATAGCGTCCCTTGTATGAAATCAACTGGGCAAACAAACTGAGGAAGCATGTACCATAAGTTAAAAGACCCATTGTCCGCAGAAATCCGCGAACCAGCGAAAAATCCGTGATATATATTTAGATGTGCTTACATTTAAAATCCGCGATAGAGTGAAGCCGCGAAAGTCGAAGCGCGATATAGCGAGGGATTACTGTAAAACTACATGACACCAAATCAGCAATTAATACCAAAATTTTCGACCAGTGGAGAGGTCTACGTTTTATTTGGATTCATAAAATGTCAAAGTGAGAAAGTTGTAGAAAAATGTACATAGAAATATTTTTATCTGAAACTTTTTTTGATATTGTTCTTAGTTTTCAAATTATTTTATGCTGAAGTTGACACTCAGCGTGGTAGGATCAATTCTTGCTTTCTGTTCATACGTTTTGTTTGTGCATAATATCTACTCATCCCGTGCCGGGCCCCTGTGATCCCGGGCCCCCTGGCTAGAGCCCTGTCAGCCCCCCCTTTGTGGGGGCCATGCATGCAGGTGATGGGTGTAACAGAGTAAGATGCAGAGGACAGAAGGATATGGAAGAAGATGATCTGCGGTGGCAACCCCTAACGGGAGCAGATGAAACAAGAACAACAAGAAGATGAAGCTTTCTCAAAAAAAAAAAAAAAAAACACTAGAATTTAATTCAGAATGGATGTATATCGTATTGTCCAAAACACTTCAAGAAATCTCCCCAAAAGTTAATGAAAAATACCAATCATATCAGGTACTGTCTTGAACTGGTTGGATAATGGATGGATGTTTGTTGCTATGAAATATTTATTCAGTATACATTTGATTGGCTTGTAAGTTGCTTTTTGAAGGTGCTCTGTTCATAAAGTCCAGACTAAATAAAAAATGTGGTTTCCATGTTTTCTCAGGGCCGGATGGCATTGGTGACTACAAGGTGAAGAGGTGCGACTTTCCACACAGTGTCGGGGTGGGCTCTAAACTGCCAGAGGCTACCAGCGAGCTGAGTTACCTGTACCGTGCGGCACCTGGGACGCCAACACCGCTGCCGAAGCAATGCTACGTGGGAGGAGTTGGATGGGGAGTGGAGGAGTTCTGCATGTTAAATATGAGGACTCTTAACAGCAATATGCAGCTGAAGGTGGTATTGTAAAATCTGTCTTATCAGTTACTAACAAAAAATCTGAAAAAGGTGGTGTCCCTTCCTACTTAAGCAACCTCAGAGTAGCTTTATTTGACATCAGCAGTCAAGAGTTTACAGTCTTCATTATATCAGAATGTGCTTTATGGTGGAAGACAAAAGCGAAGAGGAACATGGGGAGAAAGTGCTAGGGTTTGTTTGGAAGGTGAAAGGAAAAGACCATGATCCTAAATGAACAAAATCATTTACCAAAATAGTTATTGTAAATATCATCGAAAGGCTTAGTAAAATAAATTAGCACAAAAAAAGGACTAATTAACTATTTCATGAAAGAAAAGAAAAACTGAACCTGATAAACAGAAGAAAAGCAAAAGTTTAAGTAAGCAATAATTAAAGTAGCAAATACTCTTTTTCGAATAAAAGGCCTACTAGAAAACAAACCCAGAACAAAAGAATGTCATTCAGACATTATTATTGAGGACATTATAATTGTGCCTGAGGATTCTTATGAACCAAAAATAAATTAATTAGGAGATGATACAGTATGTAAACTAAAAAAACATACTGAGGTACAAAACATGAAAAGATCAAACAAACACAATCAAAGGGCAAAGATGGCATTGACAGTCAAAAGACAGAACTGGAGTCAGAGCCAAAAGGAACCGAACACGAAAGGGCTAACTACCACTAAGAGTATGGACCCAACGCTAGAGTCAACTTGGTTAAGAAGCTGTTTTGTTCACATGTTCAGTGTTAAACCTGAACAACACTTGGCACCAAAACTGCACCCAGTACTCCAGATGAGGTCTCACCAGCTTGAGCAGAACCTCCTGTGACTTGAACTCCACACATCAAGGCGCTATATAACGTGACATTCTGTTAGCCTTCTTAATGGCTTCTGAACACTGCCTGGAGTTTGATAGCGTATAGTCCACTACGACTCCTAAATATTTCTCATAAAGCGTACTTTTGATTTTCAGGCCTCCCATTGTATATTCACACCTTGTGTCAAGATTTTTGATGGCACACTGGACTTTGGTTGGTTGGTCCTTTTTGTTCTCTTTGGTTTTGACCTCCTCCAGTTTGACTTTGATTTTTCTTATCTCCTGGACCTTGAGGTAGTTGTTCTTGGTTCCGTTACCGCTGTGTGAAGTTTGCATGTTCTCCTGCCCAAGTGGGTTTCCCTCCTTACGTCCTCAAAGATAGGCATGTGAACTAAACTGTCAGTTTTATTTTGTGTCATTGTGGCTCTGGGCTTAAACAAACGCTTTGATGTTGTGACATCACATCCTGGATTGGTTCCCATCTCGCACCCCAAGTAGCAGATTCAGCTGTCTCTCTATTTTCTGTCCAGATTAGATTATCCATCCATCCATTATCCAACCCGCTATATCCGAACTACAGGGTCACGGGGGTCTGTTGGAGCCAATCCCAGCCAACACAGGGCACAAGGCAGGAAACAAACCCCAGGCAGGGCGCCAGCCCACTGCAGGGCGCACACACACACACTAGGCACAATTCAGGATTGCCAATGCACCTAACCTGCATGTCTTTAGACTGTGGGAGGAAACCGGAGCACCGATTAGAATATTAATATTACTAATATTTGGTGTTTTTTCCAGTGTTTTATTTTTGTCTTGAAAACACTTTACATGCCAGACTCTACTTATTCATAGAACTTTAGTTGGGCTTTATCTTTAAACTTTCTATATGTTTATTGTTTTGTAATTATTTATTTTAATATTTTGTAGGTTACTTGTCACAATGTTTTGCCATTTACTTTTGGTCATGGCCCATGCATAATTTCAAGATGTACTTCCATCATCTTAATGTAAGGATGTGGACTAAGTATGCCCCTCTGAATTTCAAACTAAAAAAGGAAAAAACTATTGTTTTCTTTGAGAAGGCATTAGGAGGCGATGCCAACCCAAGACGTGGGGTGGAATTGCAAGTCGACAAGGCCTTAAGATTTGTCCCAAGCACGTGTGTATGTGACATCTGTTACCGATCAATAGGTAGTGTAGCTACTAGGATTATAACATTCCGATTCTTGGGCAGTAAAACGATCCAAATAACATGTCATGCTTTGTCTCTGCAGCGGGCTGAATTTCGTCAAGAAACCGAAGACCGAGTCACTCATCGATATCAAAATCCATGGTAAGTGAAATTCAACTGGCTTAAAGTGATAATAAAAAAAAACTTTTTTTTAAAAATCCTTTATCGAGTCTCTTGCTTTTAATAATTTCCTTTTATTTGTCAGTTTGGCAACCACAGCATTAACAATATAAACTGTCTTATAACATTGTAAAACTGTGCCATAAAATTATTGGTTTGCAGCAGCCCTCTGTCTGAGCTGTATGACAAGCAGGTTAGAAAGAAGGCCGACTCAATTCTGTTAGACAGTCGCCATGCTTTTGCCTCTGAATTTCAGATGTTGCCATCAGGGTGCAGATTTAGGTTCCCAAGTGTAAAGGGTAACAGATTTAAGAACTCTTTTAGTCCCAGAACTAGAAGCATTTTGAATTCTGTGACTTGAAGGGATGCTGCTGAATTCTGAATTCTTATTAGTAATTATTCATCTTTGTACTAATCTTGAGTGTGTGTATGTACGATAACACTGGCTATCAGTTGTTGTGTCCTCGTTTATTTTCTTGTATCTGTGTAACAATGTCTTATCTTTGTATTTCCTGCTGGCAATAAATGTCCCTCTGCGATAATAAAGTCTACCTAACCCCAATCCTAACCCCGAGTCCGCCCAGTGGCCAAAGATAAAAAAAAAACAAAAAAAAACACACTTGTTTGATTTTATTGTAGCAAGTTGCCCACTAATTTGAGTGAGTCCCTGGGTATGTCATATTACGCAACTGCTTTTGACTTGCAAAGATTATAAGGCGCACTGCACGATAACGTGCAATGAATACACTTGACTTGAGCATTCCTAGTTCTCATCCTCTTTCTCTGTACGTTTACCATTCGTTTGCTCAGAGGTTGATGTGCTTGCTGCTTCCTGAGCAACTCTTCTTTTCTCCACCCTAGCGGCCCGCTGCTTCTCAGTGTTTGTGTTGCAATTACTTAGTACGTTTTTTTTTTTTTTTAAATTTCACTTAAGCTGGCACTTAAGTCTTCAATCTGCCTCAAGAATGATATAAGATATGAAGAGGTAGGGGAAGTGATGGTGAAGGTGGTAGGGATGAGAACGGCGCCCGTACATATGCACCGCACCACCACCCTGCTGAGCGTTGATTCTACAATAAAATAAAATAAAAATAAAAGAGGAATAACCTTGGAGGTCAATCATCATCCTGAAAGCAGATAGTAGACATCACGTAGTATGTGTGTACCAAATTTCAGGTCAATAAGTCAAACGGTTTGCAAGCTACAGGTGATTTAAAATCCTGGACAGACAAACGGACAGCCATGGTAGCATATTGCATAGAAAGAAAAAATGTTAACACTGAGAATCGCTAGGAAAAAAAGTCGTGCAATGTGACACGGCCCTAACGGGTTAAGTGCTCTTTCTACACTCTGCACCTGTATGAATATTCCCAAGCTTTTGAACATGGACAGAAAAGCAGCAGATAAGATGAAAGTATATATGCAAATGGATCGAGTTTCAGTGGTCGTGAAACACCGTTTGTTTTGTGACGTTACTTACCCCATGTGATTTGTAGGGATCTCAAAGAAAACAAAAATCCCATGTTTTCATGCAGAACAGAGATAACATAAACCAGTGGTGATCAGTGCTGTAAATTGGCAAACGATGTGAAAAATGTCCATGGACAAAAGAGAAAAAAAAAATACATTCCTCGTGTCACACAATTCACGTCAGTTATCCAGGCGTACGTTCAAAACACATACATTTTTTTGTAAAATAATGGGAAGATTCATAAACTGGAAATACATGTCACATGGGACTGAGTTTTCAATGTCAAGACTCTTGACCAATGAATGAGGGACAGAGGCGGATCATAAATTCAAAAAGTCAACTCTATGTAACTTGTGGAGGGGCCTATGGTGGTGACTGCTGGACAACAAACGAGATCAAAAACAGCCAATGCAAAAAAACTCACGTTACTCGTGTCACATCATTCACATGCTAAGGCAGCCAGTCGTGTGATCGATCACAACATTCAAACACATATTTTTACATTTTTAAAGATATTGTTAAATAAACCACTTTCAGATAACGCTCTCGTGAACGAAAATGGAGCGCGCTCAGATTTGAACTGGAGCCCACCTTACCGCCACATTCAATGTCCAGGAGTCCGGCCAGGTAGCAGCTTATTCATGGGCTACGTTCCATTTCAACATAAAGCGTACCTGAGAGACATGTGAAACTAAAGATTAAAAACAAGTGAAAACATTATGAGGAATCAGCCTCGGACTTCTGCATATCTGAGATGCTTCAGGTCAATTCACACGAGCAGTTTCACAGAACACTGCTAAATAATAACAAGGAACTCCAGTCATGGCTCACCATTTTGAATATAAACTAAGGGGCTGTGCCTGGAAACCTAGCCAGTGCTATGCGCCAACCACTTCGTATTTGTTACCGCTCGCGTGGTGAAGAGGGGGGCTGAACGCACCCCAAGGAGACACAATCACTCCTCCGACACCGTGTGACGATATGGGTTCTGCTCCAGGCTCCCGTCTCCAGTTTGGGAGCTCTTGAACCTGCCACCGTCGGTAATGTCACCAGATGAGCTGATCAGTGAGGACATCACGAAACAAGGGGATGGTGCAAAAAAGTGCAAAGTGCTTTTATTAAAAACACAACCAAAAACAAACAGTGTCCAAATAATCAGTGCAGTGCAGTCAAATGTTCATTAAATAAATAATCCAATAAAAAGACAAAATCCCAAACGGTGAAAACGAGATTAAAACGAGATTAAAATCCTTTAGCAGACATTGGGGCTACACCAGCCAGACACAGCTCCTTCCCAGCCTCTTCAGCTCACTTAAGGTTTGCTCAGCCAATGAGACTTCAGCCACTGCGGTCCTCTCTCTACCGACCCCCATCTTAGCTGTCTCTGCCGGCGTCTGCTAGACCGCTCAGGGCCGGTTGTCCTCCCGTCTTCCTTCTCGCACAAGTAGTCGTCCCTCAGATCCCTAGGGCGGACTCCTCCTCGATTGTACCCACTCTCCCATTCAGTGGGCACGATCCGTCCCCTTGAGCGCCGATCACTTGCTCTATCCGGGATCCCCGACTGCACTGACCTTCCTTTTCCTCAGCTGGCTGGCTCGTCCACTCTCTTGCACTAACCCCAATGCTACTCTCTCACTCGCTGTTCAAGCCTTTAGTTCTTCCGTCTTTTTCCTTTCTCTCTTTTTTTCTCCTTTCCACCTCACACTTCTCCTATTTATTACGGAGACGTGGCTTAGGTGTGGCAATTAGCAGCTCCTGGCCGGGAACTCTAAGTGCGGCAATTTATTTAAAAACTGGCCTTTTTGATCTGAGCTGTGGACCCGCTACATCACAAACCCCCTCTTAAACGGTGATACAATGGGAAACACATACAGTTTTTTACCTCCTCTTTGCTCGATCAGTTACTGGCTTCCTGTTCCTATCTTGCATTTTGCACGGCGCACTTCTCTTGTATCACCTATGTCCATATATTCAATCTCTTTTCAATTTTACCTTTTCATCAATATCGCATTGAATTTTGATTCCGTGTTTGGAATTACATTGTGACAATGCAACGTATAACTGCCCGTGAGAGTGAATATCGTTTCCTTCTCTCTACAAGAAATGAGTCTGACATAACCACACAGGGCTTTTCCAAATCTCTTTGCATAAGCTCTTGTCTCGCTGGGCACGAAGACTCGTCTCACGGGACGTGAAAGTGTCTCTGAGACAATCGCATCTCGTCTCCTTCCAAGAGTTCTTTTTTTTTATAATAGAGAGATGTAACAACGGGAGGCGGGTCTGCCATTCAAATACTTAGGGTCATTTGAGCGCGCTCCATTTTCATTTACTAGTGCATTTTTTGGAAGTGGTTTATTTAACAATATTTTAGTAAAAGTACATGTGCTTAAGTGTTATGATCATATGACTGGAGGGATTGTCATGTAGATTATACAACACGAGTAACATGAGATTTTTGTTCATGTGCTTTATGATAGTCTTTGCTGTGGTCCAGCGTTGGGTCACCGTAATCGATTTCCATTCTGCATGAAAACAAATTAAGAATTTTTCTTGGCCATCACTACCTGGAGTAAGTAATCTATAGAAAAAAAAAAAATGACTCACGTTGTAAAGATGTTATTTCTTTTAGGCAGCCGCCCCCCCATGTTCTTGATGAGCAACCCGGAAGAGCCAGAAGTACCTTAGCATGGACTCAGAGCCAGTTTGATGGGTACCTTCATAGAAGCAGTCAGTGGGCTCAATCCCATGGGAATAGGAGGACACCAGCTGCTACCCCAACATGGATACCTAAGGTGAGCCGGTAGAAAGCAAAGTGTTTATAAAAATATGCTGCGGCAGTGTTCATCTGCGAAAGACAAAAAAAATTCCTACGTTCATTTGTGTTCTTCTTGAAACTTTGTTTTGTAATTTCATCTTCCGTTTCTCTGTTAAATTTTGGTTCACATTTAAGCTTTGTTGCCTTTTTGACTTGGATGTTATGGATTGGATTGAGTACGGAACGCTGGAAAAAAATATTTGTTTGTGCATTTTCATTTAAGGCTGTAAAGCAAAAAAAAAAAAAAAAGGGAATATTTCAAAGGGGGGATTCTTTTCTATATCCACTGTATGTGTGTGTGTGTGTATATGTAATCTTAGTGAGCAGGAGGCAGCTCATGTTAAGCCAGTCGCATAACATAACATGCCCAATGACCGACACCCACTAGTCTGTATCTCATTCCAATTAAATCAAACAACAACAACATTTATTTATAAAGCACATATTCATACAAACAGTAGCTCAAAGTGCTTTACATGATAAAGAATAGAAAAAAAAAAAAAAAAACACCACAATAAGAAAACAAAATAAATCAGCATTAATTAACATCGAATAAGAGTAAGGTTCGATTTGGTCTTTAGTTGTAGGGTCGGTCTCTATGTGTACAAGAGCTGACAACTAATGAATGTCCATGTGGAAATACAATGCGCATAATGTAGCAATGAAGAATAACGAACACGGTGTGTTTGGGACCTCACAAACAGAAGAGGAGGAGGAGATGGTCTGTCTGACAACTTGTGTTTCACATACCATGTCAGGATGGAAAAAAGAAAAACAAGGACCAAGATTGCGGATGAATTCACCATAATTGTTATCCCTTGGTACAACACCGACTCCATCGGGTGGCTATCAGCGGTCGCGAAAAGGGAGCAGCATGAATGTGCTGGAAGGTTGCCATGCAGTCACGTAAATATGACATGGTCAGCGATTTTCAGCCATGTAAATCGACATGGTCTGGCAATAAGCTCAGCAATATCACTCGGCAACTTTGACATACCCCACAACTAGAAGTCATGTAATGCGACTCCAACTTTACAAAACATGAAAATGTAGTTTTGGGTCACATGCTACAAGATATACAGTTGTGCTTGAAAGTTTGTGAACCCTTTAGAATTTTCTATATTTCTGCATAAATATGACCTAAGAGCTACAAGATCCACAGAATCTGAAGTGCACAAGAACGACGACTGATTTCTTGTATTGCTCAAATCACATAAGGAATGTCTGAATGGCTTTTTTAACAGGTCCTGTTTTTGACAGAAACCCCCCCTCCCATGCCTGGACTCGGTAAAAAGAAAAGAAAAACAAACCCTTGTCTCATATTTCTCCCAAATATTTATCGATGCATATTTAACATTGGTAGTGTAGCTGCGTCTTTTCTAGCTGCTACCGAGTTGTCACGGTAGGATCCAGCACGAATCAAACGTGTAACAAAAGAAAATTCTCAGTCCAGTAAAGTTTATTTTAAAAGTTTAGAGAGGATTTAAAAAGAACAAGTCACCAAAATTCAGAAAAAAGTTATTATACACACAGAATGTGTGCAAAAAAGAAGAAAGGTTTCTTTTTACAATCTTAGCTTTTACTCGTCATTACATTCAATACTTAAAAGTTGTACTGTTTTCTCTATGACAAACTTACATAAGCTTTACTTATTACATTCAGTACGTTCTATACATAACGGCGCATTCAATATGAGACGGTACACTTTGAAACTGTTTGTCCTCCTTGCCTTACCAAATCTGAAGTCAGAGGGACAAGAAATAAGGAGAATATTCCATTTCAGTTTAACGTGTGGGGGATATAATAGAATCTCCTATAGACTATGCATTTATAAATAGGCAAATATATTAACATAACTATGAAAATACTTCTATCAATTTACGTAACGTAAATTGTAAGAAAATTTAGTAAGGTCACGCCCTAGACTGGAAGTAGTTGCCTGTTCATGACAGACTTTTCTTTCCGCCATACTGGTTTATCTACAGTATGTTTGTTTGTTTATTGTTTCAGTTGTGTTTTTACGTTAAATAAATATAAAATACAGTGGAACCTCGGTTTGCGAGCATAATTCGTTCTGGAAACGTGCTCGCAATCCAAAGCACTCGTATATCAAAGCGAATTTCCCCATAAGAAATAATGGAAACTCAGATGATTCGTTCCACAACCCAAAACTATTCATATAAAAATGATTAATACAAAATATAAAGTAAAATACATAATACAAATTAACCTGCACTTTACCTTTAAAAAGAATCATGGCTGGTGTGAGTTTCTAAACTCATATGGGATTCCACCCAATGGGACAACACGCAGAAGAGCGTCCCAAAGCAATCGCAGTCTCCCAGAGCTGTAGTAGTTCGCCGTATAAGCGCATCCAAAAAGATTGCAGACATGCTATAAGTGCCTGTCGTCAATGGGTCATACAAGGAACATTATAAAGATCCCGCTACAATAAATAACAGCGCTGTTGCTGTTTCAAGCTGAATAAAGCTGGTGTTAAAGTACTGACACTCAGCTTCGTGTTTTGGGGAGCAAGATGGGGACTCGCACTTTACAGCGCACACACACACAGTCACAATGCTGTAGTAAACAGTATATGCTCGTACGGATGTGGACTATATGAGTGAGGCACACAGACTCAGACGGAGAATAGGAGACGATTGCCAGAGAGAGAGAGAGAGAGAGATAGAGACGCGCTGGGTGAGCGAGCGAGATAAGGAGAGAGAGAGAGACGCACTGGGTGAGCGAGCGAGATAAGGAGAGAGAGAGAGAGACGCACTGGGCGAGCGAGCGAGATAAGGAGAGAGAGAGAGAGAGAGAGAGAGACACGCTGGGTGAGCGAGATAAGGAGAGAGAGAGAGAGAGAGAGAGAGAGACGCACTGGGCGAGCGAGCTAGATAAGGAGAGAGAGAGAGAGAGAGAGAATCACCATCAGCTCAGTTGTGATCACATGACGCTCAGCAGACAAAGTGTATCCATACTACTCGTATTGCAAGACAGCGCTCGTTTATCAAGTCAAAATTAATTAAAAATTTTTGCTCGTCTTGCAAAACACTCGTAAACCAAGTTACTCGTAAACCGAGGTTCCACTGTACTGGAATTCAACAGTCTCATATCGCCAGTCATCTGACTGTGACTCCTGCGCTTGGTTTTCTGTTAGCCAAACCCTGCGAATTAGCGCATTTCCAGAGGTCCCTGACACCCGTCTTTTACATAAATAACTAATGAATGGCTCTACAGTTAGTGAAATTAATTTTAATAACGTAATCTATTTCTCTTGCTTTTATTCTGAAACAGAACCATCTGGCTCCAGACCAATCCTCACATGTTTCAGAAGAGTCATCCAGTGTGCAAGATTGGAAATGAAACTGATGCCATTAAAGCTTCTGTCATATTACTGAAAATCTAAAAAATGATTAAAGAAAAAAACAAAACAAGCAATGAAACCTCTGGGGTCAAAGTTTACTTCCTCATCCAGGTTTGTGGATATCAAATGACAAAACAATTGCTACGTTCATCTGTGATCTTCTTAAGATTTTGTTTTGTTTTGTAATTTCATCGTCCGTTTCTCTTGGTTAAACTTTAGTTCACGTTTAGACTTTGCCGCTATGTTTCTTTGATTGCTCGGTACCGACTTTGGCTTTATCGTCTTGACCTGAAGAATTTTTCATTGCCATGAAGAACGACACGTTTCCCCTGAACAACTCCATGGCCCATATCAACATTTACACTTTCTACATCAGCATCGCACACTCCCCTCAAAAAGTTTCTACAAACAACCTTTGTAAGATAAAAACAAACAGAAAAAAATTCTCAAAACTTTAGGTTTATTCATTACACAAGTTTATTAAATGTGACAAATGCTTCTTACAAACAAACAAAATGTAAACAAAAAATGACAATGAATGACAAAGCAAATTGCTGCTGGTATTTATTTGACGTACGGTACACGTCAATGTCAGTTTCGTTATACATTCAGTTCTCATGTCCATGCCATTCTACATAAATACCACAAGCATGCTACTTCGAAAAAAACGAAAATCAACATTTCCTCATAAACACAAAGTCCCTCATTTCATTTGCTTTTCACAACAATATCTGTGACATGAGCTAAAAACAGATTTGCTACAAAGATAGGAAAGTGTGACAGGTTAAAAAACCAGAAGGCAGCATAATCCTGTTCACTGAGGTAGAATTTCATCAAAAAAAAAAGAAAAGAAATCTTCAGTCAGCTCAGCATCTCCATCGGAGTAAAGTCACAATTATTAAATAACGTGTAAAAGTGTAGACGTCCCAAGATGTTTCTTCTGTAGGAAATAACACATACATTTGCTTGTTATTTTGAAGCCTTCTGAAAAAATTTCAAGGGTGAATGAAATAAAAATATGAGTGAAAAAAACAACGCAGCATTCATTCACAGTGGACCATGGTCAAGAGGTTGAAACGTGACCGATGCAGCCAGATTGGTGATCAGCTTTCATCGGCGACAAGTAAATCCAGCCGGAAAAAAACAAAATTAAGGAGGCACGTTTTTAAAAAAGATCCTGGATTTCCAAAATGATCATTTCCATCTTGAATTAAAGCAACAGGAGAGGGAGGACAACGAGGCGACCCAAGAAAGTTATTAGGCGGAGGGCACGCGGGCAGAACCTAAATATGCAGTCGACTCCGTGCTGGCAAGTTCGATCGAGGCCGCGTGAAGACGATAACTCGACAACTTTGGGCGATGCTTTTGTAAGACCAAAGGGATAAAAGTGATGAAACGAAACCCTCCACAGGCCGGCTGCCTTGAGGTCTGCTCAGATCGTTCCTTTCCGTGCATTTTTGCTTTTCAATGGTAGAAAAGGCATTTTAAACAATCGCTTCCATACAATTGTGAAATATGGTATTTCTGGATGAAAGAAACACACGGCATCTGTTCTGTGCAAAGATGAAACAAATAAAAAAACAAATGTTCAGCAGCTTCTCTTGAACACGAACAATCAAACATTATTACCTCTGATTTTTCTATAGAAGTATCCAGGAATAACCTTCAAAACCTTGCAGGACTGGACCAGGCCACAGGTATACTGGTATTTTGTTTTATAAAGACGCCATCTCATTGTGCCAGCAAGTATTCTTGTAAACGTCTAACTTGAGATGGAATGCAGCTTCATTTAAGAATTTAGCTGTATTTTTTCCCCCTTTTGCAAAAATCATAAAAACCCATCCCTTAAGTATATTGTTCTTGACATTATCAGTGATAGGTGAGCAGCAGCATGCAAAAAACAAACATCCCCAACTATGACAGCTTTTAAAGACCTCGGATACTTTTGTGCCAGGAATGCTTTGCAAAAATAAGCCAAAAAAAGTTTAACACGTAAATTCACAGAGGTACTGATTTCCACAACGCTTCTTAAATGAAGTCCTTGACATGTTGCACAGCAAAACGGTTTTTAAAAATACTCAGCCTCTGATTTGTTTTTAGCAGAAATACTGTCTAAAAAAAATTGTAATAAATACGGTGAAATCTTGTTATGGAAAAGCAGATGGTCCTCAAAAATGTTGCAGCAGTAAATTCTTTTTTGAGGTTTCTGCATCCACTTGAGAGTAAACGGCACGTCTGCATCAAGCCGCTGTCGGTAAAGGATGATGCTTGTTCGCATCTCGTCGTGCAATGCGACCTCCCGAGAAATCGATGACCGAATATATTTGGGAATGGAAATCCTGAGAGTCGATATCATAACAATATCTGAGCTACGTAAGGAGAATGTGTGCTTGCCACTGCAGCCAGTAAGGGCAAGTCGTTGGATTCGATCCTAAAAGAGGGAAAAAGAAAAAAAAAAAAATTATAATTATAATGAGGATTGACTTGGTATAGGGTGGTCCAGATCTAATTATGCAATTTTCATTACGCTATAACTTATTAACTTTATGACATAGAAGATCACCCGAAAAATCCCGGACCATCGAGAAGTGTGCAAACTGACGACATGAAGAATTGTCTTTGCGCCGAACTAGAATTGTCCCCGCGTAAATCAAAGTCATCCAGACGATCTGGATCTGCATAATTAGATCTGGACCACCCTGTAGTAAATGTATATGGCATGGCCCTCTTCCAAGTCCCAAATGTCCTCCCTCCAATGCAAAAATCTGTGCATACAAAGAAGTGACCAAAAAAAAAAATAAAATATGAGCCGAAACATGCAAAGGGGAATTGAATGGCGGATCTGGTACTGTGAGTGGTCAAGGATAAGCTCCTGTAGACTAATGTTTGGGGATTTGTAGTTTAGGGTGCCTGAATACCACTTCAAAAACAACAAAAAAGAAGAAAACCAAGTATCATGTAATCACTGAATTACTGATCCAAGAGGACAAAACCTACAGGTGGGGACATTCAGGAAAAAAAAAAAAAAAAGAGAGCCTGGTTTATAGATCTAGACATTGGTTTAGATACATCAATTCAGATATATACAGTACACTGGTCGAGATACTTAAAAGTGCTCCCATACATTTGTTTGGATTTATACAGATGTGGACAACTTTACTGGTACCATTACAACTCAATGAAGAAGTTCTCATTGCCTCCTGAAACATGAATGAAAAGCAGTTGTCCCCTGTATACCTGCGTGTCTTCAATATGTCATCATCTATAGACCAGGGGTCTCCAACCTTTTTTCCTCTGAGAGCTACTTTTACAAAATGAAAATGACCGAGGGCTACTCATGTTTTCTAACGTTTATTCTCATAGCTTATTTCAACCCAAACAAACTGCTTAAGCTTGTTTTGCCTGAACATTTACAAAATGTTGGTGCCCATTTTGCATTAAAACATCACAACAAATACTTCGTTCACCTGCAAGTGCATTTTGTATGTCTGTATGCATTTTCTAGTGTATCTCACGATATTGAATTAAAACATGAATGCTGTCAACACAAAACAATGCAATTACAAATATACAGATGCAGTCATATGAAAAAGTTTGGGAACCCCTCTCAACCTGCGTAATAATTGACTCTCCTTTCAACAAAAAAGATAACAGTGGTGTGTCTTTCATTTCCTAGGAACATCTGAGTACTGGGTGTTTTCCGAACAAAGATTTTTAGTGAAGCAGTATTTAGTTGTATGAAATTAAATCAAATGTGAAAAACTGGCTGTGAAAAAATCTGGGTCCCCTTGTAATGTTGCTGATTTTAATGCCTGCCACTGCTAAATACTGATTACTTGCAACACCAAATTGGTTGGATTTGCTTGTTAAGCCTTGAACTTCATAGACAGGTGTGTCCAATCATGAGAAAAGGTATTTAAGGTGGTCAAGTGCAAGTTGTGCTTCCCTTTGACTCTCCTCTGAAGAGTGACTGACAGCATGGAATCCTCAAAGCAACTCTCAAAACATCTGAAAGCAAAGACTGTTCAGTCTCATGGTTTAGGGGAAGGCTACAAAAAGCTATCTCAGAGGTTTCAACTGTAAGGAATGTAATCAGGAAATGGAAGGCCACAGGCACAGTTGCTGTTAAACCCAGTAGGTCTGGCAGGCCAAGAAAAATACAGGAGTGGCATATGCGCAGGATTGTAAGAATGGTTACAGACAATCCAAAGATCACCTCCAAAGACCTGCAAGAACATCTTGCTGCAAATGGCGTATCTGTACAATTCAGGGCAATTTGCACAAAGAACATCTGTATGGCAGGGTGATGAGAAAGAAGCCCTTTCTGCACTCACGCCACAAACAGAGTCACTTGTTGTATGTGAATGCTCATTTAGAGAAGCCAGATTCATTTTGGAAGAACGTGCTTTGGATTGATGAGAAAGAAATTGAGTTATTTGGTCATAACAAAAAGCGCTTTGCATGGCGGAAGAAGAACACCGCATTTCAAGAAAAACACCTGCTACCTCCTGTCAAATTTGGTGGAGGTTCCATCATGCTGTGGGGCTGTGTGGCTAGTTCAGGGACTGGGGGCCTTGTTAAAGTCGAGGATCGGATGAATTCAACCCAATATCAACAAATTCTTCAGGATAATATTCAAGCATCAGTCACAAGTTGAAGTTACACAGTGGTTGGATATTCCAACAAGACAATGAACTAAAACACAGTTCAAAATCTACAAAGGCATTCATGCAGAGGGAGAAGTACAATGTCCTGGAATGGCCGTCACAGTCCCCTGACTTGAATATCATCGAAAATCTATGGGATGATTTGAAGCAGGCTGTCCATGCTCAGCAGCCATCAAATTTAACTGAACTGGAGAGATTTTGTATGGAAGAATGGTCAGAAATACCTCCATCCAGAATCCAGACACTCATCAAAGGCTATAGGAGGCGTCTAGAGGCTGTTATATTTGCAAAAGGAGGCCCAACCAAGTATAGGGTGGTCCAGATCTAATTATGCAATTTTCATTACGTTATAACTTATTAAGTTTATTACATAGAAAATCACCCGAAAAATCCTGGACCATCGAGAAGTGTGCGAACTGACGACATGAAGAATCGTCTTTGTGCCGAACTGGAATCATCCCCGCATAAATCAAAGTCATCCAGACAATCTGGATCTACATAATTAGATCTGGACCACCCTTTATTGATGTAATATCTCTGTTGGGGTGCACACATTTATGCACTTGTCTAATTTTGTTATGATGCATATTGCATATTTTCTGTTAATCCAATAAACTTAATGTCACTGCTGAAATCCTACTGTTTCCATAAGGCATGTCGTATATTAAAAGGAAGTTGCTACTTTGAAAGCTCAGCCAATGAAAAACAAAAATCCAAAGATTAAGAGGGGTTCCCAACCTTTTTCATAAGACTGTATGACTTATTAATTTGTCATTTTGTTCCATGTCACTGTGTCACTTTATTCACAGGTGCAGTTGCATTTGTGATGTGTTTTTTAGTTAGTAAGATGACTGGCACTGCATGGAGTCAACAAGACGGGCAGCTGTCTGGTGGAGTGAAGCCACTTACGGTCACTCTTATGGATTCATTTCAATGTTCATCTGTCAGTTTTGTTCTGAACTTTGATTTCATGACATTCACGTCAGACTCACAGAGGTATGGAGACCCAAACAAAGCAGACATTTTCAGAGCTGCTTGGTGAAGATTCTTATAGTTATGTGGCTCCACTAAGCTCCAGAAATGCTGAGAATGCTGTTGAGACTTTAGCTGCACATTATTTTGAAGGTTTACTAATATATCATATATAAAGTCCAATGTCTCTCTGTCTGTATGTCTGTCGGCTTTTCATGAGAGAATGACTTAACAGATTTAGATAGAGTTTTTTTCTATAATTTGCTTGAACATTCCGGTTGATTTCGTGACTTCTCTCATTTTGCTATGTATCACAGTTCGCTTGTGGTACCGATTTATTTGCACGAATCCAAGAAACACGCAGCGGGCCGAAGGGATGGGCCTTTCTCACTCACTCACCAGCTTTGGGACGTGTTCCTTAACTCCTCTTAGCTAGCGAACGAGAGAACAATTGAATTCAACTTTGTTTGATATTTAAAATAAAGTGTTACTTAGGTCTTGATGAGTTTGAGTCCGGATAGTCTCTTAAGTGTATGCCACATTGAAAAGATAGATTGTAATTCAGATTGTGGAGCGTGATTTTGTGTTAAAAGGATCGTGATATGATTTTTTGGAAAGATCACCCACCCCTAATTTGACTAATCAAGTTTTCAAATTTATGTAGGATTTATTAACCCTTTGGCGGGCTACTTGGAAAGGGGTTGCGCTCTACCGGTAGCTCATGAGCGACATGTTGGAGACCCCTGGTCTAAAGCAAAGCAAGTGACAAGAGATCAAGAGATTCTAAAATGGCCTGGACACATTTGTTGATACCCTTAAATGGATTCAAGTGATTTTTCAAACTAGCTGTTTTCTTTGGTTAGTGTCACATGTGTCTCCAATCGCACAATTAGTCATTCAGCTGATTTTAACAGAGAGAAGTTGTCACTCTTCTGTTTGGTATCATCATGTGTCCCACACTGAACATGGACCAGAGAAAGCAAAGGAGAGTGCTGTCTGAGGAGATCAGAAAGAAACATCAAACAGGCACATTAAAGGGAAAGGCTAGAAGACCATCTCCAAGCAGACTGGTGTTCCTACAGCTACAAATGTTATGAAGAAGTTGAAGGTCCATGGGACTGTAGCCAACCACCCCATCCACGGACACAAGAGGAAAATCAACCCCAGAATGGGCAGAAAGATAGTGAGAATGTTAGACAAAAAGCCAAGGACAACTTCCAAATGAGATACAAGCTGAACTCCAAGGTCAAGGTTCATCAGTGTCTTATCACACCATCCGTCACTTTTGGAGTGACAGTGGGCGCAATGTAAAAAGACGACCCAGGAGGAGCCTCAATGCTTCTGGGAGAAAGTCCATTGGATTGATGAGACAAAACTGGAGCTTTTTGGCAAGTCACACCAGCTCTGTGTCTACAGATGACAAAATTAAGCTTTCAAAGAAAAGAATATCAGACCTACTGTGAAACAAGGAGGAGGCTCACTTATGTTTTGAGGCTGCTCTGTGGTGTCTCACACGGGGTGCCTTGAGTCTGTGCAGAGAACAATAAAATCTCAAGACTATCAAGACATTCTGGAGTGAAACGTACTGCCCAGTGTCAGAAAGCTCCATCTCAGTCGCAGGTCATGGATCCTCCAACAGGATAAGGAGCCAAAACGCACAGCTAAAAGCACCAAGAATGGCTACAAACAAAACATTGGACTACTCTGAAGTGGCCTTCTATGAGCCCTGATTTGAATCCTATCGACCATCTATGGAATTACTGAAACGAAGTCTGGAGAAGACCCCTTCAAACCTGACATAGCTGGAGCAGTTTGCTCAGGACGAGTGGGCAACACTACCTGTGACAGGTGCAGAAGTCCCGTGGAGAGCTCCAGGAATTGCTTGCTTGCTGATTTTGTTGATGGGCAAATGGATAGTTAAATGAAGTAAGGAACATTTTCTTTGGTCACTCATCCATAAACAACCTAAACAACTTACCCTAAAACACCACTGAGCTCCTTGACGTGCACTCGGGTGTGTCCCTTCAAATATTCAGCCAGCATCTTGCTTTTGAAGTAGATCTCCTGCAGTCTGTCCTCCAGGTGCATTATACACTGAAAGAAAGAAAGAAAGAAAAAAAAAAAAAAGACATAATGCTTGTTTGGAAACTTCAGTAACTATTTTGAAAGTTAAAGCATTTTTAATTTTGCTTATTTACTTCGTCAATAACAGATCTTACATTTTTATTGAATACTAGCTGTGTAAGCATGTGCTGTAAAAAAGCCTGGGCTCCTACAAACTACGGATTCTGGCACTTCAATCAATCGCATAGATTGTGTATCAGCGGCTAAGCGAGGTTCTTCTTCATCGGCAGTTTTGTTTTGCCGATGTGCTCACCTCCGTTGTCTATCAGCGGCTAAGCGAGTTTTTCTTTTCTCGGCAGTTTCACTTGGCGACAGAGTTTCTTTATTTGAGCTTCACTCTGCAACCTCGCACTTCCAGGCTGGACAGACAGACAGAGACACACACACTTCCACACATAGATGTTTACATATAAGACATTTTGTAATGATAATTCATTTTCAAAAAATCCATGATAATAGAATGTAATTACATACAATAGTAGAGCTCATAAAATGCATGCAGTTCAAATGCATGACCGTTTGGGGGTGCTATTGTGCCCTTGAACCCTTGTCCAAGACGCCAGACACCAGATAAAAGTCCAAAAGTAGATTTTATTTATACTGCACAGTGCACAAAGCACCCTCTCCTCCACAATACTCATTAAACACTACAATATTTCTCAATAAACAATTCCTTCACTCCCAGACGCGTTGCCACCTTTCCACCCAGCTCAGCTCCCTGTCTGGGAGCTCCCACAATCCTTTTATCCTCCCTGACCTGGAAGTGTTCCAATCCCCAGTCCATGTGATCTTCTATCACTTCCGGGTCAGATCAAAATTCCTTTTCTTCACCCCGGAAGCATGTCATTCCCCTTGTCCATGTGACTCGGATGTACTCCGCAGGGCTGTGCATAAAGACTCCAATGTCCATGATGCCCTGCTGGTCTTCGGGGCACCTTCATACTGCAGGGAGGGTTCCACCTGGTGGCTTGGGGGTATTGGCCATGCACCACTATATATATATATATATATATCTTCATTTGGATCTTGATCTTTGTTTGTCCGCGAATGAATTAGAAGAAGAAGCACTAGATGGCAGTAGAGAGACAGCTAAAACATAGGCATTGCATTAAGAATCTCCTCCAGGCTTATACCACTGAAGACTGTAGTACGTCAGTCTCACCTCAAAACACAGACATTCAAGCTAAACAAATTGTTGTGCTTTAAATTAACTAAAGAGATCTTCATTTAGATCTTGATCTTTGTTTGTCCGCGAATTCCACGCATGCGTAGACCAGCTTCCAGTTTAGTACGTTGTTGTTACTCACGGATGTCAACAATGTGCCGGAATAATGAAAGGGGTGGTGGACAGTGTTACGCTGGTTAGCTCCTGAGGCCTGGTTAGAGAATGAGATTGCCGAAGATAAAAGGTACGTGCCTACGTAACATATGAATTAAAGAAAGACAGTGGGTAAAATGAATGACAATGTAACAGCACGTTCCGGAAATTATTATTGTTACATTGTAGCCGGCGAGTGCTGCGCGTCTCACAGTTATACCGTGGCTTGCTCACATGTCAGTGAAGTGATCCCTATTTATGTTTTAAAGAGCAAGGATACCTATGTGTCCCCCTTTTATAACCATGGCTCTGTGTATATTGCCTTACTCTTTGGATTGCCACAAAGCAACCTGCAAGATTGGAGAAAGGTTGAGAAGACATCGTGAGAGGAAACGATAGCGTCGTGAAAACGAGACGGACTGTGAACGGACAGAAGCAGAAATGCTCCTACACCACCACATAATTACTATTCGGATATTGATTCCGAGTAGGCCGTTCCTATCGAATTAATATCCAAGGGTTTTCTTTTGTAATTTTGTTTCCCTTATAAAAAATCATAATGCTGTGCGACGAAGGGCCCAATTCACGAATGGCAACCGCGTTTAAACAGGGAGCCCTTCACAGACAACTTTAACACGCGCAGGGCGCACATGGCTAGTATATATATATATATATATATATTGTACATATATATAGTGTTTGGGTACCTCCAGGTGTTTAATTCTTTCCTTTTTAAATAATCACATGTCTGTGGAGATGGTGCTGAGGTATGTCAGCCTGGTCACCACCTACAGTGCCCTCCATAATGTTTAATACAAAGACACATTTTTCCTTTGCTCTACAGTTTAAAATTGCAAATCAAATAATTCAGACGTGGTTAAAGTGAACACTGCAGGCTTTCATTAAAGGGGATTTGCACAAATTTCAGTCACACCTTGTAGAAATGACAGCACTTTTTCTGTGTGGTCCCCAAGATTAGCAGGAGGAAAATAGGAATCTGCTCATTACAATGCCATTCCCATGGTGAAGACGGCCCTTTGTTATAGACGGCCGGGGACCTTACCCCACCGGGAGACCTGGAGAAACAGGGGACTAGGACAAAGGGGCAATTCCTACCCCAGGGCGCAAGATGGCAGCCCTCCGGGATTACATGGGAACCACGGAGCTTGGAAGCTCAACCCTGTGGGGGGCTGTGGCCACCGCCAGGGGGTGCCTGGATGGTTCCAAGGCTATGGACTGCAGCACTTCCGCCACACCAGAAAGTGCTACAGGAAGGTCATCAAGGAGCACCTGGAGCACATCAGGGTGCATTATAAAATGGGCCGCCTCACTCCATTCAGGGAGCCGGAGTTGGATGGAAGAGGACAGAGCTTGCAGGAGAGGAGTGGAGGCGGCAGAAAGTATAAGTAAAACTAAAAGTAAAGGACTGAGCTGTTGTGGCTGTTTTGATGCACTGTGTTGTGCAAGGAAAGGAAGTGTAAAATAAATATGTCTGCTTTAGGACATTGTGTGTCCTGGTGTCTGTCTGTGGCCTCACAACAGGGTGAAACCTCACAACTTATACTTGGAACTGTACAGAGTGAAGGGAAAAGCAGGTAAAAGTAAACAGGGGTCTTAAGAATTTCTGAAGGCACTATATGTATGTGTGCTCAAGCCTCATCAGTGTTAACACCAATCTGTAAAGTCACTGGTGCACACATGGATTCAGCAGCATATCCCAACATGACTATAGCATTACAAAGAACATTTTTCATGATTAACGGAATAAAATAACTACATTAACGGCTGTTTGAGCCCAAGTCATGATCTTCTGTATGTCATTTTGGATAAAGGCATCTGCTAACTGAATACAATGCACTGTTACAGAGACTCAGCATTGTATAGTCAGTTTAAGATTCTGAGGCAACCAAATCCATCAAACTGAAAAATTAAGCACTTAAACACCCAGCAGCCTTCACCTCTACTGTTTAAATATCTTGGACTGCCAATGCTTTTACATTCAGCCGTCACATCCCACTTAACGGTGCATGGCTGATCAGCAGCATACATCTGGTGTGTTACTGTGTCAGCATTTGGCAGGCATGCAAGCGTTAATGGCGGTAACCAGAGGATAGTGTGAGGAACACGGATATGTTAAGATGAATGACATTTTTCAAAGAAGTGGGAAAGAGAGATCTGAGAGACCAGAACCAGGCTACAGCATCAAAATGTGTTACTTCAACCATTACATCTTGAGACTTCAATTATTAAGTCTTAGTTTGGTTTTAAAAGTTGGAATGGAGTGAAGGCTTCTGATTGTTTCACACGTATTATTCATTTTCAGAAGGCTGGGCTTGCGTTATGACCATTAGAAAAGAAAAAAAAGTAAGTGATTGAGAATGGAATTTTAGACTTGGGACCAGGAAAAGGAAAAGTACAAAAAGAGCGGCCACATTTTTTGGCTTAGAAGAGGTGGTTGTCACTAAATGCTAGAGGGCAAAATTCTAAACAAATATTGTAGTCAAAATATTAGTCACACCAACTTTTTTCTGTTTGCTCTAACTATCACTAACATTTGAAGTTTCTGAAGTCATTCCAATGTTTGGATGCATGCTGCTGCGTGCCACCATCTTTAATAGGTGAAGCCCAATGATGTGTTATGTCACGTTCATCTTCACATCAAGCAGCAACTGCAACGACAAACATGGCAGTAGGTATCTGATAACTTAAAAAATAAAAAATAACAGCATAACGTTAAGATGTCATTTTCATAAAATTTTTAATGCTATTACCTGCCTAAACTCTGACATTCTATACGCCTTATTAAGGGTTTTGAACTTTTATGATTTTGATTTTCAGATCAGATTTTGTGCTTGATACACTTCTGATGATGTTATAATTTATTCAAACTTTACCACAACACTATTTTAATTTTAATTTAAGTGCCGCCATTTTACTCAGCTTTGCATCTGTCATCTCCACGATAATATTCCCCAGAATTCCTTTAAAGTGCTTGCTTCCATTGACATTATCAAAATGATGGTATACAGGTATACCAGAGCATTTTGTGGGTATCCCAGTTTAAAGAATTCCATTTTGATTTCCTGGTTTACAAATTCTAGTGCTTGTTCCTGACCTTGGATTTTTCATTAGGTTTTGGCTTCAAAGACAGAGCATTCTGACTCATGATATTGATCTTGGATTGTTTTCTGCACATCTCCTGGTCATTTCATACCTTTTACTGTCTCTTGCATATTAGTACATGCAAAAGCCATGCATAGATGACGAGGGACAAAATGAGAAAATCAAAAGACATCAATTAACTACATTTGTTATCTTAGCCGATTTTCTTTAATTTAGTCTGAATTTAATACAAATGGTTTTCCTTAGGGTTTTAAAACCAATAATTCTTTGCATTTATATACCGCATTTCTCACTAATCAAAGTGCTCAGCAATTGCAGGTTAATGGTACTGTGCTTAGTTTCACTTTCATCTTTTGCTTCTATTTTGATTTGTCTTGTTTTATTTTACACTCAGATTTTGTACTGACCACATTATCATCTTGTCCTTTTTGATACACCCACTTGGTCCAGTTCGGTGGCCTTAGAATCGCGTCACTGCTTTTTGCAGATGATGTGATCCTGTTGGCATCATCGGGCTATGGAGTTCAGCATGCACTGGGACAGTTTGCAACTGAGTGTCAAGCGGTAGGGATGAGGATCAGCACCTCCAAATCTGAGGCCAAGATCCTCAGCAGGAAAAAGGTGGATAGTCCTCTCCGAGTGGGAGGTGAGTTACTGCCAAGTGAAGGAGTTTAATTACCTTAGAGTCTTGTTCATTAGTGAGGGGAAATGGGATAGTGATATCAAAAGATGGACTGGAGTGGCAAGTACAGTTATGTGGTCACTATACGATCTGTTGTGGTGAAGAAGGCAAAGCTCTCCATTTACCAGTTGATCTGCGTCCCTACCCTCATCTATAGTCATAAACATTGGATGAAACCAAAAAAATTAGGAGATCGCAGGTACAAGTGGCCGAAATGAGCTTTCTCCGCAGAGTGGCTGGGCTCTTCCTTAGAGACAGGATGAGAAGTGCAGACATTCGGTCGAGGCTTATAGCAGAGCTGCTGACCCTCTCCTTCGAGAGGAGCCAAATTAAGTGGTTTGGGCATCTGATACAGATGACACCTCCCTGTAGAGGTTTTACAGGCACGATCAGCTGGAAGGAGACCCTGGTCAAAATCCAGGATTATATCAGCCAGATGGATTGGAATGCCTTGGGATCCCACAATATGAGCTGATGTGTTGTTGGCGGGGATGCCACAAAGGCGCATCCCTGCATGCTGTTGGCGCATGACTAGGATTTCACCACACGTTGTGCACTGAATGCAGTGCCTTGTATCCAAAATCAGTGCAGGGAAAATGACATCCGACACAGAGGCTCACCCCTGCCCCTTAATATATGTCAATGCGCTTAATGACAAAATCAACTAACAACGTGCTGGTCAGAACTATATGCTAACTTCCTTAAGCACTCAAGGATGAATGTTATCGGGCCCTGGTGATTATCCTGTTTAATCGAAGCATCACTCCTCCTCTACAGTTTCCAAATCACTAAGTACTTCCTTGGCTATATTATTGTTTAGAGGTTTTTAATCTACTTCTTCACACGTGTAAACCTCAGAAAAATGCAAATTTGCATCATTTGTGATTTTACTGCCCATATAATATTAAGTCCTAATGCAATTCACCTCCTTCTTGACTGTTCTTTTACTATTAAAATACTAAAAGAATCACTTTTGGGTCATCTTTCTGCATTATTTTTCTCCCTTTTAGCTTTCCTGGTATGCTTTTGTCACGGCTATCTCACTGGGGAAAAACAGAACGAAAATCATGATGGTAAAGGTGAAATAACAGACAAAAAAAAAATAATAATACAGCATCTAAAGAGGTCCAACTGCTTGCAATACATGGCCCTGAAAAAGGTGTAAAGAAAGAGATAACTTACAAAATCAGCAGAGAGGTTTAGTTTATATAGTTGCAGGATCGACTGGAGGAGATTGCAGACCAAACTGGAGACCAGGACATCTTTCCCCAGGTTTCCGTTGTCGATCGTCTTTCTCTGACTTGTGGCCACTTGCACGGTGCACTTGTCAGTGTCAGCAATGATGCAGACAGCTTCAGCAATGGGCTCATCTAATGCTGGGCACTGAAATAAACAGCAGACAGGAAATGTTACGCAACATCTTTAAAATGTACCATACAAGGAAATTTCGAAAGTATACCTTTCTATCTACACCTTTATCTATACTAATAAAAGGCAAAGCCCTCACTGACTGACTCACTCACTGACTGACTGACTCATCACTAATTCTCCAACTTCCCGTGTAGGTAGAAGGCTGAAATTTGGCAGGCTCATTCCTTACAGCTTACTTACAAAAGTTGGGCAGGTTTCATTTCGAAATTCTACGCGTAACGGTCATAACTGGAACCTATTTTTATCCATATACTGTAATAGACTGCAGCTCAATGGCCGTGGGAGGCGGAGTTGCATCTTGCATCATCACGCCTCCCACGTAATCATGTGAACTGACTGTGAACGCAGTACGTAGAAAACAAGGAAGAGCTCCAAGAGCACTGAAGAAAAAACACATTACACAATTGAGAAGGCAGCAAAAGAATATCAAGCGAGTTACACATACAAGCATATTCATCAGTGCAGCTACTGCAGAAACAAAGCACGGTGTAAACCGTAAGTTTAAATTAAGTTTATAGACACGCTCCCGCTGCCGTTTGTCATGCCTACGACGAATATCATATTCGCAAGATACAAGTTTAATGAGAAGACACGAGGTATAAACGAAACTTTGGATCACTTTGTAACGGAGTTAAAATTGCTGTAGCGAGAAACTTTTAAGTACCGGTCTTAGCTAACATTAAATAAAGCCGTGGACATCACAAGATCACACAAGAGAGCGGCTCACGTGAACTGACTGAACGCAGTACGAGTGATCACTTCAATGAATCAAACCTGTTCAAAAAACGCATTACACAATTGAGAAGATAGGGAAAGAATATGAAGCGAGTGACGCATACAAGCATATTCATGAGTGCAGCTACTTCGGAAACAAAGCACGGTGTAAACCTAAAGTTTAAATTAAGTTCATAGACAGGTTGCCGCTAGCGTTTGTCATAGCCACGACTAATACGATATTCGCGAGAAACAAGTTTAATTAGAGGACGCAGGGTATAAACGAGAGTTTTAATCACTTTGTAACTAAGTTAAAATTGCTGGTGAAGGACTGTGCTTATGCAAATTCCGAGAGACTGTGTTTGTGGAGGGACTGACAGTTAAGGCGGGTGGGCGAGTCACGTCATCATCTCCCCTCCCATTTACCTCATTTTGCTCCGAGCTGAGCTCCGCACCCGACGCGGTCTTGCCGTTCTTTTTCCTTAGTGGTTAGTCCTCTCTCCTTTACTGATTTATATAAAGGAGAGTTGAGATCCGAGAGACTGTGTTTGTGGAGAGATTGAGAGTTAAGGCAGGTGGGGGAGTCACATCATCATCTCCCCTCCCATTCACCTCATTTCATTCACTTCATTTCGCTCCGAGCTGAGCTCCGCAGCTAACGTGGTCTTGCGGAAACAACTTCATGACGCTGCCGCCAAATACTCACAGAAAAATCCACAAGTTAATACACACGCTGTCTCTAGAGTTTCTCCACACTCTGAATGTATTTCTCGCATCCCCGTTATACCCTCTGATCTCCCATTTCAATTCAAATGCCTCCAATTTCCAGTAAGGCTCTGCTTTGCGATGACAATTAATAAGTCTCAGGGACAGACCATACAAAAGGTTGCCATTGATTTGAGGCAAGATTGCTTTTCTCTTGGACAACTATACGTTGCATTCTCAAGAGTAAGCTCGCACAGCTTGGTCATATTACAACCGGAGTGCTGAACTGACAATGTGGTATACAAAGAGATCCTTAACAAATAGTTATTGGTATATTTTTCCTCAGTTTAAAAAGGTTTCTTTTCTTCTTAATAAAAATTTAAAAGCAGTACTTCGCCGCTGCGAAGCGCAGGGATTTTGCTATATATGTAGATATGTATACAGGTGCCGGTCAAAAAAATTAGAATATCATGACAAAGTTGATTTATTTCAGTAATTCCATTCAAAAAGTGAAATGTGTATATTAGATTTATTCATTACACACAGACTGATGTATTTCAAATGTTTATTTCTTTTAATTTTGATGATTATAACTGACAACCAATGAAAGTCCCAAATTCAGTATCTCGGAAAATTAGAATATTGTGAAAAGGTTCAATATTGAAGACACCTGGTGCCACACTCTAATCAACTAATTAACTCAAAACACCTGCAAAAGCCTTTAAATGGTCTCTCAGTCTAGTTCTGTAGGCTACACAATCATGGGGAGGACTGCTGAATTGACAGTTGTCCAAATGACGACCATTGACACCTTGCACAAGGAGGGCAAGACACAAAAGGTCATTGCTAAAGAGGCTGGCTGTTCAAAGAGCTCTGTGTCCAAGCACATTAATAGAGAGGCGAAGGGAAGGACAAGATGTCGTAGAAAAAAGTGTACAAGCAATAGGGATAACCGCACCCTGGAGAGGATTGTGAAACAAAACCCATTCAAAACTGTGGGGGAGATTCACAAAGAGTGGACTGCAGCTGGAGTCAGTGCTTCAAGAACCACCACGCACAGACGTATGCGAGACATGGGTTTCAGCTGTCGCATTTCTTGTGTCAAGCCACTCTTGAACAAGAGACAGCGTCAGAAGCGTCTCGACTGGACTGCTGCTGAGTGGTCCAAAGTTATGTTCTCTGATGAAAGTAAATTTTGCATTTCCTATGGAAATCAAGGTCCCAGAGTCTGGAGGAAGAGAGGAGAGGCACAGAATCCATGTTGCTTGAGGGCCAGTGTAAAGTTTCCACAGTCAGTGCTGGTTTGGGGTGCCATGTCATCTGCTGGTGTTGGTCCATTGTGTTTTCTGAGGTCCAAGGTCAACGCAGCCGTCTACCAGGAAGTTTTAGAGCACTTCATGCTTCCTGCTGCTGACGAACCTTATGGAGATGCAGATTTCATTTTCCAACAGGACCTGGCACCTGCACACAGTGCCAAAACTACCAGTACCTGGTTTAAGGACCATGGTATCCCTGTTCTTGATTGGCTAGCAAACTCGCCTGACCTTAACCCCATAGGCAAATCTAATGGGTATTGTGAAGAGGAAGATGCAATATGCCAGACCCAACAATTCAGAAGAGCTGAAGGCCACTATCAGAGCAACATGGGCTCTCATAACACCTGAGCATTGCCACAGACTGATCGACTCCATGCCACGCCGCATTGCTGCAGTAATCCAGGCCAAAGGAGCCCCAACTAAATATTGAGTGCTGTACATGCTCATACTTTTCATGTTCATGCCTTTCAGTTGGCCAACATTTCTAAAAATCCTTTTTTTGCATTGGTCTTAATTGATATTCTAATTTTCCAAGATACTGAATTTGGGACTTTCATTAGTTGTCAGTTATAATCATCAAAATTAAAAGAAATAAACATTTGAAATACATCAGTCTGTGTGTAATGAATAAATCTAATATACAAGTTTCACTTTTTGAATGGAATTACTGAAATAAATCAACTTTGTCATGATATTCTAATTTTATGACCGGCACCTGTATAATGCATCATTAAACTGCACTTTTTGCATGTATGCAGGTAGAAATGTGTTTCTGTTTGCTGCCGACTGGATCAAAGCAAAGTTTCACTTGTGGACTAAATAACTAAGCTCAGAGTCCTAGTGCAAAAATAAAAAGGTAAGCAGAGAAATGTTGAGTCAAAGTTTGGTGAGCCTTGTGCTACGATCCAGAGTTGTTTGTCTGAATCGGCCTAACATTTCTGGCCCATTTTGATCGCCTTCTCATAATCTCAAAAGCAGAACTGAAAGCCAATTAAATGACTAGCAAAGAGAACGTGCTGACGTGATCAAGCGGTCCATCACACTGTTTTGTCTGATGAATCAAATTGAAATATGGGAAGTGACATCCTTCACATATTCTATAATTCTGTGATGGCCAGTGTCATTTTCTACGCTGTGGTGTGCTGGGCTGGTAACTTCACTTCATGAGAGGCCTACTAAATAAACAGGCCAATTCAAAGGGCAGGCTCAGTTATGGGATGCACTCTGGACCCCCATGGGGGTCGTAGGAAAGGAGAGAAATTAAACAAAACAGTGCCGTTATGAACACTGCTGCACAGCCTCTCTCTGACACACAAACACTGACTCAGCAGAAGTGTGTCAGGAAGCATGGCGGACGGTCCTTTACTACAACAGCATTACGCCTGCACAATGCCTCACTGGGACTGGGACTGCCAAGTTAGAACTTTTCTTTCTTTCGAATTTTTCTTGCTTTATAGTATTTCAGTGTGTGTCCTGACCAAAGTGTGTGCATATATTTATTTATTTGCTTATTTCTCTACCTATTTATGTATTTATATATTTTAAAAGCTTCTGTAAAAAGCCTGGGGACAAAAAGTTCTTTCGTTCAATCTGTCTATGATAGAAAAGGGCTTTAACATCAAAAATTCCCTTTGGTGTCAATGCTTGTGGAGCGATGCTCCTCTTTTACTCGTATGGCTGAGATATAACTGCAACTTTAGAAACACCAAATTCATGTCATTGTTTTAATCGATGGAGTAGAGTTTGAACTATTTTTCTGCTGGTATGCTTTGTACACACTTTTAATGAAACTGAGACATCCTGCAAAGCCTTTTCCTCACTCTTCCCTTTTGACAAATGGTAGGCGGCCATTGGTTACTTGCACCAGCGGATTTAGGGGCAGCTTCTATCAATACAAGTTTTAAGGTTACTGAATACTCAATCAAAGGAACAAATCTTGTAAAATAACAAACAGTAAAATGATGTATTGATTAGAAACAGTGGCCATAGCTTAAAAGCTTGGAGCAAGGCTGGATGTTTCTGAGATCTGAATGATATTATGGTCAGCAGTCTTCAAAAGAACAGACAAGGTGAAAAATAAACATGAAAGATAAAAAAAGAATAACAAAATAAACATGGGAGTCAATTGAAAACCTTAAAAGTGCGTATCTTTGTCATGTGAGGTGGTACAATCATAAGAGCATGCAGCAGATAGAAGTATGACGTCATAGTCGTTGTATAAAGATGGATGCCCTAGTGGAAAATGCCCCAAAGAGGAGCAGTGTCCTGTCATTTGCTTTTTGGGCAGTGAAGGGATGAAACCGTTTGAAATTCAATTGTGAATAAAGGTTCAGTACAGTGATGTACGGTCATTTGGCAAAAATATCGGGGGACACCCCCCCCCCCCCCCCAAATCATTGAATTCAGGTGCTCCAATCACTTCCATGGCCACAGATGTATAACATCGAGCACCCAGGCATGCCGACTGCTTCTATAAACATTTGTAAAAGAATGGGTCGCTGTCAGGGGCTCAGTGAATTCAAGCGTGGTACCGTGATAGGATGCCACATGTGCAATAAGTTCATTCGTGAAATTTCCTCGCTACTAAATATTCCACGGTTAACTGTCAAGAGCACAAGAACAAGAGCAACTCAGACACGGCCATGTAAAATCACAGAGCGGGGACATCGCATGCTGAGGTGCAGTGTGCAGAAGTCGCCAACTTTCTGCAGAGTCAATAGCTACAGACTTCCAAAAGTTCAAGAACAGTTCAGAGTAGAGAGAGAACTTCATGGAATGGGTCTCCATGGCCAAGCAGCTGCATCCAAGCCTGACATCACCAAGTGCAATGCAAAATGGCAGATGCAGTGGTGTAAAGCCCACCACCACTGGACTCTAGAGTGGCAAATCACACAATCCGATGGACGAGTCTGGGTTTGGCGATTGCCAGGAGAACAGTACTTGCCTGACTGCATTGTGCCAAGTGTAAAGTTTGGTGAAAGGGGGATTATGGTGTGTGTGTTTTTTTTTTTTTCCAGGGGTTAGCCCCTTAGTTCTAGTGAAAGGAACTCTTAATGCTTCAGCACACACAGCCATATTGGCCAATTTCAGGCTCCCAACTTTGTGGGAACAGTTTGTGGATGGCCCCTTCCTGTTCCAACATGACTGAGCACACACCATGGCACAAATCAAGGTCTATAAAGAAATGGATGAGCGACCTGACAGATCACCTTTGGGATGAATTTGAGCAGAGACTGTGAGTGAGCCAGGCCTTCTCGTCCAACATCACTGCCTGACCTCACAAATGCTCTCCTGGTCACAAATTCCCATGCACACACTCCTAGACATTGTGGAAAGCCTTCCCAGAAGAGTTGAAGCTGTTACTGACGCAAAGGGTGGGCCAAGTCCATATGAAAGCCTATGTATTAAGAATGGGATGTCATTAAAGTTAATGTGTTGTGTAAAGGCAGGCGTCCCAGTACTTTAGGCAATATAGTGGATGTGCACTTGGTGGAGTGACAGACATGCATCTTTGTAGTGAGTCTTTAAAAACTGATGGATTTAGTAATGTTCACCCCTGCACTGCTCCTCTTTGATGTACGTTTGCAGTGGGGTTACCATCTTTACACATCTACTATGACATCATGTAGCTTATCTGCACCGTGCTTCCACCTGCTGGACACTCCTAATATTGTTGCTAATGATGTTGCCAACTTACATGACAATGACACAGTGTTTAGAATCTCGCATCGCAGTTTTCAGGTTTAAATTTCAGGAAAGACAAACAAGTAGGAAAAACCTTGAAGAATGAGAAAGAGTCAAGACTGAGCTGGTTTGGGTAGTTGATAAAAAGAAGGGGAACATGTAAGCAGAAGAGTACTGATCATAGACATAACTAATGAGGGAAAATGAAGGCCAAAGAGAAGGTGCAGAGACACAAAGGAACATTTCAAGGATCGAGGGTTAAAATAACAAGAACAGGACTAAATGGAGGATGGTGGTCCACTATGGCTGCCTCAATCTGAATCCTTTATTCAATAGCACCCAATGCAGTTCATACCCCAAACTGTCAAAAAGGCTGGACGTTCACAGCTCTGCAGTACTTACATGCATGGTGTGAGCAAGATCAGCCAGCAGATATTTTCGCAGCCGTTCATCTGAGTTTGTTCCATGGAGAACAAAATCAGGCATATACTGAGGACAGTAACCGCCAAACAGAGATCTTCCAAAATTGGTCACATTTTGCTTGCTGGTGGTTTCCGATCTGTAAATAGGACAAAATACTTTAGTGAGAAATAAGGCATACATGACAGCAAAGCAACATGGTACATTTCAGCGCAGAGTTATAAATAAATTTTATCTGCAAGTGCCTCGGATATAAAAAAAATAGCATGTGGTTTTCGTTTTGCTCTGTGCTGCAGACCACATAAATAAGTCAAGTGGACGGGTTTAGTGCTCAGCTGCGTAAGAATGAGACTCGCTTTCCTTTTAGTTTGCAGTTTTATTTTGTCTTTTTTTTTTTTTTTTAAATAGAACAGGGGGCTCTGCTGCAAACACAACACTTTGTACCCAGGGATATTTTTAAAAGTCAGAATTTTGGTCAAACGGACTTCTCTCGTTATTAGTACTGCTCTTTCTTCCTTTTTGCTTTAAATATCACTGAAAGAAAAGCAGCAATAAAATCGATTTCCTCACTTTCGCTGCTTCAGTGCACCTGCTGAAAGCCATGCCAGCGAACGTCTGGCATCACCCATTTAAAATGAGTGCAAAGTGCATTAAACAAACCCATAGAAATGTGTGGCTTAGCTTATTGAAAATTTTCAGATTTAATCAGGTCAGGTCAGGCTGGGGAGCATGCACTGGTACAGCATGTTGCTGCACCCACCACACGACAAAACAGCTCAGGATTCTGGTTGGCAACCCCCCCAGGGCAGACACACGCAGTCCAGTCCCACCAAATGGAAATGACCATCTATCTGCCACAGCCAGGGGTTACGTGGGCATCCTCTTGGCCTGGTCCTGCCATTCGGGTCTTTAACAATGAGGATCCTGCGAGCCAGATCACCCACGAATTGAATACAATTTTAAAAAGCTGCCCATACACCTGATACACCAGGAGACTAAAATAATAGCCACTACCCCATTTTCTGAACTTTATTTTAATTAAGGACCAACCTCTCCTTTTTGAATGAACCGGGTGGTTATGTGAGGATTGTTTTTGATTTTTGAAATGCATTGAAAACCTTCCAACCCTCCATTATTAAACATAAATTGGAGAAAATGGTGTGGATTCCACCTTCATTCACCTCCTCCTGGAATAATAACTACCTGATCGGACGACTGCAGTTTGTCCATCTGGGGAACTGCGTCACCAGGATGGTAGTGAGCTATGCTGGGGGCCCCACAAGGGACTGTTCTGGGCCCATTCCTGTTCACATTATACACTGCAGACTTTAAATACAAGTACTCTGTAGATAAAGCTATTGTGGCATGTATTAGGAATGGGCAGGAAGGGGAATACAGGGATATGACTGGAGCAATAAGAACGGCCTGGTTCTAAAAAACGATGAAGCCCAATGAGATGGTGGTGCAGACTTTTAAATATCTAGGTGCCCACTTTGTTGACAGGCTGGACTGGTCTGTGAACATAGATGCCCTCTACAGAAAGGTTCAGAATAGGCTCTTTTTCCTCAGTAGACTCAGATTATTCAACATATGTAGTGAAATGTTGTCTTAGTTCTACCAGACAAGTGTCCTCTTTTTGATGTTGTGTGTTGGGGAGACAGTATGGCAGATAAGAACATGAAGAGGCTGGACAAGCTGGTGAAGAAGGCCAGCTCAGTCACTGGGTAGGACTTTGGACTCAGTTGCAATGGTGGTAGAAAGGTGTATGGTGAGAAAGATACAGGCCATTCTTGACAACAGCAGTCGCCCTCGCCACATTTTGGCAGATCAGAGAAGTAAAAATGTAGATGTCTTCTCTCACTGCGCTGAAGAACAGAAGCTTCAGATGATTTGTTCCTACTGCTGTGATTATAACTCTGTTGTTGCCATACGTGATTCATGACCTGGTCACCACTCTACCCTCTGACACTGTAACAAATGAACATTTATGCTTTTTACTATTTATTTATGATTTATTCTCCTTGACATTTCTAAATAATTTATAACAATTTTTATTGATGTGCTTGAGCTGCTGGACACCTGACGATGAATAATGCCTTAGCTATCTGTCTATCCATCCATTCATTTGGGGAGGCGGCTTGGCAAACATTTACTCAAGTCGGTTAAAATGTAAAGATGTCAGTTTTGGTAAGTTCAAGTCCTTTGAGTATCTCGCCGTTGTTATTCATGGAGATGCTCAAGTTCTAGTATTATCCGTGTATAGACCTCCAAAATTCAACGCATCTTTTTTTGAGGAATTCTCTGACTTAATGTCAATTTTAATTACTAACTATGACACACTCCTAATAGTTGGTGACTTTAATTTTCATAACGATAATCAGTGTGATCTAAAAGTAAAATAATTTATGAACCTCCTGGATTCTTTTGATTTGAGGCAGCTCGTTAATCAGTCTACACATAAAGCAGGTCATACGTTAGACTTAGTGATTACTAAAGGACTGAAAGTTGATATAAAGCAGGTCATTGATATTGGTCTATCAGACCATTTTCTTCTACTTTTTAATATAGAAATAATGATAAAAAACACCCATGAGAAGCATATTGTTAAAAAACGCTTCTTTGACTCAGCAGCAGCTTTAAAACTTACAGACCTTCTAAGCAATCAGTCCGTTTATAGTGCCAACTATAATAGCGAGGATAATGTAAATAGTAAGGTGGAAAGATTTAATACTAAAGTGAGAGCTGCTGTTGACATAGTTGCACCTGAAAAGACAATAAAAAAGTCTTCTAGCATTGTTATACCATGGAAGGCCCAAAGAGTGTCTGATTTAAAGAGAACATGCCGTAGAGCTGAGCGTAAATGGAGGAAGACTAAAACTAACTATCCACTATGAAATATTAAAAGTTAAAATAACAGAATACAATAACACCGCCCGTCTTGAGACGCGCTGCTATTTCTCTAAGATTATAAATAACAATGCTAGTAATCCCAGAGTCTTATTTTCTACAATTGATCACCTACTAAACCCAGGTAACTCACAGGAATGCCTCCTAAGTACTTCCAGTAAAACCTGTGAGGCTATCGCTGTATTTTTCAATCAAAAAATTAATGACATTAGAAATAACATAGTATAACCCTCCAACACTAAGGATCCTCCTAAACCCCAGCATTCTGTTATAAACAAATTCAACTCTTTCACTAGGATAGATTTACCCGATTTACAAAAAATAATATCTCAATTAAAACCCCCCACCTGCGCTCTTGACCCAATACCAACAAGGTTTTTCAAAGAAGTATCAGGCGCACTAATTGATAATGTTCTTGAAATAGTAAATTCATCATTAGATACGGGGGTCTTCCCAGACTGTCTTAAGACTGCTGTAGTTAAACCCCTTCTTAAGAAACATAATCTTGACCCCTCGGCTCCTGAAAATTTTAGACCCATCTCTAACCTGCCTTTCTTAAGCAAAGTTCTGGAGAAAGCAGTCATTATGCAGTTAAATCACCACCTCAATAAACATGCTATTCTTGATAAATTTCAGTCGGGTTTTAGAACAAATCACAGCACAGAAACTGCACTCGTTAAAGTAGTAAATGATTTGCGAGTGAACGCAGACAGAGGCCATTTATCTGTTCTCATCCTCTTAGATCTGAGTGCTGCATTTGACACCATTGATCACAATATTCTTAGAAATCGCCTCAGTCAATGGGTGGGCCTCTCTGGCAGTGTCTTAAATTGGTTTGAAACCTACCCGACAGGGAAAAAATTCTTTGTTAGTTGTGGTAATTACAACTCGAAGACACATGATATCCAATATGGTGTTCCACAAGGCTCTATCCTGGATCCGCCGTTATTCTCAATCTACATGCTTCCGTTAGGTCAGATTATCTCGGGGCTCAACGTGAGCTACCACTGCTATGCTGACGACACACAGCTGTACTTATCAATAGCACCTGATGACCCCGATTCTCTTGATTCACTAGCACAATGTCTGACTTGTATCTCAGAATGGATGAATAGTAACTTTCTCAAGTTAAATAAAGAGAAAACTGAAATCTTAGTGATTGGCAATTATGGATACAATGAGGCTATTAGAAATAAACTGGATACATTAGAATTAAAAGTCAAGACGGAGATAAAAAGCTTAGGGGTAATTGTTGACTGTAATCTGAATTTTAAATCGCATATTCATCAGATCACTAGGACAGCATTTTTTCACCTAAGAAACATAGCAAAAGTTAGACCTCTTATATCCTTGAAAGATGCGGAGAAATTAGTTCACGCGTTTGTTTTCAGTCGACTAGATTACTGTAACGCACTCCTATCAGGACTACCCAAAAAAGACATAAATCGTTTGCAACAAGTGCAGAATGCAGCTGCTAGAATCCTAACTAGGAAAAGAAAATCTGAACACATTTCTCCAGTTTTAATGTCACTACACTGGTTACCTGTGTCATTCAGGATTGACTTTAAAATTCTGCTTATGGTTTATAAAGCCTTAAATAATCTCGCCCCATCTTATATATCGGAATGTCTGACACCTTATATTCCAAATCGTAACCTTAGATCCTCAAATGAGTGTCTCCTTAGAATTCCAAGAACAAAACTTAAAAGTGGTGAGGCGGCCTTCTGCTGCTATGCACCTAAAATCTGGAATAGCCTGCCAATAGGAATTCACCAGGCTAATACAGTGGAGCACTTTAAAACTCTGCTGAAAACACATTACTTTAACATGGCCTTTTTATAACTTCAATTTAACTTAATTTAACTTAATCCTGATACTCTGTATGTTCAATTCTTCATAATAACTATTCATGGTGGCTCTAAAATCCGTACTGACCCCTACTCTCTCTTCTGCTTCTTTTTCTGGTTTCTTTGTGGTGGTGGTGCACTCAAAGCTTCATGATGCTCCAACAATGATGGATGGATTAAAAGGCAGAAGTCTACGTGACCATCATCATCAAGTCCTTCCGTGAGAACCCTAAATCCAAAGAGGACTGTTTCATTTATGTTAGGTAGAATGCCCAGAGGGGACTGGGCGGTCTCATGGTCTGGAATCCCTACAGATTTTATTTTTTTCTCCAGCCGTCTGGAGTTTTTTTTTTGTTTTTTCTGTCCCCCCCGGCCATTGGACCTTACTTATTCTATGTTAATTAATGTTAACTTATTTTGTTTTCTTATTGTGTCTTTTATTTTTCTATTCTTTATTATGTAAAGCACTTTGAGCTACTGTTTGTATGAAAATGTGCTATATAAATAAATGTTGTTGTTGTTGTTGTTCATCCATCTAATCAATCAATCTTTATGGTTTTTGATATAATGTGTGTTACATAAGAAATAAACATTTCTAGTTTACTATAAAACGAATCCTTAGTGTTAATACAATATTATATCTTAATATTTAAGCCATTTTAATAACAACAATAAGGTATTAATATCAGTATTATTAACAACAGTGACTAATTTTGTATATACAATGTGATGGATACAGGTGGACTGGCCCTCTTCTCATTATGGATGGACAGACAGACATGGTTGGACTGCTACTCCCGAGTGACTGTTCTCCCAGTAAGCTAAGGTGGTAATGTGCCTTTGGTATGCCACCAGTCTGGACTCCCACAGGGCTACATGGAAACAGTAATTCCAGTGGGTAGCCCTGTTTGGTTTCCCCTGTGGGCCTTCAGAGGGCGCTTCCAGGAGGTGACTCCCTTGTTTTATGGCTGTTCCACCTTACCTGGAAGTGCTTCTTGGATGCAATGGTGTGGCAATGGTACACTCCTAAGAGCAGGACCATATTTGTATCATTCTGAGATTTTTGAGCCCATTACGGCCATTTCCCTACTCGGAAATGCTTGATTAGTAATGGGTAATGTTTTTCACTTTGACATTAAAGTCTTTTCCTGTTGATCAATATCAGGAAAACCAAATTAAATCCACTGAAGAAACACTGAGAATATTCTTTGCTTCCAGAAATTTCTAGCAAAAGGCAGCCAAGCCGCAAGTTGAACACCGATTGGTTAATGAAAGAAAACAATATTTATTTTAAATGTTATAACAAGCACTACCATACCCTCATACTTAAAACACCATAACAGCTGTACCCCAGCCACCCTGGAGCAAGACTTTGCTGACCCCCTCAATCCTAGGACTTTGGAAGTGCCCCCCACGCCTCACCCTTCCATATTTCTGTAGGCTCTGGCAGTGCCTGGAGAAGCTAACGGCCAGAGCCCTGAGAGAAACTGAGCTAACAGCAGCATTTGTACATCAAACTTCAAGTCAGGTTTTCCTGGTAGAACCCGAGGTAGATTATATGCTCAATGATTTTTTCATACAAGTTAAATATAAAATAATTTTGTGTTGTGATGGTTTCATTTTTTTCGATGTTATATTGTTGCTGTTATGGCTTTTAACTAGTACTAGCCGAAGCCCGCTGTAGCATACGGCGGTGTAAGAATAGGAACAGAAAACGGTGAGAAAGGAATTCAATATAACAAAGGCTTAGGAAACCACCGTCGCAGTATAACGAAAATAGCAAGGAGCGAAACCAATGCCAACGGTCGAGAGAGTACCTTCCTGTAGCAGGCTATGGAAAACATAGACATATACTGTATAGATAGACGCCGCATTAACTGTGTTGCCCAGTCGACACGATAGGTCAGCGCGTCCGCCCTATTGCGAGTGGTAAAAGTGCCATTTAAACTAATACAGGTAGACGTGGAAACCGGGTTTTCTGATTAAAAAACAATAACGTTTAAAACAGTATCGTTTACATACAACAGATTTTGGCGAATCGTTTACATGCAATTATTTATATCCATGTATACACTAATAATGGCAATTATTAAATAATAATAATAATAATTATTATTATTATTAAATAATTCCTCCCATATAAGTAACATTTCTCGGACTGCTTTCTTCCATCTCCGAAACATTTCTAGACTTCGTCCTGTTCTTACGCAACACACTACTAAAGTACTGGTTAATGCCCGAGTCACCTCACGTATAGATTACTGTAATGGTATTCTATCAGTCATCACACAAAAACGTATCCATCGCTTATAATTTATTCAAAATTCTGCTGCCAGGATAATAACCTGCTGTTCTAAATCCACTGAACATACTACACCTATTCTCTCTCAACTTCACTGACTCCCTGTTAACTACTGAATACAATACTAAATCCCGCTCTTAACATTTAAAGCTCTCCACAACCTCACTGATCTCCACCAGACTGACACTCCTCTCGCTCACTCAGATCCTCATCTGCAGCTGTACTTTCTTTACCACACATCAAACTCTGTGCTATGGGAGCTTCAGCGTCTCTCATGGTGCTCCTCAACTCGGGAATTCTCTTCTCTCTCATATACAGTACATCAGCTCGATTCAATAACACATTTTAAAATTACCCTTAAAACTTATCTTTTCAAACTGGCATACCAATTGTGAATTTTGCACTGTTACTGCCAGTTATCTTTGTTTGTTTGCTAAATATTACTGTTTGATCGAGAGCGAAGATGGACGCGGAAGTAGGATTAGAGATGGCGGACGGGGCTCTGTGAGTTGGCAGGCGTGGCTCTTTGTCTTGCTTGCCCTTCGTTAGAGTTGGCGGGTGGGGCTCTGTCGAGCGTATCTCATGGTCTTAGAGTTGGCGGGCGGGGCTCTGTGAGTTGGCGGGTGTGGCTCTCTTGCTTGCGCTCACCATCTTGCGTGCCCTTAGTGAATTATATATATAGATTATAAAGGCCCTGTCACAATACATGATTTTTTAAACATTTTTAGTGGTAGACTTTATTAAGTTAATCTAAGCAAGTCAGGCAGTCACAGCATTCGTGTAATTTGACGCTCCCAGAAATGCAGTCCAAACAGTCTGCAACTTGCACAAATGCGGGTTCTGTGTGTGTGAGAGGGGAAAGCCAGTGCGCGCTCACATGGGGGATACAAGGCCTACAATGCTGCTACAAGGAATAAAGAAACATGGAGGTTATGGATTTTGCAAACAGAAGACTGGCTCAGTGTAATATCTTGTGTTTTATGTACTATGACAGAATGGAAAAAAGAAAAAAGGCTAGTGGATGTAGCTGAGCTCGTGGACCTGAAAAGCATTCAACAACACTGGCTGGCTCTGTAGGGTAGCACTGTCATTGGTTGTCCCAATATTTTGGAAATGTGAAAATATGCTGGAAAATTGTCATGGAGTTGTCTAATTTCTCATTCCCTGCTATTTCCAGTTGTGTACTCTCATGTCCCCTTGGACTAGAAGTCTTAAAATGTGATGCCAGAACCACCTGTCCACAGTGAATTTTCCAACACCTAATATGGTTGATACATGAAGCTGACACCACCCTGCTGGACACACAAGTTTTTTTTTTTTTTTTTGTTATTTTACAGTTTTCTTTAACTATTAGCTACATAACCTGTCAAATACAGCTAATATAGTAAATTTTGAAATATTTGATATCTCTTTCCTTATTTTTACTTTCAGTGGTTTTGTCCTACGCCTTTCTTCAGTATCCTCGTCTGCCTCAGGCTGTCTTGGCTCTTGATTGTGTTCCCATAATGCTTGCTACTCACATTCCTAACAATTTGAGGCATGTTGCTTCCCTTCCTGTCTGTTTTTTGACACCCACCAATGGTAGATGGGCCCCCATTACCAGCTATGAAAACACCATCAGTATTCTTACGAACACCTCACGTGTCCATAGGTTACTGTCTGCGATCCTGCTTCGGCCTTCCTTGCATAGACTCATTCACGTTTGACTGAGGAACCAAAGCCAAACTGACCAATCAAACTGCTCTGAGGGACCATACACAGTTAAGTGTTTTATTATATACTGTAGATTCAGTTTCAACAATTACTCAACAAGATAATCCATGTGTACTGAATTAAATGGCAGTGTCAGCCTCAAGACCATCACACCACCCTGTAATATTTTAAGATTTATTATTTCATCTTATATACTTTAAAATTTTGAAGACTGAATCCCCTAACAAACAAATGTTGCCATCTGTAGTTTTTTTTAGTAAAATTCTAACTCATACTCTGAGCCTTTTTATAAAAGCAATTTCTGGATGAACAAAGCACCCCGTGTGTTTAGAACAGTTAAGATGAAAATCTTACATTTTTATCTATAATCGCAGTTTCCTGACATTTACAGATAGAATACACTACAAGAAGTCAGTAAAACCACAAAACACGTGTGTGGGTGCTTTCATGTTGAAACAACTACTGAAATAGACAGTGCTTTTTACTTAAAATACTTGCTACTTCCTTAAAATTACAACAGAGAACTAGATGCATTAATATTGTAAATTGTGAGAAGTAAACCTAGACCCTTGTCATTATGAAATACTTCAAATTACTAGCAAAACAGGTTTAAAATTATGACTCTGAACTTGAGAAGCAGAACAAACACTGAAAACAGAGGACTGAATACTAAATTATGGATGGAAAGAGACTGACACAGTTTACTCCTCCATTTTCATTATTAGTAGTAGAAAACTCATATTCATTTGTACGGATTATAAGGCAATCTAAGATTTACAAAGACATTTAACCAGTTTTGCATACAAGGTAAAGAAAAACCAAATTCCAAAAGCGTTGACATGGTGTTGAAAATGCTTAAAAAAACAAAAAGGGGATTTGTAAACTTGCTTTGACTGGTATTCAAACATAATCATCATAAAGACAAGGAGTTTCATGTTTTACCTCAGCAGCAGAATTGTGCTTTGAAGATATATGTTTGTTATGAAACTGATGCCTGCAATATATTCCAAAAAAGCTGGGTAGTTTAGGGCTAATAATGATGTGAGAAGTTCAAATAACAATGTGAAGTGAAACAGGTGAGACAACCATGTTCTAGTATAAAAAAAAAAGGTGCCTCCAAAAAAAGGCAGAGTCCTTCAAGGATGGGTCAAGTCTCGCTATTTGCCAATAGATGCAACAGCGAAAATCCAGCACATTGAGAACTATGAGAAAGAGAAATAAGCAGGATTTTAGGCATTTCACCTTCTACAGTACACAATATTATTAAGGATTCCAGGAATTTGGTCAATCTCAGTGCATAAAGAGCAAGACAGAACACCACTTCTCAATGTGTGTGATTTCTGATCTCTCTGATGTCACTGACTTAAAAACCCATCATGAGTCTGTGATGGACGTCATGACACGGGTTTTTTTTTTTTTGTTCTTTATTGCGTCTTATACAATTTCTTGTATTAGGAATTTTTGTTAGTTTTCGCATACCCCTTGGGGTCAGAGCGCAGAGTCAGCCATTGTACAGGGCCCCTGGAGCAATTACAGGTTAAGGGCCTTGCTCAAGGGCCCAGCAGAGTAGGATCTCTTTTGGCAATGACGGGGATTCGAACTGGCAAACTTCGGGATATCAGCGCAGACCCTTAGCCTCAGAGCCACCATTCCGCATTTATTCCGGGAATAATTCAGTAAATCTTTGTCAGTGAACGCCATCTGCTGCTGCACCCAGACATGAAAGTTAAGGATTTACTATGGAAAGCAGAAGCCATACGTCAACAATGTCCAGAAGCTCTGTAGGTTTCTCGGGGCTCAGTCTCATGTAATATGGAAGGTAGCACAGTGGGAATTGTGTTTTGTGGTTTGACCAGTCAACATTTCAAATAGTTTTTGTTTTCCAGGTCAAAGAGGAAAAGGACCATCTAAGCTGTTATCAGTGTCAGGTTCAATCAGGTCCAAAAGCCAGCATCCACCATGGTATGAGACATATAGACAGACAGATATGAAAGGCACTATATAATAGAGAGATAGAGAAGCAGACAGACAGACCACAATGTACTGCTAGTTCTTTAGTAAATGGGATCCTGCTTTATAAACCTGAAACTATTTGATTTTTATCACAGGGGTGTCAAACTTGATTTTGTTTAGGGACAAAAATGACACGTTACTTACCTAGACATTTCAGCATTTTTTAAATTTTTTTTTTTATACAACCAAGACCTCTCCTCTCCTTCTTGATCCATTTTTAGTTATTTATATATGCTACTGATCAGTTTTTCTTTCAATATGTTACCAGCCAAACCCGATTTGAAGAACAAGCTGCTTTAGACCAGTTTGTCCAAAGCACAATAGGATGAATTGGTTTGGCCTAGTCTAAACTAGATTTTCCTGAAATCAGTGCAGAACTCCAGGACAAACTGATTTGTCCAAGTCTAAACTAGTTCAGCCTATTTGGGCTAGTTATGCCTCCAATTTCCAGTACATTAAAGCATTTAACCTTCTTTGTTGTAGGAGTGTTTTCTGCTTTTTCAGCCTCCTCCATCACTTGTATAAGTTCTAAATATCTGTCTTTTGTAAGCACATTAAAATGAGTTAATTTTTTAGTTTAGTTTTTTCAAAATCTCTGTCAAGAATATCTCTCTCCTCTCCCTTTGATACCTTTGCCCACTAGTCGAAGCCTCATGTAGAACAATGAAAAGCACAAAAAACAAAAAGAATAAAACAAACAAAACAAACATGCAAGATCAAAACGAATAAAACACATGCAGCCAAACACGCAAATATGAAATGAATAAACCGCTCGAACACTGCAAATTTATGGCTCATTGTGGAGTGGTGGTGGTGCACTGTGAAAGATGCATGGATGAAAGGGGCGTGGACGAGGATTCCTTGAATTTGCAGGATCAGACATATTTAATGTTAAAAATCACACAAATCACTTCTGACTTGGCCAAACTGGTTTATTCTAGTACGACTGCAGGCCAGACTAGTTTAGACTAGGCCAAATCAATGTGCTGTGGGAGCTCTACATTAATTTCAGGATAATCTAGTTCAGACTAGGCCAAACTGATTCATCCTATTGCATGCACTTCGGACAAACTGACTTGGCCTAGCCTAAACTAGTTTGTCCTAAACTCGGATTTGGGCAGTAACAAATATATGCTTTTGGTTAGAACACAAACCTAATGTGGTGCTCTGGGAGTGACGCTCATCCTCTGATGAAGCAAAATTTGGTAGATACCAAAACTCAGTTTTTTCTAGATGTCTGTCTGCTAGCAGGCCCAGAACCGAAATCTTCACCGAGTACAAAAGTTACAATCGAGGGAGTGCAGCAGTTGGACAGCCCAGTTGGATCATACAAACCGAATTTGAAGATAGTGAACACATTTAACAAAAGTAGAAAAGCAAATGCATTTTCTATCCACAATGAACAATCAAGTTTGTGGAAAAGAATTATGTTAAATGGCCCCAAGCCCCGCTTCTCCCTATCTAAATCACAAGAACAAAATAGTCCAACATGAGAAAATAAATAAGCAAGACACCAAATATATGGTATGGGTTTGACTACAAACCTAATATGGTACTCCCAGAGTGTTGTGTATCCTCCGATTAAGCAATATTAGGTAGAAAACATAACTTAATTTTTTGTTACCTGGGAAGAGGCAGTTCAAACTCCTCATGATTCTCTTTCCACTTTTTGCCACATTTTTGCTTCAATGAGGAATTCTGGGGTGCTTCTTCATCACTGCTCTCTCCGAGGGCACTGTCTGAACTCTCGTTTCTGGGTAAGTCTCTTTCGGTTTTAAAAGCAACTTCTCCATCATTGTCATTCAAGTCCCCACAGGGGACGCTAGTTGACTGCTGCCCCAAAGTAGAAACTGGATGGTGACCCCCTTCATCAGTTTTGATATTTTTACGGTTATCTTTGTAGTGTTTCTCCTTAAATTCATGGTAGCTTATATCCATTTCCTTCTTTCTGCTCTCGACATCCGAGTCAGGAGACAGAGAGCTTCCAATTTTAAATGTTACTTTCTGGATATGGGGATTCTGACGAACAGACGCTCCTGGACAAGGCAGAGCTTGTGAGAGGGTTCTACAGGTTTTAGGACTGCCCATGGTTTGAGTGTTCGAGAAATCCAAATGTTTGAATGCATGAAACCCAGCCATTGCTGCTCCAGTTACACTGATTACAGTTTCCCTTTTCATCTCTTGTGGGATACCTGTGACCTGTCGGCAGACTTGTAAGCCGTCATCGCTGATAAGAACAGGATGCTCTTCCTGAGGGTCCAAAAGATCGGAATTGTCTGTGGCACAGTCAACAGGTAGCTCTTTTTTTCGGGGTTTGTTAAAATAGGTGGAATTTTCAACACACTGCACATCAGAGTTACCAGACAGCTTTCTAGAGTTTTCTCTCAGTTTGTCAGAGGTTTCTTGGATAGACTCATTCTGGACAGTGACTACGACATACTCCGATTCTTCTACCTCACCCTTCTCCAATGTGGTAAAAAAATTAGTACCAGGGGAAACATGTTCATCCTGCTCCGCTTTCCCAGATGTGCTCAGATGGATTTCTTGCAGTTCAGAGCAGCGGATGAAGTAAGTAAGGATGTACAAGACTCTCTGGACCAGCTCTCGACGCTTTCCTAAAACCACTGTCCGTGTTAGACGCACAGGAGAGCCAATAGCTCCATAAAGATCGCCTAAAGGGAAGAGGAAGGGTGGAGATTAGATAGACAGATAATATGATAATACTTTGTTTGCCATCAAGGGGGAATTAAGCCTTTACAGAAGCACAAAAGAAATAGAAATACAGTAAGAAACAGCAACCACCCAAATACACACAAGAACTTCTGGCTTGAAAAATGATGAGAGCTCTTCTTGTCTAATAACAGGTTTTGTAGGTGGAAGTAAGATGGATCAGGTTTTGTTCAGATCTGTCCAGTTGTGCCACAGGTTTACATTTAAACACATTATTTGAATAAAGAAGGTCCAGCTTGTCAAGTCCATGTATGGAACATGACACACATTGATGGAAGTTTGTCATTGTTCCTTTTTGAAGCTCCCCTTAGTTGAAGTCACCACACGCTAGAACTACAGAGTAAGGGTGGCATTTAATCAATGAGTTTTAACAGACCCATCTGAGAAGAAGAATAACTAAAGCGTTTATGAAATTCTCTGCATTTTGGCTTTCATTATACAGTAGTTTTAGAACACCTCAATTCTTCCAGTTTTTCTTCAAATATAGTCAGTTGATATGCAATGAATGAACTAGAATGGTGAAAAGGAAAGCAGTAAACTGCCAGAGGTTTAAATTTAAAGTTTAGGTTAGCAATAACTGAAAAGAGAGAATTTCGGAAATTTAAAAATGGGCCTTCTTCAGGGAACATCTAATAAATTACAACCTACAGATGTTCTGCAGCAATTAAAGTAAATGAAGCCTTACAAGTTGAAGCAAACAATTTGCACAGGTGTCCCTACTTCTGTTGATTAGTTAAAAACACCTCTGTCTATCTTAAAGCAGAGTTGGAACAGACTGTGAAGTACAACTTGGGCAATATTCCAGTGATAATGCCAAGAAAACGGCGATTAACAAATGAAATGAGACAGACCATTATTACCCTTAGAAGAGCATATAGGCCTTTCATTTAGAGAAATTGCAAAACAATCAAAGTTGTCAGTGAGTACAGTAGTGTCCTACAAAATCTAAAGGCAATTGGAAACTGGAAGAAACTCTGATAGGAAGACAGCTGGCAGTATTCTTTGGACAAGTGAAACTAACATCAATATGTATCAGATTGCTGGATAAAGACGAGTATGGATAAGAGAAGGAATGGCTCATGATCTGTAGCATACCACAACATCTGTGAAACATAGTGGAGGCAGTGTTATGGTATAGGCAAGCCAGACTGCAAATGGAAGTCAGTCAGTGGTGTTTATTGATGATATGACTGCTGGCAGGAGTAGCAGGATGAATTCTGAAGTGTACAGAGCTCAGATTCAGCCAAATTCCACAAAACTGATAGCTGATGCTTTATGGTATAGATGGACAATGAGCCAAAACATATTGCGACAGCAAGCCAAGTGGTTCTGAAGTGGAATAAGCAATGAAGTGGAAGGCAAACAAGTGGAATATTCTTCAATGGCCAAGTCATTCAAGTACCCTCAACCCAACTGGACATGCATTTCACTTGCTGAAGACAAAACTGATGGCAGAAAGTCCGATGAACAAGCAGCACCTGAAGACAGTAAAGGCCTGGCAAAGCATCACTAGGGTGTTAACTCAGTACTTGGAGAAGGCTAAGGGTTCAGACTTCAGGCAGTCATTGACTGCAAAGGTTTTTCAACCAAATTTTGAAAATGACCCTTATATTTATGATTATGTTAATTTGTCCAAATACTTTTGAGCTCCTGAAAAGTAGGGGGGGACCACGTATAAAAATGGCTGTTTTTTCAAAACGGCTCACACAATGGTTTTGTTAAACCCCTTGAATTAAAACTGCAAGTCTACACTTCACATCTTGGTTGCTTCATTTCAAATCTACTGTGGTGACGCACAGAGACAAAATTATGAAAATTGCATCACTGTCCAAATACTTATGGACCTAACTGTACCTACCATGTTAATGTACTAAGTGTGATTTCTCAAGAAAGTTATTAAAACAAAGGGGGTGATTACTTATCGAAAAAAAGGATAATTTTGGTATTTTTCAAGTGGAGTTATTTTTTCAAATCATGGCATACATTCATTTGCCACAGTCAATGATGTTCTTAAGTGAAGCATTTTTTATATAAATTAAAAAAAAAACCAAAATGCCTGCTCTTGTGGTTTCAAATAACATCTATGAAGAATCCTAATCGTGACAGTTCTTAGCTTCTATGCAGGCTATCTATGCCCTTAAAGTAAGAAATCTTGCAACCACACACATATTGACACTAGTACGAGCTTTGAAATCACAAAATTCAGTTGGTCAGGTATTGTGTTTATTTTGAATACAGCTCTTTCGGTGATAAAATGCTGGGCAACGCTAAACATCTATCAAGGTTCTGTATGCAAGAATATACAGAATGTAATTCAATAAGAAGTTAGTGACGTGTAAAATATGGAACAAATTAGGACTTTTAGGAATAAGTCAGGACACCTATACTAGGGCTAATTTGTGGGATTGTCGTTGGATATCTGTTCACTCTACTCTTAAACACAGCCTACATTTGCGCACACCATTTATAATTTCAGCAATGACATTATAACCATCACAAGAGGGCAGCATTGTTCTATAGTAACATGCAAAATAAGAACATAGAGAGGGAGAGAGAAGAACTCACATCAGTCCGGCTGACTTCTATTGGTTAGAGTAGTTAGGCCATACAAACAGAGTAGCTACACAAAGGTCTGTCATTAGACTTACCGAGCTGTGCCCAGAGTGGGTTATAAGGGTGAGATTTGGACAGCATATCCACAGAGAGTGAGGTGTGCTTTTCGGAGAATGCCTTAATGGGAGGATGATCATTTGGCATTACAGTTGGAACCCAGGCCAGATGGTTGGTTAGAACTGCTGTTAGTAAAGCTGACAGAAACCTTTTTGAGGGCAAACAGGAACAAAGACAACTAATTATTAATAAACTAGTAACAAGCCAAAATGAGAATTTCATGTACCTGTATTATTCTGCATTTACAGCCAAATATTAATATTATTTTGGTGGTGGCCCTATTCTAGAAAGGTGCAATTAAACAATTTGAACAAACTTAACTAATTTAATAGATAATTCAAATAGAAAGAATTGAGATTCAAACATCACTAATGTCTAAAATAAAATAGTTAATTCTGCCTATCATTAAAAGGGTCAGTAATGTTACTTAACACATGGTGGCACAGCTCCAGAGTCCTGGGTTCAAACTACTGCTCAGACGCAACATATGTAGAGTTTGCATGCTTCTTTGCTTTCTCTTTTCTCTTTGCTTGTGGGCTTTTCTCTGTGGCCCAACTTTGACTTTACTGATCTTCCTTAAAACCTGATGAAGGCTCTACTGGACTTCAGTGTTTAGGCTTTACAAAAGGGTAATGAGACACATTAGTATGCCCACAGTGAAGATGTAAAGAGTGTTGTTTTGAGTACATTGTAGGCACCCCATGTGTTAGTTAGGCCCACTAATCGATCCACAAAGTCACAGTGGCACACAGATTATTTGGGTTAGGTTGTACTGTTACTACTTCTCTTGATCCCAACCCCTCACTTTTATAATAAAACCTTTTTTTAAGTTTTATTGGATTTTACTGGCACCAGAAGTGGTAATAAGTCGTATGTTGATGGAATACACAAGCAAGAATTTTAGTGTGCTATTTATAAGTGACAAAAATGTAACTACTTTAGTTTTCCTCCCATATCAGGAAAGCCTTCCCCATCACAGGACGAAACCCTGGACACACTAGAAGAGGATGGTGGCATAAATTGGACACCATCATGAAAGATGTCCTCCTCCTCCAAGAGGCACTCTCTTGTGCAAAGTACAACCTCTGGGGGGTCTTTTCTGTCCACTGCTATCAGGAAATTCAATGCTTCCTCCCAACATACTCTTCAAGTTAATTTTGAAATTTGTGCACAATATACATTTATTTATTTAGTAGCCATCCCCCGCGGCTCCTCCCATGTAGTAATGAAACAGGACAGCGAGGACGGCCCTGCCCAGCTCCCCATTCCTGACATCACGCTTCCCCCCTCCATGGCCCGCAGCCTCTGTCTCGGATTAGCGCGGATATATCACTCCTGCAAGCGAACTATGATTCTTAGTGCGATGAGAGAAGTCGCAAAATCAACCAGAATGTTCAAACAAATTCTAGAAAAAAACCTGATCTAAATCCGTTAAGTAGTTCTCTTGTTTGCTAGTTTAGCAGAGGTAAGATAAATTTTATCTAATCTAATCTAATACCCAGGGCTATGTGCACGCTATTATATTTTCACTTAAAGAAAAAAAATCTCTGTCCACACTAACGTTTTCACATCATTTATGAAAAGTATCTCCAGTCACACTAAAATGACCGAAAACGCACATGATGAGGCCGTTCACCTACGATGGCCATGGACAGGCAGAAACAGGAAGAGACAAGTCTCCTCCTTGAAGGGATGGTAATGCCGCCGGCTATGAGATTTACCTCAAAACTGTAGTGACCAGCAAATAATTTGGACATGTATGCAGCATTCAAACTGTACAAAACACAATTCAGATGCACACAGGTACGCAACACAAGCACCACGGAAAGCAACTCTTCTGTGTCTGCTATGTTTAAATATAGTCTTCTGGGAAGGGGGACCAATCAGGGAATGAGATGTATTTGGAAGGATTCAATCAGAGAAAGGCTACACTATAAGCAGGAACAAATCTGAATGTGATTAGAGTCTTTGTTTCCAAAAGTCAATATTTTTTACCCATCTGCACTGCAACGCTGAGCTGACATTTTCAAAAGTATACGACCATAAAGAGCTTTTTCTGAAGTTTATGTTTTCAAGGGTTAAAAATGCCAGGGTGCTGGTGGCACACAGGCTTATTTTGCTCAACTGGAAGAATTCAAACTCACTTCTTTTTAGTCAGTGGGTAACTGATGTTATTTATACATTATCTAAAATTGGAAAACATCTAATTCTCACTTAGAGGATCTGTAGAAAACTTTTTCAAAACCTGACTGATCAATACAATTTTAGAATAGGCATTTAAAGCATTGAGCAAGTGGATTCTCTCCCCTCTTTTTTATTCTATTCGCATTCATTTACTTATCTACATATTTTTACTATTACTAAAGTTTTATTCTGTTGGCGTAGCTCTCTTTCTCATGGGTGGGGGTTGATTTGTTTTAAACCTAGTTTTGTTAAACTTGACTTGCTTGTATGGAATATTATCTGATTTTAATAAAATTAATAAAATGTTAAAAAAAAATGCCAGGGTGAAAACTAATGTCTGCTTTTTTTAAAACGAAAATGTAGTATAGATATAGCATACTTCGCATATATTTTGTCTGTAGCATTCTTCTAAATACAGCAGGATGTTTCTCTTACACTGAAAGGTACTTCTTGCTGTTTTTTTTCTTTTCTTATACTGCAAGATGTACAGTTCTATAAAAAGTACAACTTCCTTTGAAGTTTTCACATTTGTCAAAAAAGTGAAATTACGTCCACTGTGATTCAATATTGTCCAACAATAAAATGTATAAACTTTCAACAGAGCTGAAAGCCTCATAGGCAGTGTAATTGGCAATTGTAAACTGCAGAAAACATTTGGGCAGGTGGAAACGGAAACAGCACTATCAGAAAAACGTAAAGCTTTAGGGCAGAGGTTCCCAAGCTATTTTGATTTGTGATCCCAGCTGAAATATTGACATTCACTTCCTATTCAATACACCGTTTAATGTTTTTTTCAATTTTTAAATGTTTTCTTGCGACCCCATTAGCATTTCAGGTGACCCCGCACTTGGGGTGTTGACCCCAATGTTAGGAAGCGCTGCTTTAGGCAATGAAGCAAAGGAGACATTTGGAAATCTGCATGTGTGACCTTGGCTATGCGACATTAGCAAAGAAAAATTAACTAATTAGGATTGGCAAGCAGAAGGTGTTTGAGGACAACTCCAAACTGGCCCATATGTGCACATGTGCATGAGTGAGGCCTGTGATGGACTGGTGCCTGGGTTAGGCTCCCGGCCCAATAAGTATTACAGTAATCCCTCCTCGATCGCGGGGGTTGCGTTCCAGACCCCCCCGCGATAGGTGAAAATCTGCGAAGTAGAAACCATATGTTTGTATGGTTATTTTTATATATTTTAAGCCCTTATAAACTCTCCCACACTGTTAACATTATTAGAGCCCTCTAGACATGAAATAACACCCTTTAGTCAAAAGTTTAAACTGTGCTCCATGACAAGACTGAGATGGCAGTTCTTTCTCACAATTAAAAGAATGCAAACATATCTTCTCTTCAAAGGAGCGCCGTCGTCAGAGAGAGCGCTCGCTAAGAAAAGCAAACAATCAAAAAATCAACACGTGCTTTTAAGTATGCAGAAGCACCGTGATAAGGCGGCATTTTGTAGAGGAGCGTCCGTATCCTCTAGGCAAACAGCCTCTGTGCAAACAGCCCCTCTGCTTACACCCCCTCCGCCAGGAGAGAAGCAAACAATCAAGCACCGCGCGGGAAGCATATCTTATATCATTGAGGAGTTTTAGTTAATATGTAATACATGCTCTGATTGGGTAGCTTCTAAGCCATCCGCCAATAGCGTCCCTTGTATGAAATCAACTGGGCAAACAAACTGAGGAAGCATGTACCATAAATTAAAAGACCCACTGTCCGCAGAAAGCCGCGAACCAGCGAAAAATCCATGATATATATTTAGATGTGCTTACATTTAAAATCCGTGATAGAGTGAAGCTGCGAAAGTCGAAGCGTGATATAGAGAGGGATTACTGTAAATGGATAAGTGGGGTAAGAGCTGTAAACTTGATATTCATTTTTCAAGCTGACCAAGGTTTCATATTCTAGAAATCAAACATTCAGCAGCTTTTGACACATAAGTGACAGATCCATCATGACTTGGATGGCTGAAAACTTTCACAGATTTTTCTTCTTTGAGCAACATTTTCAAATACAAAGCTGAAGAAGCAGATATTAGGCAGCAGTCCAGATGGTTTTATTTCAATATATGTAGAGTGCTATTCAAGCATGCTTTTTTACAATATATAAGAGAACTAAACAGGGTAAAACCCTGTAGTTAGGATATTACGGGTTGGATAATGGATGGATGGATGGATATGGGAATAAGTGGAATCAATATGGGCAAGCTACAGAAACATTGGGAGGACAGACAAATTCTGTACAGTACGTGTCTGGGCCAGGAAATAAGAAGACTATGACTAGGTATGTCATTTAATGTTTACTGCCATTATTTCAAGCCATACCAAAATCACAAAAAAATGATTTGGTGACTAGATGACCTAACAAATCTCGTAAAGCTTAATGGTTATTTGCATGTTTTACACACATGTTGACTATATTTGTATTTAGTAGGTGTTTTTTTTCTGCTTTGATTTTTAAAAACACGAAGAGTTTGCATTTGTTGCCTGTACAGAACTCCTTAACCATGCAACTTTATTTTACTTTTTTGATTTGACTTTACACATAAAAATTTAAACTAATACAACTGTAAGCTTTCTCAATAACAGCCTAAAGTACGGGAGACACTCTGAAATCAGTGAAAATGTGCAACGCATTTGTAGGTCAGTAGGTCTGAGATCACTTACTGATTTTTGGAGCTCTGTTCTATCAACAAAGTAAGTTCTTTCATAAAACGCTGGCAGAGTGGTTTCTTTTCTGAGGTATGAGACATCATGGTTAGCCACACTGGCTCAGAGATCCTGGGTGCCATATAGAGATTCCAAACAGTTGTCCTATTTCAATGCAAAATGAGAAAAGAAATAAGAAATTAAGCAAAATGGTAGATACAGGTACTGTAGACATGATGTTATGACATGGACACGCAGACAGACAGATGGACAGATAGTTAGGTGTGTTTTTGTGTGTTTGTATTTATATATAAATATACTAGGGGGCTTTACTCGCCAACTCTCCCGGCCTGAGCTATGTGCCAGCCACTTCGTGTCTCTGCTACTCGCGTATGTGGATTTCACTTTCACCAAACAACAAATCTTGTAATTCT
>JANRMT010062823.1:6777092-6836308 GCA_026402145.1 Polypterus bichir lapradei
ATATATATATATATATATATATATATATATATATATATATATATATAGGCCAGTGATAATCTAAGGCTATGACCCTACTACTACATTTGTCTATCTATTATTTAAAAAAAAAAAAAAAAAATCTTGGAAGGCTTGGAAGACGACGATACATGATTTTCTGTGAGACACTTAAACATCCCACAAGACCAGGCAGTGAGACAAAAGGACAGCTGCTGCACAGGCTTTTAAATGATCGACACGCAGTGCAACAAGCAGAACATGCAGCTCGGTAGCAGCAGCAAGCCACCCACTGATCCGACCGCATCTCCTTAGCGTGTGTTCAGCCCCCCAAACCCCCTTGACAACATGAGTGGTACAGATGTGCAATGGCTGGCGCGCAGCGCCTCCCCCTTGAGTGTTGATTTGCGAGCGAAGCGAGCAGGGGGCACAGCCCCCTAGTGTTTTTAAAAGAAAATGATCTACGTCCACACTAGCGTTTGTCTTCCTTGAAGGGATGGTTACACTGCTGGAAACTGGATTTGTGGCAAAACTGTAGCAATCTGTAAATTACTTGCATTCTGCCCATGTATGCAGCATCCAAAGTATACAAAAAGGCAATTTAGTTGCATACAGGTAAGCAACACAACAAACACCATGGAAAGCAGCTCCTCTATGTCTGTTTTGTTGGAATATAGTCTTCTTCCATGAAGTATGATCTGTTTGGGTATAAGACATTGTAATGATGCATGTTGATCCAATCAGGGAAGGGCCATGTAATAAGCAACGAACCAATCAGAGCACAATATTAGGGTCTGTGTTTTCAAAACTTAGCATGGCATCACAGAACAGTATATTTCACTTTAAGTTAGGTTTTTCTTTGTAGTCATATTTTGAATAACATTTATATTTTCACAAAAATATTTTTTATATGTAGAACCACATTCATCTGAATAATTCTGAATGATTAGTGTCCCACCACTACAAAGCTCAAATAAAAACTGTTACATTTGATTACTTTGAATAGCACAATGTCTTAACATGTTAGACCCAGTCGAGACGCCTCACAGCACATCCACAAAGCTGTTACCTCACAGCCAGAGACCACAAACAATGTCTCTTCAATACGGCAACTATGAGGTAATTCAAACAGATGTTTTTTTAAGTTCTGTTACAAAACAAAATGCATTTAACTAGTATATTAAATTAAAGCCCTGATTTTACATTATCGTTAAGAATGAATTTATTTATTTTCACCCTGGCTGTAAGTGTGTTAACCTTAGCTGGACTAAGTAGTTTTTAAATTATAAATCTAATTTTATTTCTTTCCTATTAAAAAAGGTGTACAGCTCAAAAATATTTTTCAGTGTTAATATTATTTGCTTTATTTAACCAGGTAGTCTTGATGAAATTCAAATCTTTTTTGTTTTCTAAGAGACCCTCAGGCCAACAGTCAGCTTAATAGAGACTGAGATGATAAATCAAAGTGAGGAGTGCCAGGAAAATCTGCCAGCACTCCATTTTTTGTTACCATGAGGGCCAAGGCTGGCCAACAATTTATCTTGTTGCGTCTCTCACTGCCCAATATCATTTCTGGATAACAATGAAAGAAAGTATTTTGAAAAAATATGGGTGATTTAGCTCACCAAAACTTAACAGCCACATAGTAATCAGACACCCCCTTAATGTCTTCTCCTGACTTTTCTGCATTGATGTTATAAACTGTGCATGATTTAAGTCTGCAAACTCTGCTCAGTATTGAAGATGTGGCCAGAAAAGTGTTTATTTCTATTATTTTAGGGTATAAACCAGCAACCTCTATGCTGCACACTGCCTAGATGTGGGCAAATCAAACCATCCACAACATGACTATACAGTACTAGCAGTTTCCCTTTGCACTTGAAACTTTTCATAAACTTTTTTTTTTTTTTTTTAAATACAGGTAAAATTCCGTTACAACAAACTCCCAGGAACCTAAAAAATATTTCGTTGTAACGAAAATTTCATTGTAATGAGATTCTGTATTTGTTACTATAGTTCTTTCTTTAACTTGCGCCCAGGCATTTGCAATCATTTCAATAGCTTCTTTTGCGTTAATTTTATCTCCTCCTGCCTACAGGTTATGCTGACAAGAATTTCTCTCAGCATTTCCTTGCGATAATACAGTTTCAGGGTGCGAATGATGCCCAAATCCAATGGCTGAAGCACTGCTGTGCAATTGGGTGTGAGGAATTCAACTCGAACATTAAATGTGGAAGCATGTTGTGGGCGGCACAGTTATCAATCAGGAGCCGAATCATCCTTTTCTTCTTCATATTGTGAGGTTTCTGAACTCTTTTGAGACCCCCCTCCCCTACTCCCCACCCAACGGGAACAACACGCTGAAGTGCGTCCCAAAGCGCGATTGCAGCGTCTGTGTTAGATTGTTTGTCTGTTGCCAGGGCAGGGCAACATCAAGCTCATAGTGCTGCAGTGAAGCGACACAGAAGCAAATCATAAAAGATCAGCTTGAAACAGGAACGACACACTTATTTATTGTAGCGTGATCTGCCATCTACTATACACAAAAACAGCAGTCAGGCAGGGTCGTGGCCAGATCAGTGATCAAATAATCCTGTTAGCTGCATTTACAATGTTCCTTGCATCACCCATTGATATCCTTTCTGTTTGCTTTGGCGGAGAGACACAGCACAGCTTTGATCCGGCTGTTGCCCCGGCAACAGATAAACAGTCTTCCACAGACGTGGAGATCGGACTCCGGTACGCTGTTCAGCGTGAGGTCTAGTTGGGTGACGTCTCAAGAGAGTTTACAAACCTCACATTTTCTTGAATTAGTGCCGCATTAATAGGAATGTTTCTTGAACGACCATCACTGAACCACATAAAAACTGCTTTTTCGACACCTTCAAATGCAGCAGTTCACATACGTTTGCAACCCGAGATTTTTCTTCTTTTCTTGCTCGATCTTTCAGGAAAGTTGACAGCGTCAATGGCGAAATTCCAAATTCAATGGAAACGTCTTTTTTCTTTTTGCCACAATCGAGAGCTACAAAAATGTAAAGTTTCTTTTTTCTAATATAAACTATTATCGTTTTTTCGTGTCTGCTGTTTCTATAGGAGGGTGACAATGAGTTAAATTCCAATGGATTTTTTCAAATGTTGACGAGCAATAAGCAAAAGGTATCACTGAAAAAGGGCAAAAAAAAGAAAAACAGTACGAGGAAAGTTCACAGAAAGAAAAAAAAAATTACAATGTTTCTGTTTGGGGAATCGTTGTGCACAACTGAGCTGCGACCACAGAACTAGCTGCTCTGTGGATTATTCATTCAGGCATTTCAAGGTCTTTTGGACACTTTGTTGTAATGAAAGCATCTGCTGAATGCACTTCGTAGTAACAAGATTTCTATAGATTTGCGTCATATGGGAAAGTTGTCGGGACCATAAAAATACTTCATTGTAATGAAAATTTTGTTGTAAAGATATTCGTTGTAACAGAATTTTACCTGTAATAACCACATGGATGCCAGCTTCTATATCTTGCCAGCCTGGTACACACAAGCTCATCAATAAACTGCATTAAGTGTTTGATGTAAGCCATTTTCTAAACACCAAAGAAAATGCCCTTTTGAAAACCAGCTTTTTTGGGTTACAGTTGGCATCAATCTCATTTAGATAAAAAAAGCAAATACTGTGACACATATAACATAAAAAGTGAAAACGACAGGTACCCAAATTAGATCAATCATTTCATGTACAAGGCAGCATTTCTCAGAGCTAACCACATATGCATGGAGCTGCCAGTTAGACTTAATGTGGCAAAGACAGGAAGCAGGTGGAAAGAATGCTGAGCACCATTTCTAAAACCACTGGCTGTCACCTTCCCTCTGTGAATTCACTTTAGTTTTTCAGACTGAAATGAAATCAAACCTGCCACAACCCAGCCAGTTTCTGTAAATGGCATAGGTCAATCAAGTCTAGGACCGACAGATTTCATTAAAGTATATATATCTCACAGGAACCTTGAATTGACAATTTGTAGCTTTGAAATCTAAATAGGCCAAAGATGTTCAGACCAAACAATCCCTCACAATATACTGTGTATGAAAAAAGTCAAGGCTTCATTTACAAATAAACTGAAGGTCGAAGGGGGCCTTTCAGGTAGATCCCAAACCCACCCAAGATAATTACAAGGACGCCCAAATACAGTGGACTTACGAAGTATTCACATTCTTTCACTTTCTGCTTGCTTTATTGTGTTTTTGATATTTTTTATACATTTTGTTAATCCCTGAGGGGAAACTGTCTTTTCACATAACCTTTAATTTTAAGTGGTTGCCATTTTTACTCATCAATCTACACTCAATAACCAATAATGAGGACATGGCTCCCTCAGGGCTGTGTTCCATCTCTTCTCTTTTAATAATAATAATTTTTTACATTATCTCACTATTCAAAGTGCTTTTTATAGTGAGTGGGGAGCAACTTCAACCACCACTGTGTAGCACCCACCTGAATGATGAGATGGCAGCCATTTTCTTGCGTCAGTACCCTAACCACACATGAGTTATTAGGTGGTGAGAGAGATAGCCAGTTAGAGACAGAGAATAATTAGGGGGCCAGAATGACTAGGCCGCGGAGGCCAATTTAGCCAGGATACATCCTACAATTTATGAAGGATGCCCAGGGATCTTTCATGATCACAGAGAGTCACAACCCTGGTTTTAAGTCTCATCCAAAGGATGACACCATTTTTACAGCAGCGTGTCCCCATCACTGTACTGGGACATTAGGATCCACATTCAGACCACATGGTAAGCGCACCCGCTAGCCTTACCAACGGGTATTTTCTCCATCTACACCACTGACTGCAAATCCAGTGATTCATCTGTCAGACTGATAAAGTTTGCCGATGGTACCGTCCTGATTGGCCTGACTACAGACATGGATGAGGTGCCATACTGGAGGGAGGATGACCGGCTAGGTATTTGAAGCACCAACAATCTTGCCTTAAATACTCCAAAAACATGAAAACAGTTGTAGATTTTTGAAGACGCTGTTCACCACCTACTCCCCTAGCACTACCAAAAGGTGGAATCATTTAAATTTCTCAGTACCACTACCATTAACAATCGGTGCTGGAATAAAAACTTAACTTTTCTTATTAAAACAGCCCAGCACTGTATATGTTTCCTCCACAAAGTAAAAACTTTAACCTGTCCCAATTAGTGCTGGTCCAGTTTTATCGAGCCATCATTAAAAGTATCCTCACATTCTCCATAACTGTCTGATAAGGAAGTGCATCAATTCACTCAAAGCAAAGTACAGAGTGTCATTTGGACAGCAGAAAGGACTCTGGGCCTTAAGCTGGGCTCTGTCGAGGACCTGTCTGTGTACATCGTGGGTCAGGAAACGTGCTAGAAAAATAGACGACACTCACCTGGGTAAGCATACCCTGCAGTTATTAATGTCACAGGAATGTTACCAGTCACTAAAAGCAAGAACTACTAGATACATAGGGTCTCTTTCCCACTGAAGTCACTCTCGTCAAACTCAGTCTCTGTTTCATGTCTGTTTCGTCATGATCTGAAAATTATTTTTACTATATGAAATAACCAGGAGTACAACAAACGAAGAAGAGACACCTATGAACGTACTGGAATGTAGGTTGAGGTGGTATGGACATGTGATGAGGAGAGACAATGAATATCTGGGCAAAGGAGTAATGGGAATGGAAGTGCTGGGGAAGAGAAAGTGATGGAGGCCAAATTGGTGGGGGATGGATAAAGTAAAAGAAGATATGAAGGAAAAGGGTCTGACCAGAGAGAAAGTGCAGGACCGAGCTGTTTGGAGAGGGTCGACCAGGCACACCAACACTACCTAGTAGTGAGAGCAGATGACATGGAAGAAGAAAGGCTTACATGATATATTAGTGGGCATGAGTGGATTTTGGTATTGTCAAATTATCTTATAGATTTGTGTTTTTGTACAATAAATTGCTATTCTGTACAGCTGTAAATAATGTTGGGATGGTGACATGTATTGTACATTGTGCTGTTAATTGTATTTACTTTGGTTAAGTCTACAGAAGAACGAGAAAATGTGAATGCGGAACACTTCACAGACTCGTACAATCTAGGATGCAGGCAGCTAATGCTGGCTGGTTCAGAGTTCACTCCAAAAGGGTCAAGTATTCGGTTCTTGAAATATTGTGTAAGATCTGGGAATTTATTAAATGTTTTCAGTTTGGTTGGGGGAGGAAGGTTGTCCGTAGAGAAATGTAATTTTACTGCCTGCTTCAATTCACTTATTTCCAGTGGGGCACTGGGACATTTCTTGCAACCCTGAAATGGATAAAGTGCATTTTCAATGGGATGGCATTTACACATTTTGTTTCTTTTGGATGCAGTTCTGTGATTACAACTTCTAATTTGACAGCTAGAATAAATTACAAAACTGAAATTACACCACTGGCCATTTCTTATTTCAATTTTGATATACATTTATGTATGTTGTATCACCAAGGGAAATTTCAAGCAACTACATTGCCAGGTAATAAACTGTAATTCAATTCAATTTTAAGCCTCAGGCTGTAAATACTTTCCGAATCACCTCCAGTCTCCTTGGAAAACGCTTTCAGGTGAGGGGGGCAGATCACTTATAAGAACACCAGGTTACAGCTGTCCCTAACAGAACCCCTGCAAGCGAATACTAATAATAGGAATCCAAGAATAACGTAGGGGCCCATGTCACACCCAAATGGACTGAATTTCAAAACACTCAACACTATTTGGGAAAATCCTTGATCCCCGGTATAGCATTGCTCTTGTTCACAAAAAAGGCTCCTCAAACTTAAATTATATACAAAGTATACTCTATATACAGTATACACACACACACACACACTAGCTGTGCTAGCCATCTAAGAAGGGTTGAAATCAAAGTAACCAACACAGACCTCAACATTAAGGTTTGCAGTGCGCCATGCAATGCATATGTCTCTGTTATATGCCATGTGGTGTGGGATTCATGCAGTGTTTATGTTTGTGCTGCACCATCTATTGGAATTACAAATTCAATGCAGTTTATTAGTAAAAATGTTTGTGATGTGCACCATCTTTTTGGAATGACTGAGACCTAGCAATTTGATGGGGACAGAGACAAACACACAGGAACTTGTCCTTTTTATTAAGGTGGATATAAAGATATAACCCATAGAAAGATGTCTATTCTTGTACTGCAGAACACTGTTATGCCAAAGTTTTGTTGTTTGACAAAGGCATCCTGATTACACAAAACTTCATTACCTGAAAATCACAAAGAAATTAACTACTGGCAAGACATTTATTCTACAACTCTTTCCCCACACATTTACAAAATGCTGACAAGCTGTTGTCATGTATAAAAGGTTGATAAAACAGAGCAATAGAAACAAATCCAAACGCAGACTCTCTTTACCTCATTTCTTTAACAAAACTTCGGAAATAATAAGCAGATAAACTGGTCAACTTTTTACTTACCAGCACACCCAGGTTATGTCAAGCAGCATCACACACACACATACACACTCTCAAGGCTAGTGCTGTTAGTAGGCAGGCCTATGCAGAGTTCAATGCTGTATGTACCCCTTTTAAAAAAAAAAAAAAAATGGGTGTGCACACACCGGGGAAACTGAACACAGCCAGAGCTGAAGTGTCATCATTTTCAGTTTTTTCCCCTTTAGATTATGAAACAATGCCTACTGATTATTTTCAATGCCATTTTGGTGGGGTCACCATTTTCTTGTTGAATTTTAAGAGAGATTTCAGTTTCTGATTTTAATATATTTGAAAACCTTCCTGAAAACATGTTCACATTTTGTCATTATGGATTATTGAGTGTAGACTGATGAGCTAAACTGGCAAATTTATCCATTTAAAATTAAATCTATAACACAAGACAGTGTGCAGAAAGTGACGGGATATTAATAATTTCTGAATCCACTGGATGTATGTGATTTGTCAGGTAACTTTATTTTTTAACACCCTAAAAAGTTTTAAAGTCTGTAGCCAGTTACCGTATATACTCACGGATAAGTTCTCCCATGGATAAGTCGGGACTTGATTTTATCATATAATTTTCGGTATTTTATAATATTGCTAGTATAAATCGAATGCGGAAAACTCGCGCTATTGGTCCAAGAGATTATGATATGCTAACGGCCACCTGAGAGAGTAACCATGGAGCACAAAGCCTTTTTTTCCTATGTATTGTGCCTACGTGACCACACGGTAATACCAGAACTATTCCGAAGCAACGTTTGCACTGTTTTGTGTTTTTTGTATCTCACACCCTCATACACCTTTATCGTAAGAGCATTCATTATGTATGATGGAGTGTTCGATCAGAATATGAAGCTGGTTTTAAATTAAACATCATTGAAATGATGAAAGAAATTTGTAACTGCGCTGCTGCAACAAAATTTGATGCATCTGAGAAACTGATGAGAGATTGGAGGAAGCAAGAAGATGTATAAAAAAAAAAAAAAATGTGTCGCATTTTTGAATGGATGTATAAGTCGGCGTCTGATTTTATGATCAATTTATGGGTTTCAAGACCTGACTTACACGTGAGTATATATTGTAGTCTTTTTCAAAGCTTAAGTAATACTTGCAATGATTGGAGGAGCCCATCGGGAGGGGTGTGGCGAGGGGAGGGGTGGGCAAACCCTGCCCTGGCAGCAATAGGTAGGTAAAAGTCCTGGACAAGGTGCCAGTCCTTTATAGGGCCCTCTGACACACCTACCCAGTTAACCCACACATCACGTCTTTAGGGGACATGGGAGGAAAAACTGTAATGCTTGGCGGAAAATGCATGGTGATTGGAAAGGAACATGCAAACTGCACAGACAACAAGAAGGAGCAGAACTTTTACCAAGGGCACAAGATACATGAGGCTATAGTGCTGCCATGCTGCCCTAAAAACAATCAATAGGAATATACAGTAAATCTGCTTTAATTAAATTCTGTTTCAAAATGTCTACAGGATTCTAGGTTTGTATATTAAGTGTAGATTCACTATATAAAAAGAACTGAAATCTGTATTTTTAATTTCATGACAATGCTTTATTTGATTTTCTCAGATGGCTGTTTTTACCAATTCACACCTCCTGTGATGAATCGTGCAGATTGTAATATTTTTTCTCTTTGCCTGTTTTCAATCAAATTTCTTTTCCCAGAGTTTTATATTTTATTGCTATTTCTTCTAGTAGTGCTTTACACTATATTAGAAATAATTCAATACACAAAGGCTGACTACAGCCCACTTGATTAACAGAATATTGGTAAATAGCCCACAAGCCCCTTAGTGCTGGCACATCCACCTAACTTATTCTAAATAAAATGAACTAAAACTGTGCCATCTTCAGTTAGAACGGGTGAACTGCAGGTTAAAATGTGTTACTAAGAGGTACAGAACAGCTTTAAACTCTGCCAGTTTATAAAACTTCACATAACACACTTGAAAATTTCATCAAAAGCAAAACCGACCACAAAATGTTAGAATATGCGTGTGATCCGACGATACATCTGGCTCAGCAATCGATGGACTAACTCTTTAAAAAAAGAATGACTTGATTGAAATTTCAGTTTGAATAAAAATGAAACAGAATTGGATTAAATACAAGACCTTTCCCATTTCAGCTCATTTTTAAAACTCTTATTAACAAAATATATGTTTCAGATTCTTGATGATAAGAAAGGACAAACTGGAAAAGCACATCAGCAAGGCTGCACATTGAATTATGGACTTAGAAATGTAAGAGAGGATTAAATGACCAAATTTCATGCTAGTCAGAAGTGATTCACTGTACATCTACCAAAATGATGAATATTTTAACTGTGGTTAATAATGAACATAAATACAATTTTAAAATTAGGAATATGTTAAAAATCATTTTAAAGATATCATTGCAGGTTCACTTCTTCAGGCACTAGGGATCTGCACAACCATGGAAATCCCACAACATCTTAATGTGCAGTGCTGGTGGTCTCAAAACAAGGAGTGCTCGGCCAAAAGAGGGTGTATGGGAAAATTGGGGGACCGACAAACTGTAGGTTTGTGCGTTACTATAAACAAAATATATTCAAATTACAATTGTTTTTAAAAGACTGCACTGCAAGTAATAGTTAAAAATTTTATTAAACTAAAATTCTCAAAAAGACAAAACCAATTATTTTGCCCGTAGATATCTGAAGTATTTTATGCGTTTGTGTGAAATTATGTGCATGTTTTAATATTGAGGTATTTCTCACTTCTTTAACACTAGAATCCCTGAAGCCTACGAATAAACCCATAATCCCGGCCCACCTTAAATCCATTCGCACCTCTCTATCAGCATCTTTTCATTTGTAATTGTGTCGATCAGCACAAGCAGCCTGCTGTCCCATCCCCACCATGATGGAGCTCAGCTCAGGCAAAAAGTTCTCCCAGCTCAAGCCAAGACTCCTTTTCTGCGTGTGAGGTTCCTGGAGTCGTATATGGTAAATAACAAAGTATATTGTTATTTGGAATACATGCATTTCATGTGTGCAATAGTCTATAGGCCAGCGAAAACGCTGTAAAGAAGCTGTCTGTTGTTACGGTTCTCTGTCCAGTCTGATAGCGGTCACGGGACAACGTATCTTTGACTGCCGGTACAACAAATAGTTCTGAGCAGGTATCAGTCACAGCTGTGGTCATTGCTGCTCTTGTGAAAAGAATGGAGATAAACGCCATCAACTCAGAGAGGAAGAGGCAAGTTCGTTCCACCACACGAACGTCAGAGTATAAATCTGAATAATAAAAAAACATGCGCTAACTTTTACAAGCAACCAAAATTTACACTGGGTGTTAAAAACATACATTTGATCCGAGTCTGTATTATATTATAGTAACAATAATAATAATAATAGCAGCTCACTACTGAAAATGCAGAGCACCCGGTGTTGAACCCGGGACCTTTAGGCTATAAGGCAGCAGTTCTTACCTCTGCACCATTCAAGAATACATGTAAACTCCCTGTCGAATGACATTTGAGCTTGGGTTTTTAACTCACTGACAGCAACAAGTAAATTAAATGTTTTTTTTTCCCTTTGGTTATATTCTCGAATAAAAGTGCACATGTTTATTTGATATTTGGACTAACGTCTTCACACATTATACACTTCTTGTCATTATTAGCATAATATGGAAAAAAGTTTCTGCTTTAGGTATGTGTTCAGCATTTCCTTTCATCCTACACTTACCCAGATCTTTGACATAGAACACACATGAAATACATGTATTTCAAATAATGATATACTGTATTATTTACCCTACACAACTCCAGGCACCTCACATGCAGATAAGGAGCCTTGGCTTGAGCTGGCAAAGCTTTTTGCCCGAGTTGAGCTCCGTTCGGTGGGGGGGGTGTGTGTGTGGGGGTTGATCGCGGTGGAACAGCAGGCTGCTTATGCTGATCAACGCATTTACAAAGCAAGAGACGCAGATGCAGAGGTGAGAAGGGATTTAAGGTGGGCCAGGATTACGAGTTTTTTCATAGGCTTCAGGGATTCTAGTGTTAAGTTATTTCTGCTGGTTTCAATTGCAATTGTGTTAACTGTGTACTGTCCCTTTACATTTCCTTATGGCTTGTGTGTTTTGCTCCCAAGGTGTACTCAGTTGGCGGAGGTCTCCAGGACTGTGACTGTATCTGACTTTCTCTTACAATAAACTATGGACACCCCAGAGGTTGTTCTCCAGTGATGCTGCTAACTGAAATTTTGTTTTTCTGTCCTCCATTATCACCTGGCCATAGATTAACAATTAATTAATCGAAAGATATTGCTAGCTTCCATTGACATTAATCAGTTTTAAAAGTTCTTGACCTTCCTGTGTCTTTATGAATATTGTATATATGTACTTAGTAATTTATAAAATCTGTCTGTCATTTATAAAATGTATAAATTTATAAAATATTTATAAAATATTATATAAAATTTATAAATTTATAAAATCGTTCTGTCATGGTGAAAAAAGAGCTGAGCCGTGAGGCAAAGCTCTCAATTTACCAGTCGATCTACGTTCCTACCCTGACCTATGGTCATGAGCTATGGGTAGTGACTGAAAGAACGAGATCGCGAATACAAGCGGCTGAAATGAGTTTCCTCCGCAGGGTGTCTGGGCTTTCCCTTAAAGATAGGGTGAGAAGCTCAGTCATCCGGGAGGGGCTCAGAGTAGAGCCGCTACTCCTCCTCATCGATGGCTCGGGCATCTGATCAAGATGCCTCCTGAACGCCTCCCTGGTGAGGTGTTCCGGGCACGTCCAACCGGGAGGAGGCCCCGGGGAAGACCCAGGACACGCTGGAGGGACTGTGTCTCCCGGCTGGCCTGGGAACGCCTTGGGATTCTCCCGGAAGAGCTGGAAGAAGTGGCCGGGGAGAGGGAAGTCTGGGCCTCTCTGCTTAAGCTGCTGCCCCCGCGACCCGACCCCGGATAAGCGGAAGAGGATGGATGGATAATTTATAAAATTTACACTTGCATTGTACCTATAAACTTGTCACTGCGCTCTCCTTCTGCACTCAGTGAAGGGCATTTACCAAAAATAAACTGAATAAAATAGAAACCAAGGGTTAACGAACACCCCTGCTCTTTTTGGGGCTGTTTGTGAAATTTTGAGGCTTAAATCCTTTTTGGGGTTGCACAGGCTGAAACAGGCCACTGGATTTAGGTATAGGTTTTTGTTCCAACGTAACTGCTTCATTTGAAGCCATTTGTTTGGTGCTGAAGAAATTGCTGCTCATGCATTCTTATAGGGTCTCATTTTAGTTAACTTGCTTGTTAATGTTCCCAACCTTACTCTGTTTCTTTAAGTCTTAAATGGGTGCTTTCAGTATTTGTAATTACTTCTTGTTTCTTTAACTAGCTGCCAATTAATAGTGAGGCACAAATGATAAGGGGACCAGCAATTACCATCTGACTTGGTCCCATTTACACCTGTGTGTTCATCAAGACATACCACCTGCAATTCAGGAGAGGACATCCACCTGAAGCTAAGCATGATCAGGCCCAGCCCATGCTTGGATGGGAGACCAACCAGGTGAACCTTGGGCTGGTGCTAGAAGAGGTGCTGGTGAAGCCAGCAGTGGGTGCTTACCCTATGGTCTGAATGTGGATCCCAATGCCCCAGTGCATGCTAAAAAGTAATTTCTATCCTGATGTCCAGGCTAAATTACCCACCCTGTCCTAGTCATTCTGGCCCCCTAATCATTCCCTGTCCCTAATTGTCTTTCTCTATCACCTCTTCACCATTTAACACCTAATGTGTGATGAGCTTACTGGTGATCAAATGGCTGCCATTGCATCATCCATGTGGGTGCTACACATTTGAATGACATCATAGCAAAGGCAAAATCTAAAATATAAGAAATAAACTAATGTGTCAGAATGAAAAAGTGAACATGCCAAAATTAAATATTTTTTTTATTAGCATGGACCAGCCTCTAATTAAACTGATTTGGAACAAAAAAGCCAAAGCCACTGCGGCCCTTCCAGGCTGAACTGAAGCACCCTTAGGTTGCTGCTTACTGTAATTAAAGGTCTTGTAACAGCCAAATTTTCATGATATAGAGCATAAGCAATGAGCAGAAAAGGGAAAAAGTCAGACACAGCAAATAATACGAGCAATGTGCAACCTATTAAAATCTTATACCAAATCAATCGGGTAGAAATCAGAGGGTGCGTATGCATGGCACTGTGTATCGGTTTGCTTTTCTTAAATGTTTTACTTAAAAACTGAAGCTTACATGTACACTCACCAGACACTTTATTAGGTACACCTGTTCAATTGCTTCTTAACACAAATATATAACCAGCCAATCACATGGAAGCCACTCAATGCATTTAGGCCTGTAGACATTGTCAATACGGCCCGCTGAAGTTCAAACTGAGCATCAGAATGGGGAGGAAGGTGATTGAAGTGACTTTGAGTGTGGCATACTGTAGTTGTTGGTGCCTAACGGGCTGGTCTTAATATTTCAGAAACTGCTGATCTACTGGGATTTTCCTGCACAACCATCTCCAGGGTTTACAGAGAGTGGTCTGAAAAAGAGAAGATAACCAGTGAATGGCAGTTCTTTGGGCGAAAACACCTTATTGATGCCACAGGTCAGAGGCGAATGGCCAGTCCGGCTTGAGCTGATAGAAAGGCAACAATAACTGAAATAACCACTCGTTATAAATGAGGTATGCAGTAGAGCATCTCTGAAAGCACAAAACATCTAACCTTGAAGCATATGGGCTACAGCAGCAGGAGACCACACTAGGTGCCACTCCTGCCAGCTAAAAACAGGCAACTGAGGCTACAATTCATATGGACAACAGAAGAATGGAAAAAGTTTGTCTGGCCTGATGAGACTCAATTTCTGCCGTGACATTCGGATGGTAGGGCCAGAATTTGGCATTAACAACATGGAAACATGGAACCATCCTGCCTTGTATCAACGGCATAGCCTGGTGGTGTTGGTGGGGGGGATATTTTCTTGGCATACTTTGGGCACCTCACTACCAACTGAGTATCACTTAAATGTCACAGTCTACCTGAGTATTGTTACTGACTATGTCCATCCTCCCTTTATGACCACAGTGTACCCATCTTTTGATGGCTACGTCCAGCAGAATAACGCAGCATGTCACAAAGCTCAAATCATCTCAAACTGGTTTCTTGAACATGACAATGACTTCACTGTACTCAAATGGTCTCCACAGTCACCAGATCTCAATCCAACAGAGCAACTTTGAGATGTGATGGATCAGGAGATTAGCATCATGGATGTGCAGCCAATAAATGTACAGCAACTGCATGATGCTATCATGTCAATATGGACTAAAATCCCAGAGGATTGTTTCCAACACCTTGTTGAATCTACACCACAAAGAATTACGGCATTTCTGAAGCCAAAAGGGGGTCCAACCCGGTACTAGCAAGGTGTACCTAATAAAGTGGCCAGTTAGAATATATAATCCAACAATTTATAATAACTAAAAAGTGTTTGTGATCAAACACATCACCCTGGCTATTAAGTATGGATGGGATAAAAAAAAACAAAATGGAAACTGTACAGTAGCATAAAGCAGACTGTACTCATTCATGGCTCTTGATATTATTGTTGTGCAGCAGATCACTAAGCTGTGTTGCATAATCTATGGCACAGAGCTGTTACACATTTTTAAATGATTGAATCAGCTCTAAATCTATTATGTTCTACGAGTTTTCTTTAGGGTGTTGAATTTAACACAATGCCCAAAGCAATACATGTTTGTTTTCTTCTGCAGACCTCACTGGCATACTAAGTGAATGCAATAGCTGAAGTATCTACTTTAAAATAACATCAAACAAAAATGGATTTTCGCAAAAAGCTGCTGTATCAAACTTGAAAGTTTAACATGGAGTGAACCACATTGCACAATATTAAATGAAAAGGAAAGTCTTTATCTCTTTAAAAAAAAAACAATGGTGCAGGCAATTTGGTTTTTTTGGTGATATTTAGTATGAAAGAAAATAATTCAGAGTTTTGACTTCTATTAAATCAATGCTATGCACCCTCTGTTTCTAGATTAGAATTTGTTCTAAAAGGGCTCATGCCAGTAGTAAGGAAGCAATCCCCGTGTTGTGTGGGCCACACTGGATTCAGCATTCCGCACAGACCTGCAAAGAAAGAGGCACTCCGAATGAGCCAGAGAGGATGAACGTCGGAGACTCTGGGCAGAAGTTTGTTACTGCAAAGCTGCAAGAGACCTGAAAATGCACAAGAGGCAAAGAATTCAAAGGCAACATGGACTGGAACTGAAAAATAAATGGAGTCCATACATTTTATTACTACAGTTTGATAACTTTACCTATGCTGCTTCCATTGCGATAGGGTCCCAAACCATTCTGACTGGGACACGACTTTCCAATATTGTATTCTTGGTTGATGTATTCAAAGCTGTCCTGCAACCTGAACAGACAAGCAACACACTTAAAAATACAGAGATTTCCTTAAAGGCATACTCCCTCCAAAAAACTTTTTTTTTTTTTTTTTTTTTTAACATATTACCCCCATGTAGTTTTTAATGATGGTTGAGAACATTTTTTAATGTCATGTTTTCACGCAGAATGGAGACCACAATGTTTCTGATAGAATAGAAGTCTATTGTGACCCATGATGAATAGCAGCAAATAATATCAAAACGTCCATGAAAAAAGTCTCACATTACTCATGTCACATATGTTAAGTCATCCAGTCGTATGCTCACAATGTTACATTTCCACTAGCAAACTGTCTCAAATATATGTAGTTTTACTAAAATACTGTTCATTAAGAAGGGGGCAATTTCCAGAAGTATGACTTAACACTGGACAACAGCAAACAATATCAAAAGGTCCATTATAAAATCTTATGTAATTCATGTCACATAAACTACATTTGAACACCATTGAGCCTCTATGTCTGGACACTGTTCATGGAATGGATATAAAGGTGGTCCACGTCAATGACAGGTTGGACTGGTCTCATAACACTGAGGAACTAGAGAAGGGTAGACCAGGCTCTTCTTACTTTGGAATGTGCTCCTTTAATGTGGACAGTGACATCCTTTGCATCTTCTACAACTCTGTGATGGTCAGTACGATTTTCTACAGTGTGATGTGCTGGGCTGGTAACCTCACATCAAGAGAGGCCCACCGAATTAACAAACTGATTAAAAGGGCAGGCTCAGTTATGGGACACGCTCTGGACCTCCTGGAGGTCTTAGCACAGGATAGAATTAAAACAAAAGTGAGTGCCATTATGAACAATGCTGCACATCCTCTCTGTGACACACCAACACTAAGGACTTTCAGCAAACGACTTATTCAGCAGAAGTGTGTCAAGAAACGCAACGAGAGCTTCTTTATACCACCAGAAATACACCTGCATACCTCACTGTGACATTGACAGATAAGTGAGAAGTTTTCTTTTCTTTCATTTTTAAATCATTTATATTTTTATGATTATATTTATTTAAAGAGCTTCTGTAAAAAGCTAAATTTCCCCCTAGGGACAAATAAAGTTCTATCTAAGTCATCTAGTGGTATGTTTACAACATCCCAAATATACTGTATGTTTTTTTTACAAAACGATTACTTAAAAAAAAAAAAAAAAAAAAACAACACTTCTGAAAATTGCTCTTATGATGTGTGCAGGCATGAAATAACATTAGTCATGCCTCCTGTTGTTATGGAGTACCTCAGGATTATTTAGTGGCAAGTCTATGAAACTCCATGAGTGAACTGACCTTCATATCCAAGATGCTTCGACAATCGGAACAAGTATCAGGCACAGTTTCTTCCTGATGTTTTCACTTGCTTCACTTTTACTTTTAATCTTTATTTGTACTCCACTCTTGGTGCACCTTTATTATTGATATCACGTGAATTGCAATGTAAGCCAATGAATAAGCTGCTAAAGGGCTGGTCTCCTAATCAATTAATTCATATGGGATTGTGAAACTTCAATTCAAATGTTTAGTCACTTTGAGTTCACAATAGTGTATACCGGAGGTGTTTATTTATGTGGGAAGTGACATCCTTCACACCTTCTATAACTCAGTGATGGCCAGTGTGAATTTCTACACTGTGTTGTGCTAGGCAGGCAACATCACTTCAAGAGAGGACCTCCGAATCAACAAGCTAATTAAAATGGCAAGCTCAGTTACAGGGTGCACTCTGGACCTCCTGCAGTTAGTAGTGAAGAATAGAACTAAATAAAACTGAGTGCCATTATGAACAATGCTGCACATCCCCTCTCTGACACGCCAACGCTGAGGACTTTCAGCCAATGACTTATTCAACAGAACTGTGTCAAGAAATGCGGCTGGGGGCTCCTTTATACCATCAGCAATACATCTGCATAATGCTTCAGTGGAACTATGACAGCTAAGTCAGACCTTTTCTTTCTTTTGAATTTTTCTTCCTTTACAGTCATTCTAGTGTGTATTCAGATCAAAGTTTGCATATATTTAATTATTTACTTACTTATTTGCCTAGCTACTATGTATTTATTTATTTATTGATTTAAACAGCTTCTGTAAAAAGACAACACCCGAGCCCTCCCTCCCGGATTTTGGGCAAATGACTGTAAAACCAACTTTGTGAGCATACAATTGAACAAACGGACATGGTATCACTATGAACTATATGAAGTAAATAACAAATAAAGATGATTATTTTTGGGAGGAGTATTCCTCAGGGAATACCTGTACATTTAAAATGAATCCACTTTCACTAGCTTTTTCAAAAGTAATTTAACAAATCATTTTTCAGCTCTGACCACATGGTAATACATGTAACAAATTTACTGTATTTTATGAAGTGAACTACTTATAGACTTTGAGGACTTACAGCATGCAATAGATTCAGCTTAAGACATAAAGATTTGCTTAATAGGTCTTACGTGGTTGTACTTCCGCATGTGCTGCCAATTCTAGCAGAGAACACTTTACTTATCATCAGCTGAGGAGGAGAGCTAAAAAGGAAAACAAAAGAAATAGAACAATAAGATAATCATATATATACGAGAGACAGCAAACTGCATGAATTAAGGCTCTGTCATATTACACGACTTTTCCAGAGATATTCAGTTGTAGTCTTCATTTACATAATTTTATTGACTCAGGGACAGTACAAAGCACACTCCCGTGAAGCCAGTCTCATAATGTGATATGCCCAGTGGACTCACTCCAACAAGTCCATGACAAAATCAAATAGGTGCATGAGACCTCACAAACAATGAATTCATATCCAGGAGTACAATGCATGTAACTCAGCAGTGATGAATAAGGAAAGCAGGTAATTTTGGACCTCAAACAGAAGAGAAGCTTGTCTATCTGAAATTTTGCGTTTTATGTACCACAGCAGAATGGAAAAAAGAAAACACAAAAATAGGCCAAGGTACCCACCAGAACTGTTAGCCCTTCAAATAGCACCAGTTCCTTCAGGCAGCACATTTCTGGTCGGCCCTTCAGTCTCTAAATGTGACCTTACCAGCAATTTCCAGTCATTTAAACATTGCCTGGCAACAAGACCAGCAACTGCAGTCGACAATGACTATAAACTTATACAGTATGACATCAGCTTTAGATTTATGGATTCCTTTCAGCTGAGATTTTTGTTTTTTGACAGTCTTTCCAAATCTTTCTCAGAAACTTCAGCCTAAACACATTTCAAAAGTATGTATGGCCTATACAGCTATTCTCAGTTTAAAGCCACTGTTATCTGGCAATTCAATGCTTCCACCCGATGTACTCATTAAGTTTATTTTAATTTATTTATCTGTCTATTGATTCACTGTATTATCTGTCCTGTGAGTCTGTATTCTTGTTTTTATGTTTCTACTCCTGTATGCATTTGAATTTCCCCATAGGATTAATAAAGTTTAATACAATTCATTTTTATGAAGGAAGTATCAGAAGGACTGACACTGTGTTTACAGTCGTTTGCTGTTTTGTGCTCAGTGTTGCTGGGACAGGCTCCAGTTTCACACAATAAGGTAAGCAGCATAACAATGCTCAAATGTCTGCCACCCTACCTTCCGAAAAAGTGAAACCAACAAAGAGTATTTTTAAAATTCCAACTAAACCTTTTGAATGGAAAGGGCACAGTCATCAAAAACTAACATCAAGTATGGTAACATAATTTATTCTGTAACATAGTGTGCTTCCAGCTATAGATTCCAGAAGCATCCTCAATGCATATGCAAAGATCCCAACTCTTCCTCTAATTAGGAACAATGTATGTGTTGTGTTTCAGCCACGTGGCTGGGGATCAAAAGCTGTTTTTATGCTAATTTTGTTCACATTGTATGCTAACAGTATTGATTATTGGGATTCTTTATGTCCATGTGTATTCTGTTGTGTTCTGTGTGTGTTGTGTTGTGTTGGTCCCCCAAAAGGTGAGGCCATCTAACCATTAACATCAAGCGACTGCCGTGAAACCTATAAAGTTGGGTGCAACCCACAGTCCCTTTCAGTTCATTGAATGTGCTCATGGTGGTGGTGAGTTCTCCAGTGTTATTTTGCTATTTGATTATTTTAAGAATTTCTTGATTTTTTTTTTTTTTTTTACCTCTGTGGTCGGTTTTTTGACGTTGCCTGCTGGATTTGTGATTGTGACTTGTTTGCCTTGGATTGCCTTTGCCGGTATTTCCTGTTGTGCCCTTTGTGTTTAATCGAAGCTTCACTGCTTAACAGAACTTTTTGTCTGAAAATAGAATCTTTATAAGTAAAACTTTTATGTTGCCCTTTTTGTGAAAAGCCAGGGTTTTTGACGGTATTTCCCCATCTAGTAGGCATTTTGAGTATTTCTGCGCTTCTGTCAAGATCACGACAGAATGTACAACATAATGGCTACAAACAGAAGTGGATTTACCAGATAAAGCAGTAGGGTTGTTTGGGCATGTGGAAAGAAAAGTACTTGGTCCTTTTGCAGGGGCGCTGTACAATCACCCCCAAAGGTAATGTGAAAACAAAATTGCCCATTGAGGACTAATAAAGCATATCATCATTTGTAGCCACTGAGAGGGACAGAAAACAAATCTGTTGTTGCATTCTCACTAATATAGCAGCATAGTCACTTTTGCTTTTAACACAGTCAAATTATTTGTAACTCTTACTACGAATCTCATGTCATTCCTAAACACACTTAATCAAACGCAGGGCTGTGGAGTGCTAGAGCTGACCCCAGTATGAATAGACCCAAAATAAAAAAATTTAAAAAATTGCCAGTCCACCACAGTACTAACACATACTTGGCAGTCAACCAAACATGCACTTTTTTGGAAACAAAGGAAAAAAGCCAAAGTATCTGGAGGAAAAACTATACAGGAATAATAAGACTGTGAAAACTCCACATGGACAATGTCTGGACACAGGAATTCAATCATGACTCTGGGTCAGAGTCCTACCCATTATGCTGCTGGGTTGTATTTTTTAATTACAAATGGATTAAGAAACTGGTTAGGACTCCACTGTGAGAGGACACCTTTAATTTATAATTTTTAAAAGCCCAATTATAGCTTAAAAGATAAACTTTTGCTTTATCCAGGGCTGATTCCTATCTTGCACCCAATGCTGCTAGGTTAGGCTCAGACCCTTTGGGACCATGAATGGGATTAAGCAGGATTGAGAATATTATTTTTTTAAATATTTCTCAACCTGTACTCTAGTAAAGTAAAAGAAAAAAAGAAACGTACTTACCGAATATAATGGATCTTTAATGTGGAGCCTCTGTACCTCATCGCTACTGACCCGAACATCATTTCACCAAGCATGTTGACATCAGAAGCAGGCCGAGTATACTGAATCAAAGCAAAACATCTTGTGAATAGAGTTCTACAGTAGTGCAACGCAAGCACAAGGGGAACCAAAGTTTGTTCTTACCTGATATCTCGGCACCTGTTCAGCTTCACTAGCCATTCGGGGCAAGGAGGCGCCCTGCATGGTGATGGTGCAGGCTCCGCTCCGGTTGGTCTGGCAGCATTTTGCATATATTTTTGTCTGCAAATCTTCTGCATTTCTCTGAATAAAACAAAAAACAAACAAGATGTTTATCTTACACTGAAAGGAATTTCTTGAGAGGTTCTTTTTTTTTTTTTTTTTGGCAAGATGTACAGAACCTATAAGTATTCATTTGCACATTTTATTGTCACACAACATAAAATCAAACTAGATGTAATTTGGCTTTTTTGACACAAAGCAACAATTCAATGTCAAAGTGAAAACATCTCTCTGCAAAATGATCTAAATTAATCATTAATATAAAACACAAAATGATTTATGACACCCCTAAATCAACACCGGTGCAGCCAATTGCTTTTAGAATTCATATAATTAGTTCAATGGAGATCATCTTTTAGGAGTTTTAACTGACTGTAGTATAAATGCACCTGAATCTGGGAAGTCCAGCTTTTGGTGAGTCAGTATGCTGGCCTAACCTACACAGTGAAGACAAAAGAGCACCCTAAGCAACTCTGTGAAAAGGGGAATCTAGTTAAATCAATCATTACGTAACTGGTAGGGTATGGTACCACTGTAAATTTGCCTAAAGCAGACCATCCACAAAAATGGACCAAACGAGAAAGAGAGGCCACCAACAGACTTGTGAGAACTCTGAAGAAGTCACAAGTTAGAGTCAGGGCTATGGAACAGGTACACAAAAACCTAGACTCCACTCCTCGATTTATGGCACTGCCGACTCCAGCTTCTCAATTTATGGTACCTGCTGACTCCGACTTCACTTGTATAACTGTGTATGCGACAAATAAACAATCTTGAATCAATTCAGAGTACAGCGGACTCTGACTCCTCAAATTATGGTATATAAAAAAAGCCAAATTAAAGTCTTCAATGTTGCTTCAATGTTGTAGAGCAACAATACAATTAATAGCTTCCAAAGGGGGGGAGTGAATTTTTTTTTTTTTTTTTTAAAAAACACAGTATATTACTGCATTACGGTTTGAATTTTTTTTATGAAATGTTTAGTTGTGTCCCCATCCATCTATTTTGTGAACCCTTCACACTCACAAATCAAATCAAATGAAGTACAATCTGGCTGCATCAGGAAATCAGTACTAGTTGAACTATCTGTACACTGCGGGGCACACCCACATACGCCTCCATGTTCATGTACATCCACATCTTTAATTAGAGAGGTGTTTACTTCCGGCATGAACCAGGGAAACCAGTGAAAAAAGCAGATGAACAGGATAACGGCCAATCCTGCACAAACAATGATCAGGCCGAGTCCCTATGGCGGTGGGACAGAACTGCTAACAAATGTGATGCAATGTAGCACAGTGCTCGAGTTTAAAACAGTCAAAAGATTCATAGCCTCGTTTGAAAATTTCAGGTAAAATGATAAACTGTGGTTACAACGTTTTTAATCTTATAATACAAATATTTTCAACTGGAACATGAAGTTTATATATTTTACTACTCGATTAATATAAACCAATACATTTAAAAATAATCTTTTTCCAGAATGTTGTACAAGGGAAGAAGTTCTACTGAAAATGAACACGGCTTTGACAGCTCCTGGCTGGCCGTTCTTAAATATATTTGGGTTTAGATCGCTATTTCAACAACTTGGCATCAATCTACAAGAAGACAGCCAAGCGGCTTTATGGAAGACTTGTTTTTGGGTAATTTAATAGCATTTATACTTCTCAAATAGCTTTGTGGCAGCTACATCAAGTCACCGCACCAATATTCATTTTCGAGTTTCTTGTATAATGTTGACTAATTGTGGGCATTGTTGCCTTGTGGCTACGGTAATGGGGCATAAACTGGTGCCAAAGCTCACAACATAAATATACAGAAAATATTTCTTTTTTGACAACTATATTAATACTAAATAAATACAGGAAAATAAATGAAGCATATTTTTAGACTAGTTTAATCTAATTCATGGTCACTAGGATCAGAGCCTATACAGACAGTACAGCTCTGTTACGTTCTAAAGTTCAGACTTTATGTGTGGATAGTTCTTACTTGTATGTCTCCCATAGGCTACAGTGTTTCCTGCACATTCAAAATTTAGCAGTGGGTCACCGCTCCCTGCTACAACATTATATCAATAACCAGCTGTGCTACCTATCTAAGATGCACTGAAATCTAAGTAATCAATGTAGACCTCAATGTTAATATCTGCAGTGCACCATGCAATTCATATGTCTCTGTTGAATGCCATTTGGTATGGGATTCGTAAAAAACAGTGTTAATGTTTGTGATGCACCATCTTGTGATGCAGGACTGATAACTGCAATGCATTTTATTACTAAAAAGGTTTGTTGTGAACCATCTGTTGGAATGACAAATGCTATGCATGTCTGTTAAATGCTATTTTCTATGGGGTTTGTAAAAGCAGCGTTCACTCATGTGTGTAATGTTTGTGTCATCTAATGGGATGACAAATGCAATGCATTTTATTACTAAAACTGTTTGTGATGCCCCACAAACAACAGAGAACAACAGAGGCATAGCACCTGAACAGACACACAGATACACAAAACAATCAACACAGACCTCAGTGTTAAAGTTTACAGTGCACCATGCAATGTATACAGTGGTGTGAAAAACTATTTGCCCCCTTCCTGATTTCTTATTCTTTTGCATGTTTGTCACACAAAATGTTTCTGATAATCAAACACATGTAACCATTAGTCAAATATAACACAAGTAAACACAAAATGCAGTTTTTAAATGATGGTTTTTATTATTTAGGGAGAAAAAAAATCCAAAACTACATGGCCCTGTGTGAAAAAGTAATTGCCCCCTTGTTAAAAAATAACCTAACTGTGGTGTATCACACCTGAGTTCAATTTCCGTAGCCACCCCCAGGCCTGATTACTGCCACACCTGTTTCAATCAAGAAATCACTTAAATAGGAGCTGCCTGACACAGAGAAGTAGACCAAAAGCACCTCAAAAGCTAGACATCATGCCAAGATCCAAAGAAATTCAGGAACAAATGAGAACAGAAGTAATTGAGATCTATCAGTCTGGTAAAGGTTATAAAGCCATTTCTAAAGCTTTGGGACTCCAGTGAACCACAGTGAGAGCCATTATCCACAAATGGCAAAAACATGGAACAGTGGTGAACCTTCCCAGGAGTGGCCCGGCGGACCAAAATTACCCCAAGAGCGCAGAGACGACTCATCCGAGAGGTCACAAAAGACCCCAGGACAACATCTAAAAGAACTGCAGGCCTCACTTGCCTCAATTAAGGTCAGTGTTCACGACTCCACCATAAGAAAGAGACTGGGCAAAAACGGCCTGCATGGCAGATTTCCAAGACGCAAACCACTGTTAAGCAAAAAGAACATTAGGGCTTGTCTCAATTTTGCTAAGAAACATCTCAATGATTGCCAAGACTTTTGGGAAAATACCTTATGGACTGATGAGACAAAAGTTGAACATTTTGGAAGGCAAATGTCCCGTTACATCTGGCGTAAAAGGAACACAGCATTTCAGAAAAAGAACATCATACCAACAGTAAAATATGGTGGTGGTAGTGTGATGGTCTGGGGTTGTTTTGCTGCTTCAGGACCTGGAAGGCTTGCTGTGATAGATGGAACCATGAATTCTACTGTCTACTAAAAAATCCTGAAGGAGAATGTCCGGCCATCTGTTCGTCAACTCAAGCTGAAGCGATCTTGGGTGCTGCAACAGGACAATGACCCAAAACACACCAGCAAATCCACCTCTGAATGGCTGAAGAAAAACAAAATGAAGACTTTGGAGTGGCCTAGTCAAATTCCTGACCTGAATCCAATTGAGATGCTATGACATGACCTTAAAAAGGCGGTTCATGCTAGAAAACCCTCAGATAAAGCTGAATTACAACAATTCTGCAAAGATGAGTGGGCCAAAATTCCTCCAGAGTGCTGTAAAAGACTCATTGCAAGTTATCGCAAACGCTTGATTGCAGTTATTGCTGCTAAGGGTGGCCCAACCAGTTATTAGGTTCAGGGGGCAATTACTTTTTCACACAGGGCCATGTAGGTTTGGATTTTTTTTTCTCCCTAAATAATAAAAACCATCATTTAAAAACTGCATTTTGTGTTTACTTGTGTTATATTTGACTAATGGTTAAATGTGTTTGATGATCAGAAACATTTTGTGTGACAAACATGCAAAAGAATAAGAAATCAGGAAGGGGGCAAATAGTTTTTCACACCACTGTATGTCTAAATTACATGCCATTTGGCATGGGATTTGTACGAGTAGTGTTAATGTTTGTGATGCGAGATCTGTTAGAAAGGCATGCATTGCATTTGTCAGTTAAATGCCATTTTGTATGGGAGTTGTAAAAGCAGTGTTCATGTTTGTAATGTTTGTGTCATCTATTGGAATGACAAAGGCTATGCATTTTAATAGTAAAAATGTTTGTGGGGCATCCTCTTTTGGAATGACAGAGTCATTGCAACTGGACAGACACATCTTTTTATTAAGGTGGATGAAAATCCACAATCATTTCTCTCAATGAACTTAATACTTTTTTTCAATTTATGCAAAATTCATGTGAAAACATTTTATTTAATTCATTGGTAAGACTTTCTGTATAGTCATGCTTTAAAAGGTAATGATTACATTGAGTGTTTTTTTAGTCACTCACATAAATTAAATGTAAGGCCACACACTATTTAAATGCATTTATTATCCACATATTCTCTTATGCACTATATTATTACATAGATACCAACCTGATAAGAATTCCTTGCAATTCTTCTGCACTGGTAAATTCTGGTCAAGCTATTTATTCATTATTGGGCTGACCTTCAAAACAATGATTTGTTTAGCTAAATATCTGAATAGCTGAATGTGAACAACGAGGGAATAATGAAGTATCCTCCACACAACCTGCATACTCAATGCATCTTGTAGTTTCCAAACCAGCTTTCTCCATTAGAGAATCATGGCTGCGCCAGCAGTAAGCAGGGTAGTCTAATGACTACTTTTATGTATTTTCACTGTTGAACTACAACTGTACAACAAGTGACTGTTTTATTTACAAATAAATAAATAAAATCCAGTGCCTGAGTAGGCCAAAACCAGCTGGTGTAAAACTGGGGCACTGTGCCTGATATAGGCCATTTGTGAATGTTTTCGGAGGCCTTTACCCTCTTTGTCATAGATGTATACTTGAATCATAAAAAAACATTTTCTTTTTTTTAAATTATCCAGAAGCATATGCCGCATAATTATGTATTGATGGATGAACACTTCCTGGAAGACACTGTTGTCCAAATGGGGTGGGTTTGAGGATACAACTGTAAGTGAATGAAAAGATGGAACTTTGGAGAGAGTAACGTACAATTGTCCGGGACAGAAAACTGGAGGCCCACCGCCGCGCCCCTACCTCCCAGAGCAAGGGACGGGGCTGGACGGCAGCCCTCTAAGAAGTTGGACGCCGACCGCTCGGGGGTCGCGTAACTATTTAGCAGGAGGGAGTCTCGCTCGTTATCAGAATTAACCAGACAAATTGCTCCACCAACTAAGAACTACCATGCACCACCACGCACAGAATCGGGATAAAGCTATCAATCTGTCAAACCTCTCCGTGTCCGGGCCGGGTGAGGTTTCCCGTGTTGAGTCAAATTAAGCCGCAGGCTCCACTCCTGGTGGTGCCCTTCCGTCAATTCCTTTAAGTTTCAGCTTTGCAACCATACTCTCCCCGGAACCCACAGACTTTGGTTTCCCGGTTGGCTGCCGGCTGGTCATGGGAATAACGCTGCCGGATCGCCAGTCGGCATCGTTTATGGTCGGAACCATGATGGTATCTGATCGTCTTCGAACCTCCGACTTTCGTTCTTGATTAATGAAAACAATCTTGGCAAATGCTTTCGCTCGAATTGTTGGTGGGTGGGGCTCTGTCATGCGTATCACATGGTCTGTCTTGCGTGTTGCTTCTTGCGTACCCTGGTCGGCTGTTTAGTGAATTATATATTCTTGATTAATGAAAACATTGTTGGCAAATGCTTTCGCTCTCGCTCGAATTGTTGGTGGGTGGGGCTCTGTCATGCGTATCCCATGGTCTGTCTTGCGTGCCATGGTCGGCGGCTTAGTGAATTGTTGGAGGGCGTGGCTCTGTCTTGTGTGCGTCTTGCTTGCCATGGACTTAGTGAATTTATATTTTATATTTGGGGAAAACTGAACTAGTTATTGAACCTAATTTAGTCGCTTTGAAGTGTACAGCAAACAAAATAAAATGTCTGGGCATATTGGTGATACCTGCACATCTCAGAAAATAGCTTGTCAATTCTTCCGCAGGAAGTGGATTTGATTTTTGCTTTGGTAATGTATAAAGTTTATACACAAGTAATACTAAAGTACAGGTATGTATTGTTCGAGTGCCCAAGAAAACAAAGAAATTAGAATCTGAAGTGATACCATATGGAACAGATGAAAATAAAATGAATTAAACAGCGAAAGAATTCTGGAGGTTTGTGAACTGTGGTTAATGACATTTCCTAAATCTGATTTATGTGCAAAAATTAAATAAACAAAAAAATAAATAAATAAATGAGTTAGTTCATAAAATATTGTGGATGTTTATTGGTGCGAACAGATCTCATGCGTGCTAGGAACAATTAACAGAACGTTTTCCTCATGCTTTAATTCACACTGTAGATTTAATCAGGCACCAGAGAACTGAGCAGAACAAAGGTCAAATTTTATATTTAGCTTTTAGCCAATTTCTGTTTGTGTAACACTGCAGCCACGTACATATAATAAGTGCTGACCGTTTATCTAAAGGCACAACGTGACTGCTGTTAAGGGTCATAAATGGTGCAACAAAAGAGTCATGTGGATCAGGTGCACCACTGTAGACTCTTGGACCTTCCTACCTTGTCTGTTTGCAGTCAGAAGGTTCTGTTGCCAGTAAACTGACCTTTAATGGTCACATATTACTGTGAGGCTGCCTTTCACTATTGCCTATCTAAATCTCTTCTCAGATTACTACTCACCGTGTTACTCTGGTGATGTGCTTTTGTTAACATTCGGGTACAGTTCTTCAAATTCTAATTTCATCATTTTTGTGATGTGAAATTTTGCATAGAAGTTGATAAATATTTTATATGTCTTTATTTGTAACTTAGACAAAGCAATGTAATATTAGTGTTACATTATAGATAATAACAGCAATGGTTTGTTGGTTTAAGAACCCCTTCCCCTCTTTTTGGAATGAGTCTCTTTGTAATTTTATGACAGGGCTGGGGGAAGTGCCTCAAACAAGTTAGGCCAATATTTCTCTGCTGAAGTCCCTCAGTCAACCCCCTTAGGAAAGCCAGACTGCCTAACTGCCAAGCTTTACCTTAACACATGGTTTGGAGGGCAGGTGTGAAGGTATTCTGTCTCCCCCCATTGGTCTGAAGTATGTCTGTTGGAACTGGCTTGTATCAGAAGCCTTTAAATACCACAACAGCCTATTGGTTCTAGGGGTTGGACAGAAAACCTATAAATTTGCTTGCTTTACCCCCAATCCCCGTTTACCAAACTGATGAAAGACCATCTCATACCATGAACTGGAAAGGACAACACAATGAAGAGCACAGCTCGGCAGCCATATTGAGACAGATATGTGGCCTGTTCTGAAGAAAGCTGACCACAAATGATGCCTTAACTAGAGACATTTTAAGTAACTAACAAGTCTGTGTGCCGTCTGAAACTACACATCAGCATTTATCAGGTTGTATGGTTGCCAATATTCAAATGTACTTTGCATATTATTATTTATGAATATTATCAAGAATACATTGGTTAAATTGTAACTTAACTCCTGCTTGTCTTTTACTACACCTAATTGCCTGAGGTTATAAATGCAGAAGGGAAGTTGGGGAGAAGTTATATGGTACAATACCTTATAAACAGTTGTAAGTCTGTGAGATTTGAGGCATTCTGACAAATGCTACATATTATTAATACAAAAGGGGAAAGTAGAGTAATATAGAACTGTATCAAGACAAAACAATCATTTAGCAGGCTTTCAGATAGTTTTCAGACTTTGTGCTCTTATTCAAGAGTATTTGTAGCTGTGCTGCTCTTCCACTAGTAGCCCAACAAGGATCTGCTTTGTTCAGATTATAATTTGATGAAACACTGCTTTAAAATGGTCTGGTTTGGTTAGAAACTAAGATCCGTTATGAAGGCAGTTCAGCCCATCAAGATCACTAATCCTACTTGCTTAACTGCTCCAAAATTAATTTTGGAGGTCCATAAAATCCTACTCTCTGTGCCCAACACAAAATGTTTGCGAAATATCTACCCATAACAAGTTTTCATTCATGATAAGTTTCATTCACTACAGCAATTATGACGAGTTTAGGCCATACAGCCTGACCTACAGTATGTTGTCAATCTCTATTCACCCAACTTTTGCCGAATAACATCAAGTTGAGCTTTTAAGGTCTCCCAAGTCCTAGTATGTACCACACAACTTGGTAACATAATCCATGTGACTGTGATTCTTTTTTGTGAAGAAAAACTTTTAAACAATTGTGTGAAATTTATCCTTAACCATTTGCCATCTGTAGGCCTCTGTGTTGAAAAACACATTTTAAAATATCGGCTGCAGTCCAACATACTAAATCCCTTCATGATACTAAACAGCTAATTCATGTCACTTGTTATTTCCCGTGCTTAAACAAAAGAAAAACAAAAAAAGAATTTTCAATTTTTCTTCATATCTCACAGTTCTAGAGTTGGCCTAACTGCTGTTCTCTTCACCCTCTCTAGTAGGTCTATGGGACCTAAACTGTGCACATCACTCCAGGTGAGGCCTCACAAGTGAGGTATACACTCACCGGCCACTTTATTAGGTACACTTTGGTAGTATCGGGTTGGACCCCCTTTTGCCTTTAAAAATGCCTAGTTCTTCACGACATAGATTCAACAAGGTGCTGGAAACACTACCCGAGGATTTTGGTCCATATTGACATGGTAGAGTCAAACAGTTGCTGCAGATTTGTCGGCTGCACATCCATGATGTGAATCTCCCATTCCACCACATCCCAAACCATTGATACATGGCAGGATGGATCCAGGCTTTCATGAATTTGATGCCAAATTCAGATCCAAATATCTGAATGTTGCAGCAGAAATCAAGACTCATCAGACCAGGGTGTGTTTTTCCAAACTTCTATTGTCCAATTTTGTAGAGCCCGTGCAAACTGTAGCCTTAGCTACAGGAGTGGCATCCACTGTGGTCTCCAGCTGTTGCACCTCATCTACTTCAAGGTTTGACGTGTTGTGTATTCATAGATGCTCTTCTGCATACCTCAGTTGTAACGAGTGCTTATTTTTGTTATGGTTTCTATCAGCTCAAACCAGTCTGGCCATTCTCCACTGACCTCCAGCATCAACAAGGCATTTTCACCCAGAGAACTGCCAAATCACCGGATATTCTCACTTTTTCAAACCACTCTCTATAAACCCTAGAGATGGTTAAATGTGAAAATCCTAGCAGATCAACAGCTACTGAAATACTCAGACCAGCCCATCTGGCACCAATAACTAAATATTTCACTTAAATCCCTTTTCTTCCTCATTTGAATGTTCAGTTTCAATTTCAGCAGGTTGGCTTGACATGTCAACAGGCCTACATGTATTGAGTTGCTGCACTGCGATTAGCTGATTAGATATTTGTGTTAGCAAGCAGTTTACCTGGTGTACCTAATAAAGTGGCCAGTGAGTGTTTAACTTGAGGATAACCTGTCTTGAGTTGTGCTACACATTTTTGGTGCTATACAAGGTCTGTCCAGAAAATTTCCAGCCATGTACTATGAAAATTGATAACATTCATTGAAGAAGACACAAGAAACACTATACATAGGACAATGATGTCTCAGTCCCCTTTGCAGTAGGCACCTTGGGACCTCACACAGTTCTCCCAGCGTCTCTTCCATTGTTCAAACACTCTCTGCAAAATCCTTTGTTGGAATCTCTATCAGCTGTCTCATTGTATTTTCCTGAATCTCACTGACAGTCCAAAATCTCTTCCCTTTCAAAGGTGACTTTAGTTTTGGGAAAAGCCAGGAGTCACAGCGTGCCAAATCTGGGCTGTAGGGGGGCAGAGTCACCTGGGTGATTTGATGTTTCGCCAATAATTGCATCATCCCCGAAAGGCTTCTGAATCATCCAAATAGTTTTTGCGGATGAATGTTTAAGCTTAACGCAAAATCTGATGCAGATTCGTTGCTCTACTCGCTCAGTCATTTTGAATGTGATGGTCACACAGTACACATGTCACTCAATGGAATCTAACACCCAAACCCCCCCCACACCCACTGACTAATACAGGGAAGTCGTAGTTGTTCACGCATGCACATTCCAGTCCACTCTACTTGGCTGCCACGTTACATTAATGCCACGCAAACAGTTCTTGTTATATTAACAATTGCTGGACTTTATCTGGACAGACCTCATATAACCTAACATCCTATAAATCCTTCTTAAATGCTTCTCTCTGGAGGTGGAGAGTAACAAATCAGAATGGCTTTTACGTCCTTCTCATAAGGTGTACTTTCAGGTTTCAGACCTCCCATTGTGTATTCAAATTTATCATTTTTACCTTCTTTGTGAAATACTTTACATTTACTTACATTAAATTTCATCTGTGACAAACCTTTCTAAGCCTGCATTCTGTCCAATTCTCTCTAAATCACAGACGTTGAACTTTTTTGGGACTTTTGAATTTTCGTACTTCCATTATCTCTAACCTGCTGTGCATGTGTACCGCGCCAACATTTATGAATTCTTTACAACGTTCTACTTTGTCATCTACTCTTTGTCCTTTATTTCTGGCTTCAGGCGTGGTTAAATCTCTTTCTTACGGGACGTATAACACTGCTCGCGTTGTGAATAGGGGGGCGGAACGCATGCTAAGGAGATGTGGTTTGATCATCTGCTGGCGAGCTGCGTGTTCTGCTTGTTGTGCTGCGCGTTGATCATTTAAAAGCCTGTACAGCAGCTGTCCTTTTGCCACTTCACGTCTCTGCTACTTGCGTTGTGAAGGGAAGGCTGAATGCACACTAAGGAGATGTGGTTGGATCATCTGCTGACTTACTGCTTCTGGCGAGCTGCGCGTCGATCATTTAAAAGCCTGTACAGCAGCTGTCCTTTTGTCTCACTGCCTTGTCTAACGTGACATCAAAGTGTCTTCCAAGAAGATCATGTCTTGTCTCGCTCCCAAGATTTTTTTTTTATAATAGAGAGACATAAATGAAGACTACTGCTTAAAAAAAAAAAAAAAAAAAAATTCTGGAAAAAATCGCGTCATTTAGTGATGCCTTTAAAGGTCAGTACAAACAGCTGTGCTACTGAATTCAAGCCAAACAGTTAAGTGCAATGTAAACAATATCAGATAGAAACTGACTGGAAACTTTCAGGAAATAATTCTTACATACACTTCTCAGGCAACATGCACCATGTTTTGAAGCAATAATGAATAAATATACCACATATGGAAGGACAGAGAAGACTGAACTATTCTGCTGTTCTTTAATTAAATACTAAAACACTGACAACAATGGAGCACATTAAAGAATGGATGGTATTAAACTCTGTGACCCATTTACTCACAATAGCAGCTGGGCGGTTAGACTTGTCATGAGATTCTACCCAATTCAGATTATATACAGCATGTGATGTTTTGCAGCTTAAAAGGACAAAAAGGTTATCATAACACAAATACTTCTGATTCTTATTAGTAAAAATACCAGAATCATATGCCTTTAATTAGAAGGCCACATGGACCATGAATGCCTCAGAACAGTTGTTGAAATTCTATTCAAGTGAAACAAAATTAAAATAATGGACCTCACACTTTACTGTGTAAATCCACATTTATTTCCAGACGTGGACAACTTTGTTGGAATCTTTATAACTTGTTACAAAAGTGCCATATGCCTCCTGAAAAGTGATGAAATGAAATGCAATTGTCTCCTGTGCATCTTCATGCCTTTGACAGGTCATTGAGTAAAGCAAAGCAAGTGTGAAAACAGATTAAGTGTTGCTTGTTCTACAAAGATATCTTAAAATAGACTGGACTTATTTGTTGGTACCCCAAGAAAAGATCCTAATAACTGGATCTGAGTGATTTTTCAAACTTGCTGCTTTCTTTTGCTAGTGCTACGCATATCCAGTCAAGCATACAATCAGTTATTCAGTCAATTTAAATGGATACAAGTCGTTACTCTGCTGTTTGGTATTATGGTGTGTCCCACACTGAACATAGACCAGACAAAGCAAAGAAGAGAGTTGTCTGAGGAGGAAAAGAAAGAAATTACAGACAAGCATGTTAAAGACAGAGGCTGGAAGACCACTTCCAAGCAGCTTGATGTTCCTGTGACAACATTTCCAAACGTTATTAAGAAGTTTAAGGTCCATGGGGCAGTAGCCATCCTCCCTGGGTGAGAGAGAAAAATCAACCCCAGAATGTGAAGAAGAAGGATTGCGAGAATGGTAGACAAAAAGCCAAGGACAACTTCCAAAGAGATACAAGCTGAACTCCAAGGTCAAGGTCCAGCAGTGTCAGATCGTAACATCCATCGCTCTTTGAGTGACAGTGGGCTCAGTGGAAGATCACCCAGGAGGACTCCACTGTTGAAAGGAAAACAAAAAAACAAGACTGGAATTTGCAAAAATGCAAGCCACAATCCTTCAGGAAGAATGTCCTTTGGAGAAAACTATGTCTATGTTTATAGATGAAAAATGAAGCTTTCAAAGAAAACAGCACTACACATACTGTGGCACCACACCTAACGTGAAACATGGAGGAGGCTCGCGTGTGTTTTGGAACTGCATTTCTGCATCTGGCATGAGGTGCATCGAGTCCCAGTGTCACAAAGCTCTGTCTTAGTCGCAAGTCTTGGATCTTCCAACAGGATAATGACCAAAAACACACAGCTAAAAGCACCAAGAATGCCCAAGAACAAAACATTGGACTATTCTAAAATGGCCTTCTAAGAGCCCTGATTTGAATCCCATCAAACATCTGTGGAAGTACTAATACATGCAGTCCGGAGAAGACCCCTTCAAAACTGACACAGCTGGAGCACTTTGCTCAGGACGAGTGGGTCAAACTGCCTGTGGACAGATGGAGAAGTGTCATGGAGAGCTCCAGGAATCACTTGTGTGCAGTGGCTGTGGGGGTGCATTTCTGCACCATGCCCTTGATAGCATGCGAGCGTAAAATGAATGGAGCCAAACACAAGGAAGTCCTGGAGGAAAAATTGATGCTGCCTGCAAGAAGCTTGCTCTTTGGGAGAAGACTTCTTTTTCCAGCAAGACAATAACCCCAAGCATAAAGCCAAAGCTACACAAGAATGGCATAAAACCAACAAAATGAATGTCCTGTACTGACCGAATTAGAGCCCAAATCTCAATTCAAATGAGAATTTTTGGCTGGACATGAAAAAGGCTGTTCATTCACCTGCCCCATTACACCTGATAGAGCTTGAGCTGTTTTGCAAAGAAGAATGAGAGAAAATGGCAGAGTCCAGATGTGTAAAACTAACAGAGATCGACCTGTGGACACAGACTAAAGGCTGTCATAACTGCATCAAGTAAATTCTGATCAGGGAGGAACAAATATGCAATCAACTATTTTGTGTTTTATACTTGTAATTGATTTAGATCACCGTTTTCATCAGGACAATAAGGATCCATTTTAAACTAAATCCACTGATGATAATAAAATATAAAATGGGCAAACTTCCAATGGGATGAACATTTTTTACAGGCTCTGTATATATGAGTTCTGGAAATCGATGGATGAATGGAAAAAGTCATCAACAGTGTGAAGAACAAAATTATTTTTATTACCTCAGCCTTGGAGCTAGATGAGCCACTATGGAGTGGAAAATCTTCAATATTTATTTTATAAGCAACATGGCTCAGTAAAACCACCAAGTGTGATTTTATAGCTGTTATTTGGGTTCATCTACAGCAGAATTTTCCTCCTCCTTGCCTCCCATCCCTCCTCCTTAGTTTTCTTAGCATTCAAAACAAATTTTCATCACCACTTTAACCCTTATTTTGTTCAGCCTTCCTTTTGACCTCATTCTGTGGACCTCCTGTAACAGTCCACCATATGAGTAGTGGGGTTAAAAGTGAGCTCAGCCTGATGTTGAACACACATGGTTGTGTGCCGCTTGCAGCTTGTGACATGCCCCATCCACCCAGTGTGTATGATCTTGTATTGCTCTTTGCAATGCTAAACTGTTCGAGTAGCATCCACTTGCAGAGCCACAGCACCATACGTCACCGCAGTTGTAGACCCGCAGGTACAGACCCAGAAGTGACGTCACCGCCATTTCAGGACTGACTTCGTAAAATTACTTTTGGAAGGTTTCGGCAGGTCTCGGTTAAAAAATTAAGCAATAAAAATGAGAAGGACAAACAGTACATCAAACCAAATAATACGGATCATTTCTGTAAAATACACTATTAACATTTACGTTGTGTTCAGGTCTGTGGGAACCATTTAACATGTCGACAAAATCAAAATCATTAAGATTTGTGTTAACTGAAAATAGTTATGCGTTTACATTCATGAAATGAAATATACAATATAACTACAATGTTTGCACCATGTAGAGTTTAGTAAAACATTAATAATAAAAGTGATTAATTTTTTTTTTAAATGTACAATGCATATGTGCAATATTGTTTTAAACCAATTTAGATAGATGGTGTAGAATATGTACTGCCATTTTCTTTACATACATGTTTAAAAATATTAGACTGGCTTAAATGTTAATTCAAAATTGTTTTTTTTGTCATGCTTTTTTGCTGAAATATTGCTACTACCGAGTCACGTTTTGAATTGAAGACAGGACTCTTGACCAATAAATAGTGACACTTAGCAAAAAAAAAAAAAAAGGCTGTTCACTTAGGATGTGACTGTATCAGGCATTCTAAATCACCTACAGAGGTATTATCACATGTAAAGTGTAGTCAGCACTGTTCCCTGTCACTCGCATTCGAATTCTGCCCCTGGTCATGTCAGCACGTGTTTTTCTCAGTCTTCTTCAGGTTTTCGCCCCGTACTCCAATTACATGTTCCGCTAATTTGCAACTCTAAATTGCCACCGTGTGATCAATGAATGGACTGGAGTTCTGTTCAGGGCTGGTTCCTTTCTTGTAACAAATGCCGCCATGACAGGCTTCAGTTCCTGAAGCCCTGAACCAGATTAAGTAGGTTACAGAACGTAAGTTATCTATTGAAGAAATCTGTGCAGGATTGGGATTTTTATCTGTAAGTCAAATACAAAGCATCACACAGTTAAAATTTAAGATGGAAGGCAAACATTATTACCTGGCTACTTGCGATCACCTTCCGTACTGCTTTGGAATCGAACAGCACCTGCCTTCCTCTACGCTCACAGTCCTGATAGACGATCAGCCGAATGTGATTTGGTTCAAGTTCCGAAGTTGCCCAGCTGTAAGCAAAAGAAGAAACAAATAGTGAGAGAGGAAGAAAATTATTTTAACCCAGACAGATTCATTTTGTCACATTTTCTTTTTGTAATACCCTGGCATCTGTGATGTAAGAATGACTCAGACATAATTTATTAACCAATCATGTTGTCCAATAGTCATCAGGTTATAACAGGCTGCAAGAGAGCGATGTAGAAACACACAGTAGGATAGAGCTTGGAATGCCAACAAGCGTCAAGCAGTGGTGTCAAGTAGCAGTACGCCGGGAAGTTCATGTACAAAAAAAAAAAAAAAAAAACACACACACAATCAGATCTTCCAGACCACCCATCTGAGTCCTTGCATGGCTGTAAGGACTTAAAACTAAATGAAAATCTGACTTGTGTGTAAAGCTTGCATATTGCAGTATTTTTATTGAGTCATACAAAATGTCCAACTGCTCTAATTTAGAACAACATCCAAAACATTCAATAAAACTGACAAAAGTTTGAAAAATATCCAAAATGTCTAATTAAAAAAAAAAAAGTCAAACTCACTTAGCTTTAAGCTTCTTTTAACAGACATTACATGGACAGATTAAGATATACTAGCAATGGGAATCTGTGAATTCGGAAGTTGTGGGTTGTTCAGAAAAGGAAATATTCAGACATTTCTGAATAGCACAGTATGGGTTTTAATTCCTGTTGAAATTGTGCAAACCAAAAGTAGGAGTCACTGCAGGATCCCTATAATTTTTAAAAATTACTTTTTTTGGAGATTAAAGGCATTAAACATGCTGTTCTGTCACATACTGTTGAGCCATTACCTAAATATATCCATTTATGAACTGTACACTGCGGTCAAGATGAACACTAATACAGTGGAACCTCGGTTAGCGAGTAACTTGGTTTACGAGTGTTTTGCAAGACGAGCTAAAATTTTTAATAAATTTTGACTTGATAAACAAGCGACGTCTTGCAATACGAGTAGTATTTATACACTTTGTCTGCTGAGCTGATGGTTCTTCTCTCTCTCTCGCTGCAGGATTGTGGGCAATCGTCTCCTATTCTCTGTCTGAGTCAGCGTGCCTCACTCATATAGTCAACATCTGTACGAGCGTATACTGTTTACTACAGCATTGTGACTGTGTGTGTGTGTGTGCGTGGGTGCTGTGACATGCGAGTCCCCGTCTTGCACCACCAGCTTTATTCAGCTTGAAACAGCAACAGCGCAGTTATTTATTATAGCAGGATCTGCCACTCTCCTATACACAGAGACAGCAGTCAGGCAGGGTCGTAGCCAAGTAGTACTGTGCCCTGCGCATTTATAATGTTCCTTGTTCCTTGTATCACCCACTGACGGCAGGCGCTTATAGCATGTCCGCGATCTTTCTGGATTCGTTTTTTTACACATAACTGCTAAAGCGCTGGGAGACTGCGATTGCTTTGGGACGTTTTTCTGCATGTCGTCCCGTTGGGTGGAATCCCACAAGAATTTAGAAACTCACTCACACCAGCCATGATTCTTTTCAAAGGTAAAGTGCAGGTTAATTTGTTTTATGTATTTTTACTTTATATTTTGTATTAATCATTTTTATATGAATAGTTTTGGGTTGCGGAACGAATCATCTGAGTTTCCATTATTTCTTATGGGGAAATTCACTTTGATATACGAGTGCTTTGGACTGCGAGCACGTTTCCGGAACGAATTATGCTCACAAACCAAGGTTCCTGTATTTAGTAATATATAATTCTTTGATGTTCTCCACAGGCAACTACCTGACAAAATCATGACAAGGTCTTTAAGACATTGAACTCTTACCTATTTATACATCTGCATCATGTCAGAGCCTTAAGAACCTGAAAATGTTAACTGAAAAAATGCAGTTAAATAAGGGTAAGAACAAACCGCACATCTATTATGTCATGGAATCACACCACGTTTTTATCCCAGGTCACACATTTTGTACTGTGGTAACTGCTGCTCGTCAGTCATGACCCTGCAATGTCTGGATTACAAAGGCCCCCAGAAGTAGTTTGCTAAAGCGTGAGCAACAGAAGGATTTCCATTTTCAGCTTTATGGTGGGGGCAGCTGAGGTCTCTCTCTCAGCTCAGTACCACCATTACACTCCACCCATCCACTGTGCAAATCCTACTGACTACACCAAATGATATGATGTGGAATCACACCACAATCTATTCTATATTATACATTTTGCACTTTGGTAACTGCCTGTGGTCAGCCGTGAACCTGTAATGTTGGGATTATGAAGGCCCTCAGAAGCAGTTTCTCTAAAGCGAGAGCAATAGAAGAACTTCCGTTCTTGGCTATGCAGAGACTGCCTGTAAGCACCTCACCCAGAGCACTTCCTGGTGACGTAAGATGAGCTCTCCATCTCACTGAGGTACTATCTTTCTGCTCAGCACCACCACTACACTCTACCAATCCTGCCAACTACACCAAGTGTTCTGTTATGGAATCAAACTACAATCCATGCCAGGTTACATATGTCGTAACTGCTGGTGTTCAGATGCAACCCTGTGACATCTGGATCACAAAGGCCTTCAGAAAACACACTTTCTATAGTGCGAGCAATACAAAAACCTCCACTCTCAGCCACACAAAGACTGCCTGTAAGCACAAGTGGAATGATTTATGATAACACAGTGGAGCTCTCTCTCATTCAGCCTCCACCTTTTCGTGCAGCAGTGTCACTAAAACATCAAAGGCAAGAGATGCTGTGTGTCCAAGTATCTCACCCTATAAAAGTCAACATTTTACATTTTTTAAGGTAAAAGGAAATGACCTTAAATAGTCAATTTCTTTTCTAATTCCGCATTTTGTGGCAAGGCCGAGACAATTCTAGTGATCTCAAGCTCACTTGAGAAACCACCTATGGTAGAATGCCAGGGTACTGTAGGGCACACTCAAACTCACCACACCAATTCAGAGACCTCAATTAACCTAAAACAGACAAAGGGTTAAGAAAAGATAAAGTATTTTGAAATTTACCCAGCGATCAATGACAGAACATGGAAACTCCATACGGAATAAAACCCAAGACCCTGAGCTTGTAATGCAAAAGTGTTGTCCACTGTGCAAGGCCAAATAGTCTCTCAAGTTACAGTATCTTTATATATAATACGCTACCGTGGCTGTCCTTTTGTCTGTCCGTTTGTCTGTCCAGGATTTTAAATCACCTGTAGCTCGCAAACCGTTTAAACTATTGACCTGAAATTTGGTACAAATATACTACGTGATGTCTACTATCCTCTGTCGGGGTGATGATTGACCTCCAAGGTTATTCCATTTTTTTTTTTTTTTTATTTTATTGTACAATCAACTCTTGACAGCGACCAGCAAGGTGGGCATGCGGTGCATGTGTACGGGCGCCGTTCTCATTCCTACCACCTTCACCGTCACTTCCCCTACCTCTTCAAATCTTAAATCATACTTGAGGCAGATTGAAGACTTAAGTGCCAGCTTAAGTGAAAAATTAAAGAAAACGTACTAAGTAATTGCAACACAAACACTGACTTAATCAGTTTTAATGCGAAAAGATGCCGACGAAAGAAGAGAAGAAGCGGGCCGCTAGGGTGGAGAAAAGAAGAGCTGCCCAGGAAGCAGCAAGCGCATCAACCTCTGAACAAATGAATGGTAAACGTACAGAGAAAGAGGATGAAAACTAGGAATGCTCCAATCAGGCGTATTCACTACACGTTATTGTGCAGTGCGCCGTTGCTGGTTAGTAGATAATACTCAACATTTTCCTACAAAATTAAGATTACCCTATTGTTTTATCACTTGATAAATCTAAAGTACGAGGGTAAATCAAAAGGTAAAGGCAATTTGAAAATTACACAGTAACAGCAACAGATAGAAGCTGACGCAATCCAACACATTTGTAATGGCTTATGGGTAATTCCTGCCATTAGTCTAGTTGAAGCCAAGGTCAACTGTACACTGCGGACTTGCACCATTGTTGAAAAATGCATCGTAGTGAGATTTGTTTTGGCAGATGGAGTGAAATCTGCTGAAATTCACTAAAGGATGTTGGCTCAGTACAGAAGTGAAATACAACAGGAGTCAATGAAAACTTTATGAATCAATTTAAAGCAGGAATAAAAAGTGTAACCAACAAAGCTTGATCTGGCCGATTATCAACACCACCCAGTCAAGCCTACATCGACATGGCGAATTTCTTCATCAAAGAAAACCAACAGATTAAGTTGTAAGCTGTTGCTGCACATTTGGATATCAGCTACAGTATGGATCTGCACATGCCAATAGTGCATGATGACTTTGGTTACCGCAAAGTTTGCACAAATTAAATACCCAAAACGCTTAGATCTGCACAATCCAACATGCTTAAGTGAATTTAAGCATGTTTCACTTCTTCTTCCCAAAAAATAAATATCTCACAATGGCGCACATTGTTCAACAATGGTACAATCACGCAGCAGAGCATCCATGTTCATTGACCTTGGTTTTTAACTAGACTAACGGCAGAGTGCTGTGTTATGTGTGCTCAAAATACCCATAAGTCATCAGAAACGTGTTGGATTGCGTAGGCTTCTATCAGATGTGGTTACTGAGAAATTTTTAAATTGCCTTTACCTTTTGATTTACCTTCGTACCATCTATCTTGATACTCTGCCTTCCTCCATCAACCTAAAGTTAGCTCCACTGCCAACTTTAGATTGACCCAGTATAAGTGATTGTGGGAGTATGACTGAACTGCAATGAATTGGATTCCCATCCAGGCTGGATGCTGCTTTGTGCCTAATTGCTGTCATACTATCTTTATGATCCTGAAAAGGAAAAGAACATTCAGAAAATGGATGGGTGGATCATCCATTTCTTTTCACAAGTCAAACCTTGGTTCTTTGAGGCCAAATTCACAAGTCCAACAGTCTGTAGAATGCCAAAATGTGCAAAAATCCACTGCACTGTTGTAGTCTGGTAAAATTTTGCAATAAAACATCAACAAACAGAACAATCCAGATGAAGTCTGCTGAGACATGAATAACCCATGCCCAGACCAGTGAGAGACAAAGTGCAAGGACACACAGCATGTGATAAGAGTGGTGCCTCTGTGATAAGTTAAAATTTGAGTAAAAGCAATGCTATGAGAGAGGCAGAATTTGTGTCAACGGGGAAATGCTGAAGAGAAGGAGGAGGAGAAAAGACAACATAAGAAAAGATGACTTCATCAAATTTCTTTTATTTTTGAAATGAGACAAATACTGCATTTTAAAGCATGCATGCATACATACATACATTATTAATCCCCAAGGGGAAATTAACATACTCCAGCAGCATACTGATAAAACCAATATTAATTAAAGAGCAATAAAAGCGCAGTGCAAGTTAAAAAATGCAAGGTGGAGAGTGTGAGGCAGGTATAACAGTCTATAATCTTGTGTAGTGTTAACGTTCACCCCCCAGGGTGGAACTGAAGAGTCGCATAGTGTGGGGGGAGGAACGCTCTCCTCAGTCTGTCAGTGGAGCAGGATGGTGACAACAATCTGTTGCTGAGGCTGCTCACCTGTCTGGAGATGATCCTGTTCAGTGGATGCAGTGGATTCTCCATGATTGACAGGAGCCTGCTCAGCGCCTGTCGCTCTGCCACAGATGTCAAACTGTCCAGCTCCGTGCCTACAATAGAGCCTTCCTCCCTCACCAGTTTGTCCAGGCGTGAGGTGTCCCTCTTCTTTATGGTGCCTCCCCAACACACCACCACTTAGAAGAGGGCGCTCGCCACAACCATCTGATAGAACATCTGCAGCATCTTATTGCAGATGTTGAAGGACGCCAGCCTTCTAAGGAAGTATAGTCGGCTCTGACCTTTCTTACATAGAGCATCAGTATTGGCAGTCCAGTCCAATTTATCATCCAGCTGCACTCCCAGGTATTTATAGGTCTGTACCCTCTGCACACAGTCACCTCTGATGATCACGGGGTCCAGGGCCTCCTAAAATCCACCACCAGCACCTTGGTTTTGCTGGTGTTCATTTGTAGGTGGTTTGAGTCGCACCATTTAACAAAGTCCTTAATTAGGTTCCTATACTCCTCCTCCTGCCCACTCCTGATGCAGCCCACGATAGCAGTGTTGTCAGCAAACTTTTGCACGTGGCAGGACTCCAAGTTGTATTGGAAGTCCGATGTATATAGGCTGAACAGGACCGGAGAAATATTGCGATAGCTGAATGTCACATGTCTCTTAAGCCAACATAGTATCCATTTATTTGTTTGGAATAAAGACTCTCGGCATTCCTGGGCTTTTGAATCTGTTAATTTTAAAATCTGAAAGAAAACAGTCTGGCCAGATACTACAGTGTGTGTCAAAAAACAACTGTAGCATTACTAGCCTTGTCAAAGATAAAGAAAATGGAAGATAAACTTTAACTCAGATGATCATTTATGGCCTCGTGGTTATATGAATCGCATCAAGCTCCACGTATTCACTTATCTGTAACATAATCATTTCTCAGTTCCCTTTTGAAAACTGATCAATTGTCTCTAATAGAGAATAAATATAGAATCTGGAATAAACCAAAAATTGTGGGAATATTGTGTAAAAACAGAAAGTTCTAATTGTGTGGGTGAAGCATAAACAGAAACCTTAAATTAAAATTAATAAATATAAAGCTGTGGTTGTATAGCACTGTTCACAATCAGCATGGTCACAAATAAACTAACAGCTTTTCAAGTCAAAAAAAAAAAATATTACTATATGCATGTGCCCACAAATTCCCCATTATTCTTGTACATATACATTGATTATTCAAAACATTATGACCACTCCTATATGAAGTGAATGACATTGACTCTCTTGTAACTCTCTTGTCGACATGTTGAATTTAGTAGATAAGGGAAGGTGTAAAGATCTGAGCGACATAAATTAGTGCTAAATTAATGGATCAGAGCATTTCCGAAACAGCAAGGCTTAAATTTGTTGAACCCCATTCCCCTTGCAAGAGCCAATCTTACCAAGTTAATGTTAATATAAAATTCATATAATACACAAATACATAGTTACCTAGATAATGGTATAATCTTTAATCCCCTGAAAGCTAGCATATCATTGAACTTTTGCTGCTATTTCTGTAATAACAGAATGTTAATTAGCCTGTTAGTAACACAGCCTCTGTGCTAGAAGCGTGGCCTGTTAGATTAGCTTACAAATACTGACCTACAATTTTATTAACGCATGATTGTATGAAGGTATGCCCTGACCAATGTCCTGTACATTCAGGATAGGAACTTCTAAAACAGGGGTGCCCAAGACGTCGATCGTGATCGACTGGTAGATCGCGTTGAATTCCAAAAAAAAACGTTAATCTATCATATATCCTCCCTATGGCATTTGCCACTTGATTGACATACAGGGCAGCCAGTCTGAGATCTCTTTTCTGCTAACACACTGGTCATTTCGCATGCACGATCAAACGCACAAGCTACTGCAAAACTCCGCCTGTGATCTAGTTAGCCTTCCAATTTATCTATACTAATAAAAGGCAAAGCCCTCACTGACTGACTGACTCACTCACTCATCACTAATTCTCCAACTTCCCGTGTAGGTAGAAGGCTGAAATTTGGCAGGCTTATTCCTTACAGCTCACTTACAAAAGTTAAGCAGGTTTCATTTCGAAATTCTACACGTAACAGTCATAACGGTCAAAAACGGTCGACAACGTCCGCCATGTTGAACTTTCTTATTTATGGCACCATCTTCAAGAAATTTGGTAGGCGGCTTCCCTGCGCTAACCGAAATTGATGTATGTACTTATTTCGATGGTATGACGCCACTGTCAGCCGCCATATTGAACTTTACAACGTCACTATTTCTCCAACTTTCCGTGCAGGTAGAAGGCTGAAATTTGGCAGGCTCATTCCTTACAGCTTGCTTACAAAAGTTAAGCAGGTTTCATTTCGAAATTCTACACGTAACGGTCATAACGGTTGAAAATGTTCGCCATGTTCAACTTTCTTATTTATGGCCCAATCTTCACAAAATTTGGTAGGTGGCTTCCCTGCGCTAACCAAACCCGATGTACGTACTTAATTTAGTGGTGTGACGCCACTGTCAGCTGCCATATTAAACTTTCCAACGTCACTAATTCTCCAACTTCAAATGTAGGTAGAAAACTGAAATTTGGTACTTATTTTGGTGATATGATACCACTGTCGGCCGTCATATTGAACTTTTCAACAGTCTTTGTTACTTATGGGCCCATCTTCAAGAAATTTGGTACGCGGGTTCCCAACGCTAACTGAATCCTACTTACGTACATATATACGTCCATAGCCTGCAGCTCGGTCACCGTGTGAGGCGGCGTTGGGTCCCCCATCCAATGCCTCCCACGTTGTTGGCTGCCTGTCTATATAAGGCCGTCTGTCGCTCCAGTCTCTACATTCCCTTCCTTGCTTCGCCACGGTATTCACGTCTCCCTGCTGATAACTACAGCCTTTTTATTTAATCCACGGCTTCTCCGCTGTTTTATTGTTCATTTATTACGATTATAGTTATTTTGTAGGTATTTTAGACTTACTTTACATTGTTCAGGTACCCATTTCCTTTATCATTCCAACCGTACCCCCATTAACATGTCTATCGAGGTGATCACCATCGATCAAAGAACTGTCACTTACCAAGTGGTTTTCATGCCCAGAGATAGGACCTGCCTTTTCCATTCTCTTTGTTACATATTGAACGGCCATATCAGGCTCACTCTTGATATCCGGAGGAACATTGTGTCTTATGTATTGAATGACTGGGACAGGTTCAAGGTGTGGACTGATGACGGTACAGGAGATAATTATACTACACAGGAGCACTAGAAGAGTGAAATGCTTAAGTGTACCAAAATGGCCAAATATTTTACACCTTTGGACAACCGCCAATGCCTCTTAAACATCTTAGATTCACAGGTGACGATTTCAGTAATGGACACTTTGATGTTTAGAAATGTTTAAACTCTCAAAAGCTGGATGTGAAGTTATCAGTGAAACTGGTTGTATACTTACAACGCTTGACAGATGCCGAATGTCTCTTCAACACAAGTCTTACAAATACTGTCGTAATTGAAACAAACCATGAAACTCAAACCGATTATGACAGCAGCAATCCAAGCTGTGAGATTTGAAACAAGATTACTGTTCACATGGCCAACTGTACGTTGCATGCTCAAGAGTAAGCTCAGCGCACAGCTACAGCTTGGTCATATTACAACTGGAGGGCCGAACTGACAACGTGGCATACAAAGAGATCCTTAACAAATAATTATTGGTATATTTTCCCTCAGTTTTAAAAAGGTTTAGTTGTCTTAATAAAAATTTTAAGGCAGTACTTCGCCGCTGCGAAGCGCGGGTATTTTGCTAGTATTGACTAAAGAAGGGATTTTAAAAAAATGTTCAGGGAGGGCATGGGCGTGGTATTGGAAGAGGATTTTTTTCTCTCACAACGTCACAATCGAAGTGTGTTTGTCTGATCTGTCAATCTATCATTGCTATTCCAAAGAAGGAAAATGTGGAAAGGCACTTTCGAACCGTTCATAAAAACTACAAAACTGACTTCCTTCCGAAAAGCGATCCGAGAAAGAGAAAGGGGAGGGAACTAAAATCGCAGTTAATCGGACAGCCGTCATTTTTCACTCGGATGAATTCAAAAGCAAAGGCAGACACACCGACGCATCGTTCCGGGTGAGTCACTCGATCATTAAGCATAAGAAATCCTTCCAAGAACTACCTCCTTGACTGCATTATTCTACTTATTTATGCGAGTCAGCCTTTTCCCACATGAAGATTATTAAATCCAAATACTGTAGTGACCATAAATGTATTGAATTGTTATTGTGCCATAAAGGTTATTCAGTTATGCAAGGTACGACAACATATATTTTATGTATGAACTTGAAAGATTTGTAATTAGATATCCAAGTCTTGAACATAAACATTATTTTTGTGTAAAAAGTTTTTGCTTTGAAATTTACTAAAACTTTTAAAACAAAGATATTTTAACTGTGGTATTATTTGCATATGCATCACACTATTGCTTAAATCATCTTATAAAAGTAAGCTATGAGAAAGATGAGTTTGTACAATGGTGTGATTACTCCAATTTACAACTGAATATTTCTAAGACAAAAGATATGGTTGTAGATTTCAGGTGCTCTCCACCATCCAAAGTCTCAAATTTAATTAAAGGGAACAATATCAGGAACAAACTAAACTTTGATCTTAACACATAGCAAATCTGCAAAACAAAAGAAAAAGGCCAGTCTTGACTGTTTTAAAGTGAGTGGACAGAACCATAATGACATTTAAAAAAATAAAAATAAAAAAAAAATAAGTCCCTTAATTAATCCATTGTTATATTTGCTTTTATTTGTTGGTGTGGCAACCTCAACAATAAGAATATAAACCACCTTAACAACATTATAAAATCAGCAGTAAAATTATTGGTTCACAGCAGACCTCTATCACTGAAATGTATCGCAAACAGGTTACGAAGAAAGCCAACTCAATTCTGTCTCTTTGCTCTAAATTCCAGCGGTTGCCATCAGGCTACAGATTTAGGTTTCCAAAGGTAAACAGTAACAGGTTTAAGAACCAGTTTATTCCTAGAGCTGTAAGTATTTTAAATTCTGTTACTAGAAGGGATGCTGCTATATCAACGATACAAAATTTAACATTTATGTACTACTGAAAGTAATTATTCTTCTTTCTAGTAATCCTGGGTTGGTGTTTATGCAATAACATTGGTTGCCAAAAGTTGTGTCTTTGTTTATCTACTGAATCGCTGAACTTTCCTTGTCCCAAAAAAATTTCCATCTGGAATAACGATATCTACCTAACCTAACCTAAACTAAGGATGCAGAATTTTGGAATCTTCAGGCAAACCCACCTGCATACCCTTAAGGAATTAAACCAGACTGTCATTACAGAAGGATCAGTGTGCTAAAAATAATTTGGAAAACTGCACATTTAATTAAAATTTGTCATTAAATTTAACAAATTATTTTAAAAAGCTTAGTCCCAAACAAGAGCTCCCATTCTTGAGACAATCGACCCAAAAACTCAAACTTGCACTGTACCTGATCTCTACTGGCCCCTCCTGTGGCACTGCAATTAATGCATTTGGTTTTCTATAAGCTTTAATCTTCATGGTCTCCAAGCTGGCTTCCTAGATCCACTGGAAGGTTTTCCCGTCATAAAAGTGTTGTGGCTCGACTCCAGATGAATTTTTCGGCCTCTTTCTGCGCACAAATCAGATCAGACACTTCCAAGCATCTCCCCCCTGCCCCTCAAAATGTAACACAGCTTTAAAACAGAGGTGCCTCTCTCCTCGCTATCGGATGGCACCCCTCAGTAGCTTTATGTTTTTGCATAGTAGGTTTGTGAACACACTGCTGCTCTCACTGGATAAGTGCAGAGCGGTAAGGTGCCTTTTTTTTTTTTTTTTTTTTAATTTAACCCTCCAGCGTGCCAAGAAATTCCACAAAGCACGTGGCAAGGTAACAGCTGTGCTTCCTTTACTTTATTGAACTAAGCAACCTAGTGGCATGTTAAATGGCTCTGAGAAACTCCCAAGTCAAAACAGCCCTTGCTGCTCCTTTGTTAACTGATTAAAGTACAACTTAACCTACGCGTGCTGCAAGCTTTCCTGCTTCAGAAATCACATGGTGGCTTTATGCGCAGACAAACCCCACCCCACTACTATTCCAGAACAAACAACAGCTCAAACAAGTGTCATAATATGCAAGCAAAATGAGCGTCATGTGAACTGCATCATCTGACACTTGAAAGTAGTTACAACAGAAATCACTACATGAGGCCCTGCACGCTATGTATGGCCTGCCTACCAGTGTGCTTATTCCACCAGCTTCCTATAAAAAGCTTTAGATAGGAAACTTCTCAACAGTGTTATAAAATAAGGAGTTACTGAACCATACAGTACAGTGAAAAGCAACTGGTTGGTAGTCCTACTTCAGAAGAAACATTCTGCAATAATATACTGTAACAATATCCATCCATCCTTCTTCTAAAACTACTTTATCCTGAGCAAGGCCTCAGGGAAGCTGGAGCCTATCTCAGCAAGCGTAGGGCACAAGGCTGGAACAATCCCTGGACAGGATTGCCAGTCCATCACAGGGTGAACACGTACAGCTTATTTTTTTGTATACCTCTCTTCACTGAATGTAGGTGCAGAGCACTATGAACAATTCTCAGTTGAAATATAAACATAGTTTATAAACTGCTCAAAAAATTAACGGAACACTTTGAAAACACATCAGATCTCAAAGGGAAAAAAAAATCATACTGGATTATCTAAACTGATATGGACTGGGTAATGTGTTAGAAACAAAAGGATGCCACATCATTTGATGGAAATGAAAATCATCAACCTACACAGGGCTGAATTCAAAGACACCCTGAAAATCAAAGTGAAAAAATGATGCAGCAGGCTAGTCCGTTTTGCTGAAATTTCATTGCAGCAACTCCAAGTCGTACTCAGTAGTTTGTATGGCCCCCACATGCTTGACAATGTTTTTTTTCGGTGGGGCATGCTCCTAATGAGACGACGGATGGTGTCCTGGGGGGGATCTCCTCCCAGATCTGGACCAGGGCATCACTGAGCTCCTGGACAGTCTGAGGTGCAATCTGCTGGTGTCGGATGGACTGAAACATAATGTCCCAGAGGTGTTCTATTGGACTGAGGTCAGGCGAGTAAGCGTGGGGGCCACCCAAGGGTATCAATCCCTTCATCCTCCAGGAACTACCTGCATACTCTCACCACATGAGGCCGGGCATTGTCGTGCACCAGGTGGAACCCAGGACCCACTGGACCAGCACAGGCTCTGACAATGGGTCTAAGGATTTCATCCCGATACCTAATGGCAGTCAAGGTGCCGTTCTCCAGCCTGTAGAAGTCTGTGTCCCTCCATGGATATGCCGCCCCAGATATACCAGCACTGACCCACCACCAAACCGGTCATGCTGTACAATGTGACAGGCAGCATAACATTCTCCACAGCTTCTCCAGACCCTTTCACGTCTGTCACATGTGCTCAAGGTGAACCTGCTCTCATCTGTGAACAGCACAGGGTGCCAGTGGTGGGCCTGCCGATTCTGGTATTCTATGGCAAATGGCAATCGAGCTCCACGGTGCCGGACAGTGAGCACAGGGCCCACTAAAGGACTTCGTGGCCTCAGGCCACCATCATGAAGTCTGTTTCTGATTGTTTGGTCATAGACATTCTCATCAGTGGCCTGCCTGCTGGAGGTCATTTTGTAGGCTATGGCAGTGCTCATCCTGTTCCTCCTTGCCCAAAGGAGCAGATACCAGTCAATCCTGCTGATGGGATAAGGACCTTCTATGAGTGGCCCTGACCAGATCTCCTATAATAACTGCCTGTCTCCTGGAGTGTCCTCCATGCCCAATGGTGCGTATTGATGTGCCTGCCATCCTGGAGAAGTTGGACTACCTGTGCCAGCTCTGTAGGGTTCAGGTATCGCCTCATGTTACCAGTAGTGACACTAACCGTAGCCAAATGCAAAACGAGTGAAAAAACAGATGAGGAGGGAAAAATGTCAGTTGCCTCCCTTCACCTGTTAAACCATTCTTGTTTTGGGGGTCTCTCATTGTTGTCCCTCGAGTGCACCAAAGCAGCTGAAACTGATTAACAACCCCTTTTGCTACTTAACTGACCAGATTAATATCCCAGACGTTTCATTGACTTGATGCTATACTCTGATTCAAAAGTGTTCCTTTAATTTTTTTGAGCAATGTACTTCATTAAATACCGATCTGGTACACATATAAATGCAGATTTGTTAAAACAGAGATTATGGCTGAACTGACCATGCCTGTAAAATTTTGGCACGGGAACAAACTCTGTCAGGAAGCACGTTACTTAGAGGTGGTTGAAGCGGCTCTCAACTCACTATGAAAAGTGCTTTGAATAGTGAGAAAACTGCTATATAAATGTAAAAAATTATTATTACTGGCTGTCAGGAAAATGGGCGAGCTAGCAACACATTGGAAATGTGAAACTATGTTGGAAAGTTGTTCACCACTCATCTACTTTGACATTACATGATTTTTAGTCACATAATCTGACATCCTCAGTTGACAAAATCAGTATTTTTGACATTCCCTCTGACTAGAAGTCATGTAATATGTCACCGGCTTTAAGTTAAACCATGAGGCATTTTTTAAATACACAATTCTCACAATTGCACGCTGAAACTCAATCATTGTTTCTTATGCTGTTATATGAATATCAAAGCACTCACCACACTGAATGAATATAAATATTCTATATCCACTGTGGTGGGATGGCGCCCTGCCCGGGGTTTATTTCCTGCCTTGCGCCCTGTGTTGGTTGGTTTTGGCTCCAGCAGACCCCCATGACCCTGTAGTTAGGATATAGCGGGTTGGATAATGGGATGGGATACTATATCCATAAAGATCTATATTCCAGCTTAATGCCTTACATCAGTGAGTCAGAGTCGAGAGGCAGCCGGCAACACTCAGCTGGAGGGGAAAGGAGGAAGAATCATGTAATTATTGTGTATTTTGGCTAATTTCTGTGAGGTGCTTTGGAGTGAATAAATATCCTTTATTTTATTCTATTAACGTGTGGTGTATTGCTGTGCCTGTGAACAGAGAGGGGGTGGACACTGTACAGAATTGATGATGCTTCTTTTTATCTTTTTTTTGTACAATAATTACTTCTCTTCCGTTTTGAAACTCACTCCTTCATAAAAAGTTCTTCCTTTGGTTGTCTACATTATCAACACGTCTTCTTTCCTTTAACCATGAGAAGGTCAGTAAAAACACAATTACAGGGAGAAAATAACATCAAAAAGTTCAATTCATCTCATGGGGCAAATACTGTAAATGTGCAGCCTGTAAATGTCATTGCTGTTTGTAATAAGTAAAATATGATTCAATGTTAGCACTTTATTGTTGGACTATGGCTTTTGGGATAAAGCTGTAATGTTAAAATTTGAAAAAAAAGTATGTGCAGTACAACTGACAAACAACAAGAATACAAACGCTTGACTTGAGTTAATGGAAAGCAATTGAAAATCATAAACATCTATTAATAATTGCAACTATCCAAGTTTCCCATTATTCCCACGGATTATCAGTTCAAAAGAATACAGTTTCCTGTGAAATTGCATTTTGCATTGACCATCAACAAAAGCCAAGCTCAGTAACCAAGAAAAGCACAAATTGATCGACGGAAGGAATGTTTTACTCGTGGGCAGTTGAATACAGCATGTTAAAGAGTAAACTACCCCAGTGACCTAACAATATTACCCACTTGTCTGTCTATTTATTAAAAAAAAAAAAACAACAACAACTTGGGACGAGACTGCGACAAGACGTGATCTTTTGAAGAGAGATTTTTGAGTGACAGAGAAAGAGAGACACTTTCATTTTCCGTGAGACGGGCAGGTCACGTCATACTTGCAACCTTTGGAAGTGTGTCCCGTGATACACATGCAGAGCAGGTTAGAGATAATGGAAGTAGGAAAATTCGAAAGTCTCAAGAAAATTAGAGTAAAGCTCACATTAGCACAAACAAACAGAAAATATTACTCAGTGAAATAATGGAACAGCGAAAAGAGATCGAATAGTTTTTGAGGATGTCTAGGGTTTCGGAGGAGTGAAAGCGTCTCCTTGGGGTGCGTTCAGCCCCCCACTTCACAATGGCGCTTAGCCATAGAGAAAAGATCGCATTAGCGCAAACAGAAAATATTACTCGGTGTAATAACAGAACAGCGAAAAGAGATCGAATAGTGTTTGAGGATGTCTGGGGGAGAAGAGAGACAAGGCACGGAATTTAAAACGTTTGAAGCACCGCAAGAAATGCAGAAACATGCCAGCAGCTGATCGAGCAAAGAGGAAGTAAAAGAAACAACTGTTATTTGCTTCCCATTGTATCACTGTTAAAGAGGGGGTTTGGGAGGAGTGACCGTGTCTCCCTGGGGTGCGTTCAGTCCCCCTTTTCATAACGACGCGTAGCGCTGGCGGGGTAAGGGTATATGAGAGCAAAGTACAGATCACACAGCACAAAAGCCAGCATCTGATCAAGCAAAGAGGAGGTAAAAAAAAAAAACTGTTATTTGTTTCCCATTGTATCACCGTTTAAGAGGGGTTTTGGAGGAGCGAACGCATCTCATTGGGGTGCGTTCAGCCCCCCTCTTCAAAACGGAGTGTAGCTGTAGAGTAAAGATCGCATTAGCGCAAACAAACACAAAATATTAATTGGTGAAATAACGGAACATTAAAAAGAGATCGAATAGTGTTTGAGGATGTCTGGGGGAGAAGAGAGGGTGCATTCAGCCCCCCTTTTCAAAATGGTGTGTAGCGCTGGCAGGGGAGGGTGGGGGAGGGGGAGAAGGGGTACGCCAGCGAAGTGCAGAGCATGTGGCACGTCAGAAGCAGCAAGCCAGCGGCTGATTAAACAAAGAGGAGGTTTTATAATAAAAAAAATGAATTTGTTTCCCATTTTATCACAGCTAAAGAGGGGTTTCGGAGGAGTGGCCACATCTCCTTGCGGTGCGTTCAGTCCCCCTCTTCACAATGGTGCGTGGCATTTGGCTTGTTGGGTTACAAATAAGGTATGCAGAAAGAAATTCAGAAAATACAGAATATACAGAAAACCACTTAGTTGCATAGTACTTCTGATACATCCAATTAGCTGGCAACACTACAGCCAAGGCCCATTCTTTTAGGAAATTTCCATGGTCAAAGCTGGTAATACACACAATTTAAACATAAAGTGTCTCATCCTCAGCCTCTGCATACAGAGATGCTTGCACATGTACTGCCTTAGTATTCAACAAGCTTCCTCTGCACGTCTAATGACATCACATTTCTGACTAATCTGTGCCTAATAAACACAAACCAACCCACGAGCATATGACTCAGCAGTTAACGACTTTGGGAAGCTGTAAAGGTCTGCAGCCTGCCAGAGGACTCAAACATCAAAACACAACACTGGAACCCGACATGCCAGGTATGCCAGAGGGATATAAACGATACACATTTCTTAATGCTGACTTGTTGATAGCTGCCAAGAGCCAAATTATCAGCGACCAGTTAAATAAAATCCATCCCAGAAATATGAACCTATGCTGAGGCACTACTGATGCTGAAAAATACAAGCAGCTGTAGAAAATGGCTCTTGGAGCTACTTGTACATGGGTGAGGTAAGGTCTGCAGTGCTTCAGTGGAGTGCAAGTATCTAACACTTTGAGGAAACATTATGAATTATCGCTTATTATCTTTTACATAAGGCAATGTCCCTTTATTGGTTGTTAGACATGTGCACAAGAGGCTGAATAATTCAATAAATATCCAGAACCCAAAACTGAAATAACAGAAGTGCTGTGAGTTACCACTAACTACATTCAGTTCCATGGCAGCAACTTGTCTTAAAAGCAGAACGTCCAGCCAGCATACATAGCAATAGATAAGGCAAACAAAGGGTTATGGAAAATTATTTTTGTTTTAGGAGATTGGACATTCCAAACGGGAATGTCTTCTTGTCTTTTATGACAACAGTTTAGCTGTGGCATACTCTATACAATCAGTAATTTGAAAGACTGTCTCTATATAATATGGCAACATATAAGAAAACCACATGCTCCGAGCTGACTGTTCAACAGCATCAGGAATCAGTACTTTTCCACCACATAATCAATAACTCCAATCCACTTCCATCACAATAAACTAGCAGGGGTACCCTGCATTGCCAAGGATGAAATAAAATGTAGGTGCAGTCCCTAAACAATTTCCCAGTGCAGTCCCTAAACAAATTCCCAGAGGGGAAGAAAGATGGTGTTGGGGAGATTGTGGCCCTCAACTAAAATTTCACCGACTAAACCTTACAGAGGGGAGCAATTTTGCATACCTATGCCAAGTCCCAAATGTGCTTCCTAATAAAGTGTAGGGACAGTCACTACATAAAGTTCCCCAAGGTGAAATATTTCAGAACAAGGCTTGGTCTATGGTCATCCCTTCACAAATGGGGAACCTGTGCTAAATGAGGTCGATACAGGTTGTTATAGATTTGCATACTGGAGTCAGGACACACACATAAATATACACTCAGCTTTCTACAGTAGATTAAATAGGTGCAAATTCTTGGGTGATCACCGTACTTCTATGTTTGACTCCTTAATGCAGTTTCCTCAAAGTCCTCACTGATAGACAGTAATGTTAAATCTTTTCTATAAACTGTCTGCAGTACCATGATTAAGGTAATGCAACAGATTCCAATCCCCATAAACATAGAAGTGCAGAAAAACCCATACACCGCAGAACTCCGCATTCTAAGGATTTACAGTACACACAGGTTTCACAACACTATATCTGAAATCCCTCAGGTGAGATCAGTTTCATAATTTAGAGTTTTACAGTTTCAGGGACAGTTAGAATGTACAGTTTTGCATGGGTGTGGTTATGGATATACCTGCTGTAAGGAGTTGCCACAGATCTGCAAGTGCAGACAAGTCAATGCCCATAACCCACAAATAGTGTCTGGTATTTGGGTTTGAGAAAAAAGACAAAAAAAAAAAAAAACAAAAGCATCTCACTTGCCCTGTGGACATGGATCAGAAGTCTCTGATCTATAATACAAAAGCATCAAGTATAAAATGTTAAAGTCGGACATATTCAATAACTGTGCATTCCAGTATCCTGACAGAGATATCAAAAAGCTACCTCCTTTCACAGAACGTTTTAACTATTTTTAAAAGGGGAGGCATGCTTTTTACTTTCAAGGGTGGACATGACTGCTGTGCTTGATATACCTCAAGTACAGTACAGGATATGTCACGGCATTTCTCCAAGAAAACATTTACCCATGAAGCAATAACTAAACAAAACAAAAAAGAAATACTGCACAGCTACTGCATTAGCATTCAATGTGTGGGAAAGAGTATGTTGTAAAACAGCATTTTAATGTAAACATTTGAAATTGTGTTAAATCTGGTATAATTTCACTTATACTGTAGAAGTGTATACCCCATACTTTGCTGGGAGGATGAAAAACAGATGTTGAATCTTAGGAGATCAACACTTTAATGGCACTTGACTCTTTATAAAATCCAAAATCTGTCTGTATGTCTGTCTGCTTTCATGAGAGAACAACTTTACGGATTTAGATCAGGTTTTTTTCTATAATTTGCTTGAACATTCAGGTTGATTTTGCAATCCCTCTCATCATGCTAAGTATTATAGTTAGCTTGCGGTACCGATTTATTTGGGTGAGTCCGAGAGACAAGCAGAGGGCCATGGTGAGGGGAGCAGGGCCCTCCTTACTCACGCGCCAGCCTCAGGGGTATCTTGCATCCGCTTAGCTAGCGAACGAGAAAACTACTTAACGGATTTAAATCAGGTTTTTTTGTAGAATTTGCTTGAACATTTTGTTGATTTTGCGACTTCTCTCATCGTTCTTAGAATCATAGTTCGTTTGCAGGGGCAATATATTTGCGCTAATTCAAGACAGAGGCTGCGGGCCAAGGGGGAAGAGGAAGCATGACGTCAAGACTGGGGAGTCAGTCTAACTGTGCGTTTTGGAGTATACCTTGCCTCTGCTTAACTAGCGATATCTTTTTGATTATTGATTTTTTAAAGTTTGTCCTGTTTCACTACTACATGGGTGGAGCCGTGGGGGATAGCTAGTCTTTCAATAAAAGGTAAACTGAAGTAACACCAAAACTAGCAAGACTCGTTTCCGAAAATTAACAAAAAAGTGTGTCATATTGTTATAATTGTCCTAAGTCATGTTCACAAGCACAAAGACTCAAAACACACAACACAAAGCACATTCGCACACAATCTAGCAGCTCTGGTGTTTGGTCATGTTTGGTATGTAATTCAACCCTGTACAATTCTGCTAGCTGCTTAGAACTAAACAATATGGAGTTCCTAACACATACTAAAAGATGAAAGGTTTATATATAGGAACAGCATCATAAAAAACTAACTGCCATGTATGAATGCACACGCTATAAACATTTATATAAACTAAAAAAAGTACAAAAACCTCAACATTTTGTTCAAAGATCAAAATACCAACTCAAAAATATAACTTGATTATTGAAATAAATATGACAAAGTGAACAAAACAGTAACTGTTGGCATTAGCACACTCAGTGATTTGTTTGATGGAACTGGGCTTGCCTATTTTCAGTTTCTGAAAGACAAATTTTCTATTCATCTCTCCTCCTTTTTTTCTATTTATAAGATAAATCCATTCTCAGGACATGTGGAATAAGTTCTTTTGCCCCCGATCCCAGTCATCCACTATTTGACTATTTTTTTTTGCCCTCGTTTTCCACTAAACACATTGCCCCTCTGTGCATACCTATTCCAGTCACTCCAGTCAATGGTTTGCCCCTATCAACGTCATTGTGTTGGAAAATAATTTTTAAAAGAATTAAAAATTCCTGTAGGAATTCTAACCATCAACACATCCAGAATACAATTGCCCATAGAGTTTATTACCCCCCTAGAAAATGTTTCCTGATAGGTTTAGCCCCTGATCCACTCTGCTACCAGTACGCTCTTAATGTACAGGGAACATTTCTTCACACGTTCTGGGAATCTCCCACTGTTGCTGCTCTTTGGGCTTCAACTGTTTCTGCACTCTCCTCCATCTTATCTATCTCTATTCCTTGCTCTCCCATTGTGCTACTTCTGTTAGGTCTCTCTATTCTCTCACTTTCTTTTCACTACCAGTGCATTTCCTCATTGGCCACAATAGCAGCCAAAGGTCTAATTGTTTCCCCAATGGACGAATCCTGAACCTGTCAACTTCGCAGACTGGAAGTCCTCTTTAAAATCCTTCTCTATTAGAATTGTCAGCCGTGCAGATTAATGGGGTACCTGTATATACTATTAATAAATGGGTAAACATGATATCCTTGATCAAGTAATGGCTAACAGCGTACCTCTGATTTCCATTTGACATTACAGTATTCTATTAGATCTCTTTGCTCAGCCGGGCGTGTGGGCCTCTCTAGCTTGTCAGTGACCTGTGTGGTTTATCAATTCTAATTTAATCCACTTTCTTAAATAGCTCCAGGGTTGGGGTGGTGGTGGGGGTGTTGGTGGTGGTGGGGTTCTCTAGTTTAATACATGAAAATGTCTATTTTTCTTTTTCTTTTACAATGTGTTATTGCCTTACTATTTATTTTTGAAATAAAACAAAAAATGATCATAAAAAAAAACAAAACAAAAAACACAGTAATGGTGTTCAGAAGTGCATGGACATGCAATAACTTTCCAGAATCAGCTCTCCAGATAAGAGGACATACCACACCAAGCAAAAGATTACCTCTGCAACAGAACAGTCCAGCCATACACTGAACACAAGTGACCTGGAGATAAATTATCAGCTGCCCCCTTCAGGGGCGAAGGCCTTTGGCTACAACATTTCCTAAATAACAAAGTTCTATTTGCAGGTCTCTCTCACTTGACCTTGGCTCGTGATGCCTGATAAGATCAATTTTCAGGGTAGAAAATTCAACAACATTGTCTTATTTCTTTAAAGAGTCATAAATCCAATATTACAACATACTTATTTCATTTTTAGGGTAGAGTTCAACACTTGCTACTCCACCCACCGTAAAGACTGCAAGAACTACGGTTGAGTGTTACGCTCAATTCTTAAAACTGTACGGTACCAACATTTTGTTGATTTCAGTACTGGAGGTTTTAAAGCACCTTGCGCTCAGTCTCTTCTAAGTGCGATCAGAAATTAAAGGAGGACCATTCAGTGTTTGATTTTAACATGCATATTAAATTTAGTTTGAATCACTAAGGGGCCAAAACTGTTCTCTGAACATATATATGTAAATGAGCTGAAGAGACCAAAGAGAGTCTGCTGTTATGCTGTCCTCCCAGGCCATCGGGCCTTACTTTTTTTTTTTTTCTATGTTAATTAGTGTTCCCTTATTCTAATTTTTATTTATTTTGTTTTTTTTCTCTTTCTTCATCATGTAAAGCACTTTCAGCTGCATAATTTGTATGAAAATGTGCTATATAAATAAATGTTAATGTTGTTGTTATCAATTTATGAGTGTGGCACACAATGGAGGCACTTGGTTGTACGGCAGAGGAACACATGAATGGAGACTGGGGGAATAAAAAAAAATTTTTCAAGCACCTTGTTCTCATATGATAGATAGATAGATAGATAGATAGATAGATAGATAGA
>JANRMT010062823.1:6836408-6847740 GCA_026402145.1 Polypterus bichir lapradei
TAGATAGATAGATAGATAGATAGATAGATAGATAGTAAAGGGACTATATAATAGATAGATAGATAGATAGATAGATAGATAGATAGATAGATAGATAGCATATATTGTCATGCATAGACATCTGAGGATCACTATCTAAGCTCTTCCCAGGCATCTAATACCACCCCAGGCCAAGAGGTGTTACTGCCTCTTATAGCCTTGTCACTTTCTTCCTCCAGCACACAGTTGTGCAAAAAATGCCCTGTATTAGTAACTGACCCCGCCCGTTTCAGTCCTGGAGCTTCAAAGGGATGACCGGCCAGAAGGAGGCGTCATTGACCGTGAAGACGACCTAGAGAGAGGTTCTCCAAGTTTAACGGACCCAAAAGCACAGCCAAACAAATAGAGGTCACTTGGCTATGTGGCACTTTCGTTTTCATGCCATAGACTGTTGTTTTAATTTTTGGATTTGTTATTAAACATGGAGGTCATTGTTGACACCCAAAACTATTCCAGTTTTTATTTACCCTTCAGATATGGAAGAAGAAGATCCGCTGTGGCGACCCCTAATGGGAGCAGCCAAAAGAAAAAGAAGAAGAAGAAGATATTATATATACACATCTTGATTTGAAGAGACCAAAGAGGAGACTCCTCTTATGGAGCATTTGCAAAGTGCGGCGGAGCAGTGGGGCGCACAAGCACATGTGTTGGGGGAAGCGATGAAGAAGTACATGGTAGGTTTCAAGCAGCTCATTCTGTTATTTACAAGCACAATAAGAACTCCTAAAAAGGTCCAATGCAAGCTACTCAAGCTGAAGAGGAAATAGAAGAAGAAAATCAATTTGAAAAAGTAATTAGGTTGCATAACCGTTCCTTTGTATTAATGGAATACTCCACCCAAAAAAAAATGTTTTTTATATGTTGCTTAGCCCATACACTTTGTAGTGGCAGTCAGAAAAAAAATTTAATCTTATGTTTTTGTGTAAAATGGAGAGAAAGAAGTTTATGACAAAACAGAACTCAATGGTGACCAGTGATGTACAATGGCAAACAATGTGAAAAACAATGAAAAAAAGAAAACAATGAAAAAACAATGGAAAAAAGAAAACAAAATCTCACGTTTCTGGTGTCCTGTAATTCACGTTTATTATCCAGTTGCTTGCTAAAAACGTGCAAAAAAACTAAAATAGCATTAAATGGATTTACTGTTCATGTACATGCTGATTATTTTGGAGTAAACTAAACTCTCTTGGAAGTGACTTTTTGATTTGAAGACCCAACTCTCACAATTATTCGTTGGTCAAGAGTTCTGTCTTCAATTTAAAAAGTCACTCCTGTGAGTCTCCACCAACTTTCTGCTTATAAAAAAGCTTCCCACAGATATGTTATCAAGCTGGTTAGATAGTTAGCATCCCATTAACCTGTACTATGCCTGAGACAACAGAGCAGGAGGTCCACAGTGGCTGCAGGTTGTTCCTTTACCAAATTTTTAATTAGATCCAGTTAATGTAATACTACAGGAATACGTTTTTACTGAGCTTAGTTTCAGTTAACTTGATTGTTACAATTCAGAATCCTTCTTTGCCTATTTTAGTTTTAAACAGCTACATTAATGTTTTAATTCTTGCCTGTTATCTTAACCAGCCATCAGTTAATAATGGGGTGCCAATGACAAAGGAACCTCCAGCTGACATGCTTCCAATGAAACCTGTGTATATTCATCATGAACTATCTGTGCTATTAAAATGTTTTGAAATAAATGAGACAAAAGTTAGGGACCAACAAGTACAAATCACACCACAAAACATATGGACAATATTCTCAGAATCCGAAAAAACTACAATGTGACAATGATTTTTTTGAAGGAATGAAAGCACTACCAAGTCATATAATTCAATACCAAGTTTCATTATCTGCTAGGCCTGGCTTCCAATTATAAAAATGGTTGGAATGAAAACCTGCACCCACTGCAGACCTCCAGGACCGGAGTTTAGTATGTCTATCTCAGAGTAATAGGCTTTGTCACTGTTGAGGACTAACTGCATATCCTACTTCGAAGTACATAAATACACATCAAAGCTGACACAGTCTCCCCACTCAAACAAACTGAACTCAAAATGTATTAGTTTCATCATCTGTCGAAAGCCTCATGGCACTGTGGTTAGCACTGTAATTCCATAGCACATACCCCCTTGTTCTTTTTCTAGGGGAAGTGTCTACTCTATGGAGTTTACAATTGTGTCTGTTCTCACACGCATTTGATCAAATACATTAAATTATAGCAGATTATTTCAAAGTTCTCAATTGACATAGAGCAAAATCATATGGAGCGTTGGAATACAGTATGTGTGGTCATGAACCAGCATCCGATTCAATGATTCCAGGTTGGTTCCTGCCAGTATAGGCCTTGGTCTCTCATGACTTACACTAGAGGATGGACAACCCAAATAACTGATATATGTGGCAACACTGGAAAGAAATCAGCTGACCAACATTAATCACCAACAACACCTTCCTGAGTCTTTCACTTTCATTTAGGTCTTACTTTACAGCACAGGCAATCAACAAGATGTACTCGCCACAAATACTTGTATAGTTTATTTTTAAATCAACAGACAAGAAACCTGTGCCAGTGAATCAGGTTTTTCAAGACTGTTTTTTCCCCTGAAGTGAAGCATTTGACCGTCATGAGGTCTGGTTCTATGCTAGCATTAATGTTTCTTTTTTGTTTTCCTTTAGTTTGTTGGGAACAGTGGGACAGAGTTGCTGCTGTACACCCACTGTCATGGATTTAAATGCCGTTTGGTTGTTTGCATGTTCTCCTTGGGTTTCCCATGGGATTTCCTTGCAAATACATGCCTGCTAGGTTAACTGGTGACAATGAACTCGCCGTGCATGAAAAGCTCATTGACAAACTGGTCCCCGGTTCAGGGCCTTAGTTTGCACCAAAAGCTGTTGGGACAGAGTGTTTCTTCACTATGTCCCACTAACTGGATTTAGTCTTTCTGAAAATGGATGGCTGGTGGATGAATACATGAAGAAAACAGATTTATTATCTATTCAGACATAAAGCGCATGGGGGTTCAGTGGTGAGTGTGCGTGTTAAGCTGGTGCCACATTACACAAATTCTAGTTGGAGGGGATGTCTAACTTGACAAGTGCAGTCAAATCTGGCTAATTTTGTTGGAAGAGGGTGTCTGATTAAACGACTAGATATTACAAGGGATGAGAAAATACTGTAGATGACTCCCATCAGTTTCCCATTTCCAAAGTATCATGAGCTTGCATAGATAGATGGATAGATAGTGGCGGTCTACCACAGGAGAACTCGTGTAGTCCAGGACCAGTCTCTCAAACATCTTCAAGATGTGAGATGCAAGTGCCACTGGTCTGAAGTCACTAGATGATGAGGCACCTATCTTCTTTGAAACAGAAACAGTGCAATGCAGTGGCACTTTCTAAAGCCTTAGGGACAGACTGAACAGGCGACAGCTAACATGCTCTCTGAAATCACTGATGTTGTACTAAGGTTTTACAACTATACTAAGTTCACATGAAATCATAGACTTTTCTTTCTTTTTTCCATTCCATCATCATATGTAAAGCACAAGGCATTAGACAGACAAGCATCTCTTCCATTTTCAAGGTCCAAATCTCATGTGTTCTAAATTCCATGTAACTTCATTACAATCATTGTACGTCCAGGAGAGTGTTGATGGGTTATTCTACGACTTATGACAAAATTAAATGTTGCAGACTGGTTGGATGGAGTCACTCAGTGTGTCAAAACTACAAGACTGGCAGTCACGGGAATGTGCTACGACTGCTCCCGTGTCTCTCAAAGCATGTAGTGTAAATGAAGTCTGTCAAACTCGGTCAACTTTCTCTTACGTGACAACATATCATGGCAGCATCAGGCTCAAGGCAGGAATGAGAGTCCTGAATGGGATGCCAGTACACTGCAGTGTCCATTCATCTACACACCCACGCTCATATGGTGCTTATTCTTAGTCACTACTCAGCCTAACACGTACACCTATGGGATGCTGGAAGACAATCTACAGATACACTGGGAGAATAGAAAACTCTTCAGGGAATATGACCATGCCCAAGCACTGAATGCCAACTCAAGACACTGGAGCAGCAAAGCATCATCACTCATCACTGCGACACCATGCCATCTTTTAAATAAAGTAGTTTCAATTTTTTTAAAAAAAGTGTCCAATTTTACTTGAAACCCCCAAAGTTCATTCCTCACCTGACATACTGTACTATACCTGTACCTTCATTCTTATTAGTCCCATTTAAAAAGTATGTGCAGAAATGTGCTCTGCAATGGAGTGGACAGAAAATATCTATGAATCTACCTATTTATCTTCCTAACAAACAATACACACGTGACACTCAATATATACTGTATAATACATGATACACAATATACATAAAGATCCAAGCAAAAGGCACAAAGTATATACAGTACACACAACATATAAAAAAGTATTTTACGATTATTGAGTTTATTTTTCACCGGTGGTCCGGTGGTAGCAGCATGCCATTCTTGTATGCCAGTTCTAAACATACGAGATGTAAAATTAAGCAAGTGTGTTATGTTCACAGATCCTATCCTCACTAAAGGTTAATGCAGAAGTGAACTCTGATGAAGAAGACAGACTTTTGTGAAAGAACAGTCGAGGAATGGTAAGTATGTCTGTACAGATAACTGAGACTGGCAAGAAGTGACCACTGCTCATAGAAGCGCAACAGATGGGCAATGAGTCATACCCCTTTGATTTGACATCATGTCTGTGAAAGAGGAAGCACAAAGTCAGCTGAGTTGCAGGGCACTTGGGGTGAGCATTTAAAATATAATGTGCCTATAAAAAGTAATTCACTCCCTTGAAAAGTTCTCACATTTCATTATTACACAATATTCAATCACAGTGGATTTCATTTGGCTTTTTTCACACTGATTAAGTGAAAACAGATCTCTATAAAGTGGTTCAAATATAAAACAAAATAGTTGATCACATAAGTATTTATGTATTATGTAGTCAGTATTATGCACTGTTGACAGCCATGACAGCTTCAAGTGTGTGTGTGTGTGTGTATACAGGTCTCTCACTTGGACTGCTAGCTTTGCACATCTGGATTCTGCCATTTCCGCCCCATTCTTCTGTTCAAGTTCTGTTCATACCTGCTAAAGTTCTGTCAGGTTGTATGCTGATCGATAGTGAACAGCCTTTTTCAAGTCCAGCCACAAAGTTTCAATTGGATTGAGATCTGAACTCTGAGTCGGCCACTTCAGGCTTTTAACATTGTTGTTTTTAAGCAATTCCTGTGTAGCTTTGGCTTTAAGCCTGTAGCTGTTGTCTTGGTGGAAAACAAATCTCCTCCAAAGGTGCAGCATTCCCAAAGACTGCATAAGGTTTTCCTTCAGGATTTCCATAGATTTTGCTGCATTCATTTTTACCCCTTTACCTTCACAATCCTTCCAGGGCCTGTTGCAGAGAAGCATTCCTGCAGTATGAGGCAACTGTGGTGGGGAGGAAGCGTTTTTGATATTGTGCATTGTTTAGCTTACACTCACTGCCAAAAAGCACAATTCTGGGCTTATCACACCATAGCACCTTCTTCCAGGAGAATGTCACAGTCTCCAGTGTGCCTACTGACCAGTTCTAGCAGAGACATCTGTAGAGACGTCAGTTCTAGCAGAGATATTTGTTTTTTTTTTTTTTTAATCTCTCATTAAGCTGCGACTGGTGAAGCAATCGGGAAACAGTTGTCTGCACAGTCTCTCTCTCTCCAGTCCAAGCCACTGCAGCTTGTAACTCCTATCTATCTTCACCAGTCTAATACTGTAGATCAATTTAAAATTACTGCTAAAAACCTTTTCTTTTTCTTGCTGCATTTTAGTTGTATCCCTATTAGTCTATATGGTCATTGAATGGCGGGTATCCCAGATGTCCACATGGCCATTATCAATAAGTTCTTCCATATGAAGCCTAAAAACCATGAGGACTGATTTAGGTCATCTATGTTAGCTAGAATTTCCTGTGGGGACAGGGAGGTCTTTTGGCCTTGGAACCCCTGAAGATTTTGGGTTTTTTTCCCCAGCCTAACAGGAGGTTTTTTGGTTTGTTTTTTTCTGTTTTCCTGGTCATGTGATCTTACCCTTTTCTTTATTACATACTGTATAATAACATTGCCTAATCTTGCTTGTTTATATTTTATATACCAACTTCCTATTTATTTCATCTTGTAAAGCACTTTGAGCTGCATTGTTTGTAAGAAAATGTGCTATATAAATAAATGTTATAGCTGTTGTTCAGAGTTCTCATAGGTCCCTCAGTGGTCTCCCTCACTTGTCTTCTTCTTGCACAATCAGTCTGTTTTTGTGGATGCCACACTCTAGACGGATTTACAGATGTGCCAAAAAATGTCTAAGTCAGGGGTCTCCAACCTTTTTTCCCCTGAGAGCTACTTTTACAAAATGAAAATGGCTGAGAGCTACTCATATTTTCTAACATTTATTCTTATAGCTTATTTCAACCCAAACAAACTGAATAAGCTTGTTTTGCCTGAACATTTACAAAATGTTGGTGTCCACAACTCACATTTTGCATTAAAACATCACAAAAAATGTTTAGTTCACCTGCAAGTGCATTTTGTATGTCCTTATGCATTTTCTAGTGTGTCTCACACTATTGAATTAAAACATGAATGCTGTCAAAACAAAACAATACAATTCCAAATACACAGATATTCCTTATTCATTTGTCATTTTGTTCCATGTCACTGTTTCACTTTATTCACAGGTCCAGTTGCATGTGTGATGTGTTTTTTAGTTAGTCAGATGACTGGCACTGAGGTGTATGGTGGAGTGAAGCCACTTAGGGTCACACTTATGGAGTCATTTAAATGTTCATCTGTCAGTCTTGGTCTGAAATTTAATTTCATGACATTCATGTCAGAAAAGGCAGAGGTATGTAGACCCAAACAAAGCAGACATTTTCAGAGGTGCTTGGTGAAGATTCTTATAGTTATGTGGCTCTATTAAGCTCCAGAAATTCTGAGAATGCTGTTGAGACTTTAACTGCACATTATTTTGAACGTTTACTAATATATAATATATAAAATCTAATGTCTCTCTGTCTGTCTGTATTTCCGCTTTTCATGAGAGAACAACTTAACAGATTTAGGTTTTTTTCTATAATTTGCATGAATATTCCAGTTGATTTTGCAACTTCTCTCACTTTGCTATGTATTATAGTTCGCTTGCGGTGCCAATTGATTTGCGAAAATCCGAGAAACACGGAACAGGCCGAAGGGAGGGGCCTTCCTCACTCACTCGCCAGCTTCGTGGTGTGTTCCTTAACTCCGCTTAGCTAGCGAACGAGAGAACAATTGAATTCAACTTTGTTTGATATTTAAAATAAAGTGTTACTTAGGTCTTGAGGAGTTTGAGTCCAGATATTCTCTCAAGTGTATGCCACATTGTAAAGATAGATTGCAATTCAGATTGTGGACTGTGATATGATTTTTTTAGAACGATCACCCACCCCTAATTTGACTAATCAAGTTTTCAAATTTATGTAGGATTCATTAACCCTTTGGTGAGCTACTTGGAAAGGGGTTGCGAGCTACCAGTAGCTTGCAAGCGACGCGTTGGAGACCCCCGGTCTAAGTTAATTTAACTGGACTCCAGGGGATATTTAGTGACATGGATATTTTTCTTGTCTCCATCCCCTCCCTTGTGCTTTTCAATCTCCTTTCACAGAGTTGCTGGGAGTGCTTTGTTGTCTTCATTGTGTAGGTTAGCCCACCATATTGACTCACCACAGGTTGGACCTTCCACATACAGGAACATTTATGCTACAATCAACTGAAACCCAGGACAGATTAAATTCAATGAACTAATTCTTGGACTTCTAAAACCAATTTCCTGAACAAGTGATGGTTTAGGGGGCAACATATTAAATGGAGTCAATATCTATGCAATCAATTATTTAGTGTTTTATACTGTATTTGCAATTAGTTTAAATCTGCTTCCACGTTGACATTAAGGAGTCTTTTTCTGTTGGTCAGTGTCAAATTAGTAAAGTTAAATCCACTGTGATTCAATGGTACAATTTTAACAACAAAATTTGAAAAATTTCCAAAGCGGGTGAATACTATTTACAAACCCTTTAACTTTAGAAAGTGGCAAAAATTTAAACTGATCAGAAAACAGAAATAACCATTTAATGGCTCTTCATTAGGACTTCTTGAATATGCCACGTGCACCTTAACTTCTTTCAAGAGCTGACCAGAAGTAAAACCACTCCAACTATGGTTCAGTTTATTAATAAGAATGAAAACTGATCCAAGGCCCATGCTAGTGCAATATAGAAAAAGGAGTAACCTGACCCTGCCTGCAGCTGGCACAGTAGCCAGCTTTAAAACCTGATAAAATGAAACAGCGCAGGTCAGCAAGCGATCCTCGAATTATTACAAGAAAGCACAGCACTACTGAGAATTAGGACGCTTTTGGAATTTCACACCATGACTAGACTTGCAGAAACCATTTTTGGGATCAAACAAAAATACATTTATAAAAGCATCAATTAATTTAACTGGCCTGGACGCTCCGCTCTTGGAAGTGCAACACAGGCTTTTTTGAAAGGAGGGTAAATGAAAACTTATACATTAGTTTTAATGTTCACTAACTACAGATACATAACAAAAAGGGATAGTTTACTTAAGTGTTTTTCTTGTTATATTAGCTTGCTTTTGAGAACTTGGTGACTTAATCAGAGTGTTTATTATATCCTATAAAAGATGCCCCATCAAAACACCTTCATACATTAAACTCTGGAATATCACGATACAAAATGCCATTGTGAAACACGTGGTTTTTTTACTGATCTAAACAAATCAGTACATAATATATAAATACACAATCAGAAAGCCAACTATGGCTGTACAAGGTGTTCCCCTCAATAATCAAACTGAAATTCTCCTTCACCATACAAGAAGGAGGGGAGTATAGTAAAAGATAACAGTAATATGAGGTCACAGATGGCTGGGATGCCTCTTCACTGAGAAGACCAGTGGAGCAAGCGTGGGCAGAACAGTACCTCCCCCGGAATACTAGATGGTAGCCCCCATGGATTGCAGTGGTGCCTCGATCTCCTACAGGGTTTCATGGGAGATGGAGTTATCTACAGCCATTTTGGGATCCAGGGGTGCAGCAACTGTTCCTGAGCCCGTGCAGTGGGGCAAACGAGCACCTGGAGCACTTCCGGGTGACTTATATAAGGGGCCAGCAGAGACTACTTGGGGAGCCAGAGTTGAGAGACGAAGCTTGTCGAGGAGGAGTGAAGGTGAAAGAAAAGAAAAGAAGAAAAGGTAAAGTATTGTGGGTTGCTGTGCTTAGTGGGACCATTTTGTGCCTGTGGGAAACTAGGAAGGCATTATATATACAGTAGAGTCTCGCTTATCCAACATTCCATATTATCCGACGTCCCACCGCAAACAAAAAAAAAAAAAAATTTTAAAAAATCAATCGGCAACAAGAACTGCAAGTTGCGAGCGTGAGCGTAGTCTATTTTTTGTTGCTCCCAACTCTACCACAGCTAATTACAGTGGAACCTCGGTTTGCGAGTATAATTCGTTCTGGAAATGTGCACGCAGTCCAAAGCACTCATACAGTATATCAATGCGAATTTCCTCATAAGAAATAATGGCAACTCAGATGATTCATTCCACAACCCAAAACTATTCATATAAAAATGATTAATAAATAATATAAAGTAAAAATAAATAAAGCAAATTAACCTGCACTTTACCTTTGAAAAGAATCATGGCTGGTGTAAGTGAGTTTCTAAACTCTTGTGGGATTCCACCCAATTGGATGACATACGGAAGAACTTCCCAAAGCAATCGCAATCACCCAGCGCTGTAGCAGTTCGCCATAAAGGCCAATCCGAAAAGATCGCGGACATGCTATAAGCGCCTGCCATCGATGGGTGATACAAGGAACAAGGAACGTTATAAATGCGTAGGGCACAGTGTTACTTTCCCCCCGACCCTGCCTGACTGCTGTGTCTGTGTATAGGAGAATGGCAGATCCCGCTAAAATAAATAATCGCGCTGTTGCCGTTTCAAGCTGAATAAATCTGGTGTTGCTAAAAGTACTGAGACTCAGCTTCGTGTTTTCGGGTGCAAGACGGGGATTCACACGTCACAGCACAAACACACACACACACACGCAGTCACAATGCTGTAGTAAAAACAGTATACGCTCGTACGGATGTTGACTATATGAGTAACGGAGTTAAGGCTCTAGAAACTGCAATTAATTACATTGAGCAACAAGAAGCAGCTACAGGATTCGACATAATGATGCTGCAAAGATGGCGAGACTTGACAGCGAAGAAACAGCACTCGTCAGGAAAGCAGACTACGATCAAAAACATCTTTAAATCATCACAGGACTGAACTTTTTCAGTACATACTGTATTTAACTCCAGACAATTCTGTAACTGTAAGTTCATTTTTTCAGTTAATTTATTCTGTTTTGTTGTAAAACATGATTATTAGGTTCATAATGTGTAAAATTATAACACAGTTTGACATTTAATAGGCTTTTTCTTAACACCTGCCATTATCCAACATTTTCACTTATCCGATGTTCTGCCAGCCCGTTTATGTCGGATAAGCGAGACTCTAATGTAATAGGGGTTAATGGTGACCAATGCTGTACAATGGCAAATGACTTGAAAACTGACCATGGAAACATCTGGGGTGGAGTGATGGCACTGAGAGTAAAGATCTGTGCTGTTATCTGAAAGGTTGCCAGGTCAAATCACATTACTACCAGAAGGGATCGCTCTCTGTTGGGTCCGTAACCTGAAAATTGCTTCTGGGGCACTGGACAATGGCTGACTATGTATTCTGACTTTGAAACTGAAAAGACAATATTCTCTCTGGGATTAATAAAGTATACCAAGTCACAAAAATCTAAATCAAAAAACTCAAGATGGGATTGATCAATGAATGAGAGGTCTAAGCAAGTCTTCAATTTGGGAATAATAATGCATTTTATTTACAAAGCACCTTTCCCATGCCCCTGTATATAACGTGCACTGATAATTCTACAAGTAACTATTTAACAATATTTTACCTATTTTAACTAACAATATTTTGCACATTTTGAGCATGTAACTGGATAACAGACATGTGAATAATACAACACGTTGGATTTTTTTTTCCCCTAATGGATGATTTTCTACATTGTTTGCCATTGTTACAGCACTGATCACTATTGGGCTCTTTCATATCAAACTTTTTTCTCTCTATTCTGCAAAAAAAA
>JANRMT010062823.1:6868949-6946618 GCA_026402145.1 Polypterus bichir lapradei
GCTCTTCGCCCATGATCATGGGGACCCTAAACTATCCTGATGGGGCTTACTGGCTTTGAGAATATATTGTTAAGGTAGTTATGTGCAGAACGGTGGAAAAGTTGTTAGTACAGCTGTTTGACAGCTCCAGAGAACGTGGCTTCGGGTTAAAGTGTATTGTCTTGAGTACACAGAACAATTAACTTCTTTCCTGCAGGTCTCCCTCAGACTGACAGCAATAAAGTAATGTCAGCAAACAAAAAATATAACACTATATTACAATTTGTTGATGACTCAATGATTGTAAGCCTAGGTAATGAGAACGAAACCAGTCCATGTCCAGAGGTAAAAGATTTACTTAACTGCTGTGGTGAATCTTTTCTACGCCTAAATATTACAAAAACTAAGAAAATAATCAGTATTAGGAGAAACTCTATTTTCTCGCAGGAAACCATCATCAACTATATATGGGCATAGACTCAAAGCTGGCTTGTAATGAGAACAGAGACGCCGTCTGCAAAAAATAGCCAGGAGCGCTTCTAACGTCTAAGGAAACGTTAATGAGTCATAATGTGAGGCATACCATTCTATCAGTCGTTTATATATATTGTATGGTGACGTATGCAAATATTGTTTTGAGTCTCTCTTTAGTTCTGCTGGCCTGATATGGAAATTTTAATTTAAGCAACAAAAACAGAATAAATCAAATTGTAAAATGGTTAAAAAAAAAGATCTCAACAGTCCAATCTCTTAGACCTGTTTTATACCCACTCACTACATTCTTAATTCCATCAGGTTGCAGATTCAAGGTTCTAATAGTACTTCATACCAACTACTATTAATCTTCGAAATAAGTTCAACCTTACATTCACAGACTTAAATCATGTGATGAGCAGTGATTATTTGAATCAATCATTAGTTTTTGATTAATCGAGTTTTAATTTGGATTTAATTTTTATATGTAATATGTATGATGTAATGTTATACCGTAAGTACTTTGCTCATTGATATATTTTATTTTTTTTACTAAGTTTATATTTGATAGCAGTTTTCCCTGTAATGCGTTTTTAATGTTACATTGTGGTTTCTCTCTGTAAAACTTGCTGACAAACAAAACTTCCCTTTTAGGACAATAAAATTGAATTATACACTGACTGCTATCCTATCTATCGCATGAAGTTATTTGATTCCCTGCATGACCATTATATTTGTACAGTTTGTATGTTTTCATTGGTTTCTTTTGAAATTCCAAAGGCACAGCTTGCAAATTAATTAGAAATTTTGAAATGGCCAGATATGGCTGTTTGCCATAGTGAGGCATGCAATTAGTCTCCCACCCAAGGTCCAGTTTTACACTGGCAGCCTTAATAAACTAAATTGGTTCAGAAAATGTGTGGATTCTTATAAGTAACAAAACTAATAATTACTAATATTACTGAGCAAAAATTAAATAATAATTATAAAATTAAATGAATTATATATAATTTATTTTTCAAATTTTGTTGTATTGATAAATGCTTTGTTTATTATTAATACTATTATTTTATATGAATAAATCACTTTATTCTCCAAGCGCATGGGTTTTCATTTAGCCAATATTTGATCAAGGATCCCCTTAAGCCAGTGGTATCCAAGTTTAGTCCTGAAGACCTACTGCTGGTGCTAGAGGTGTCCCAATACAAGATTTATTTGTATTCAGTACCATAAAGAGTGAAATTTTACGACATTCGATACCACAGAAATCCCATTCAAAAGTATTTTATTAAAAGTACCTACATTATTCAAATGAACAAATTCTGCCTTTTTCTGTAATAGAATATAAATACATAATTAAAAACAATAACAGGAGCGTTACATCGAGTTGTTGCTTAAACTATCATTTAATTAAACCAAAATAATATCATTCTTAAATGTCAAAATGTTACGGAAGTTGAGAGAGGACATGCAATATCATTTTTTTTTAATTGTCTCCTCAAGATAACATACTAGTTTTATCGAGATCTCGATAAAGCAAAATAAATAGCTTTCTCGAAATTACAAAATAATTGTATCTAACGTTTAATGTTTAGCTTATTGAGGCCACGTCCTGTTTGAAATGGCAGAAGAGCAGAACTGTATTGATCAGCACGTCACATTTTTGTTCAATCAAGGGCTCATGCAGGCTGACATATGTTTATGCCTTAGTTTAGAAAATAATAACGTTAGTGTCCGTCATTTAAGAAGACGGTTAGCAAGGCTTTTGCTGTATAGGCGTCGCAATCTAAGCAAGCCTGATGCCAGGAGCAAAGGTTAAGTTTTGTTTTGTTTTCTCGAGATCAAAATAAAATTATTACATTATCTCAAGAAAACAAATTTTAGTTTTCTTGATATCTCGATAAAATTATTCCGTTATCTCAAGAAAACAAATTTTCGTTTTCTCGAGTTCTCGATAAAATTAGTCTACTATCTCAAGGATTCCGTAAAATGTAATGCAGGGCTTGAATTTAAATCTGTGAAAGACAGTTGGATCCAGACAGTGCGACAACCATTTGGGTGGGGAGGAATTATAATCTTGGGGGGGATAGCATCATGGACTACCTGATTTATCTTATCATGTGCACAATCTAATTTTATTCTCTGACATTTTCTCTCTAGTAATGCAAAAATACTATTATAAATAATTATATCAGAACTGTTAAATTATAAATCTGTATTGTTTAAGAACATACCTTTTAACATCTTGTTTGTTAGCGAATCATTCAGTTAGGTTTGTAACATTTGCTATTGTAAGATTTATATTTACATTATTATCCCCTCAGGTATTAATAAAGTATATCAAATCAAAATAAAAAAATCAAGTTAGCTGGTTGAAAACATGCTTAAGAGTAGTAATTATCAAGTGAGTCAAATTAACTCGCGTTTCAAATGTCAGAAACTTCTGGTGCTTTAATTGTCCAAATCTATCCCTCCTTTTTATATTTGTCTAATCTTTAATGCTTCCTGTGTGAAAGCAATCTTGTCAGTTTCACATCAATCCGTTATTTCGGAACTCTTCTAAAGCAGCCTTTGTTGTGCTCTTTTCAAAGTATCTTATATGAGTGATCAGACTTTGTTATTGCTTAGCCTGTGTGCAAATCAAGGATTAGAAAATTAACTACATTTACGGACAGTATGTGCTTTTACTATGTTTGTCACATTTTAGATGTTATATTCATGAACATTAGTTTGCCTTTGAAAACCAAACAAATGGCACATATAGTGTTTGCATATTCATGTTTTACCCCATCCCGTTTACTGAACGTTACAGTGATTATGGGTGTCTGTTAACACAGTACGTCTCATGTGCAATGTAAAAACCTAGTGACTGCCTTTTTTTCAAAATTAAGTTTTTTTTTTTTTTTAGTTTTTGGCGTTACTAGGTCTTTTCCTGATGTCATAAGGTAATGATGATGGCCAAATATGTCTTCATTCTGGTAACAGCACGATGGAAGAAGCTAGTATGTACACCGTATTTTACATACTGCAATAGAAAAACCTAGCAACTCCACTGACCAATGAGGAAAGACCGACTACCAATACAAACGTTGGATTATGATCACGTGATTTAAATGCTGCGACTGCGTCATTTAAATGGCAGGTGTTGTTGGTTCATAAAAAAAACAAAAAAAACTAAACAATATTGTGTACATGAAGTTGAGGAAAAATGAATTCTAGAGATTGTTAATTATAGAGGCGACATCATTTTCTCAATTTGCTGAAAACTTGAAAGATGTGACATACTAGGGTTTTGCATAGTTGGTGAGAGATGTTGAATGAGTAGGGACATGTGCTTTGTGTTTCAAAGCATTGAAGCACTAAATGAATTTTATTTTGGTATGAACAATGGGACAGCTGATTTCATTGCTGTTGTAGACAATAGAAAATTGCAATTTCTTTGAAACTTGCCTCAGTGTTTACTTGCTACATCTGTTGTTAGCATTGCCTGCATACAGTTTCCTGCTACATCCCACAGTTCTATATTCATAATTGTGGATGCTTGTGAGGTTTTATTGCGAGGTTTCATCTGGAGCTATGAACTGTATGCACCAGTTTGAAAATGAGTGGATGCGTGGACAGACTTCTGTAATCGTGCTCGTTACAATTTGAGAATGAACGTAAAGCCTCTGTTACATTATTGAGACTGTGTAAGTCACTATATTGTATTATTAAAGAGCCATTAATCTTGCCATCATTTCATCTCCCCTTATGACATAACAAGTAAAACTGCTTGGACACATTATTCTTTGCACTTTCAAAGCTTGCATGAATCTACAGTATTTTTTTAATTACCTCCATATAATAAGATTAAGATACAGTAAACGTCAAAATGACAAAAGCCTATGTATGTGTATTTTGGCTTACCATATATACTCGCGTATAAGTCTGGTCTTGAAACCCGAAAAATCGTTAATAAATTCAAACCCCGACTTATACACCCATTCAAAAATGCCACACTTAATTATTATTGTTTTTTTTAACATCTTCTTGCTTCCTACAATCTCGCACCAGTTTCCTGGACACATCAAATTTTGTTGCAGCAGCGCAGTCAGCAACTTTTAATTTAAAACCAGCTTCATATTTTATTCTGACCGAACACTCCATCGTAGATAAGGGATAAGGTGTATGAGAGTGTGAAATATAAAAAACACAAAACAGTACAAACGTCACTTCGGAATAGTTTGGGTATTACCGTGTGGTCACGTAGGTTAAAAAAAAAAGGCAGTGTGCTCTGTGGTTAATCTCTTAGGTGCGCATTAGCATATCATAATCTCATGGACTAATACTGTGAGTTTTTCGTATTTGACTTGTATGACCGAAATTATAAAATACCGGAAATTATACGGTAAAATCAAGCCTAGACTTATCTACGGGAGAACTTAAAAGTGATTAAGTGTATGTGTGTGCATATATATATATATATATATATATTTATATAATGTGTGTGTGTGTGTGTGTGTGTGTGTGTGTGTATACAGTATATATAACTACAGTATCCTTAAACTACTTTTTTAAAAAAGAAAAATTCCTAATTGTTGTTAATATGTGAAAGTAATGCAGTGCTCAACAAAATCATCCAGCAGATATCCATATCAGTTGTTCCCTGCAGGAGCCTCTGACAAATGAGAAATCAACAGACCTTGAAGAATCAACTTGGCATAACCTGCAACCATGGATATGGCTAAGTTATTTGTTAAATAATTTAGCACAATGAATAAAATATTTATTGTGCTTGACTTTTTAATGATATAAATACCAAAGTTGGTCTGTGTGCAGTATTGCTATTTATGCAAGTCACTTAATTGTATTTAAGATTGTGGGGAGCACATTGTTTTTCAAACTTTAAAGAACAATTACAACTTAATAAATTGCAACGTGAAATACACAATATTCCACATATGGCTAGTAGGAATGCCTAGTGAGTGCGGCATGGTGATGCAGTGGTGGTAGTGATGTTGCCTTACAGTAAGGAGACCAGGATTTGCATCCCACGTCCTCCCTCATGGAGTTCCTGTGTGGGTTTCCTTCTGGTGCTCCAGCTTTCTGCCTCTGTCCAAAGACATGCAGGTTAAGTAAATTATGAATGCTAAATTGGCCCTGTTGTGTGTTAGGCGTTTGCAATGCGATGTCTAAGGTTTGTTCTTGTTTTATGCCCAATGCTAGCTATGCTTTTGATGTGCTATGTCGTTTGAGAAACTGGTGTCTATGCTTGGAGATAATAATTCATTACATTTATATAACGCTTTTCTTAGTACTCAAAGCGCTATCCACACAGGGAGGAACCGGGAAGCGAACCCACAATCTTCCACAGTCTTCTTACTGCAAAGCAGCAGCACTACCACTGCGCCACCTGTGAGATCACTGTGGCTCTTTCCTGGTTGGCCATACTCCTATTTTACAGTGAAAACCAACATTTGATTTCCTTGTGGACAATGGAAACAATTTAAATTACTAACAACTGGTTGAACTATAGATGTTTTGATACCCCTGATGAAAAGACATGTAAAGAGGCTGTTTTCTAAGTCTGCTATTAGATACATTACAAATCAAATGTCTTAATTTAAAATTTGTCCAAAAGTGGCTTCCTTTTTTACATTATGGAAAAATAGAATTTGTTTTCATAGATTAAAATATGCAATGTTGTAAAATTGTTTAAGAGTTTAATGTAGTAATTTAAATGTTTCAGTTGGACGTGTCATATTGGAGCTCTTTGCAGATGTTGTCCCAAAAACTGCAGAAAATTTCCGTGCACTTTGTACTGGAGAAAAAGGCACCGGAGCAACAACAGGAAAGCCACTCCATTTCAAAGGATGCCCTTTCCACAGGAGTAAGAAATTTTACTTTTTATAGTAAATAATGAGAAATGATTGCAATCATATACACAGTGTACTCTTATTTTTGGAAAACAGCTTTGACTTAAAATGTATTGAGTTATTTGCCAACTGTGCCATGTCCACTGCTTATTAGTTATAGATACTGCACTTAGTTCTTAATTAAGAGAAATAGTTTTATAAGTGTGAATAGAAATCTTGTTTGTTTTACTTTAGTACTGATTAATATAGTCTGTGGAGATAAAACAAGTATTTCATTTTTATTTTGAAGTAATTAAGAAGTTCATGATCCAGGGAGGTGATTTTTCAAATCAAAATGGAACTGGAGGAGAGAGTATTTATGGAGCCAAGTTTGACGATGAAAACTTCCATTACAAGGTGAGTTTCTATGCATACCTTGATGCTATAGCCTACTTAAGTTCAATTAGAACTAATGTGTTCACAATTGCTTTGCCAAATTTAAGACATACGTGCTCAAATAACTGTGCAGTATAAATGTATGCCTACAAAACGATATTTCTGATTGTTTCCTGCAGCATGACAGGGAAGGCCTATTGAGCATGGCAAACGCAGGACCGAATACTAATGGGTCTCAGTTTTTTATCACTACTGTACCTACTTCTCATCTGGATGGAAAGCATGTAGTGTTTGGCCAGGTGCTAAAAGGGTTGGGAGTAGTAAAACTTCTCGAATCTATGGAAACACAGGACGATGTGCCAGTCAAGGTAATATTATTATACTTATGATTTCTGTTGAAAGAAATATAAATGTTGATACTAATTTTTAAGGAGAAGTCTATCTAGTTGTGTTTTCTTGAATTTGTATTGATTTAACATTGCAAGAGCTGAAAAGATCAGAACGTTTATGAGCATGGTTTCCAGCTTAGGTGTTATTGCATCTAAATAGCAAGCAATGTTTGAAAGTAATCAAGAGACATTTTACCAAAACAGTATGATGCAGCAAATAGCATAGATAGATAGATAGAACTTTATTTGTCCCTTGGGGGATCAGAATTCCAAGCTTTGAATCTAGGATAGGAAAACAATCTCTTACAAGAGAGCAGATTCTTCACCTGTTTCTTTGGAGATTGACTTCTAAATTAATTCTTATTGAAAGAATTTATTATAGCAAATTGATATATAGAGCTACAAAAGGAGATGACATCTGATTAGAAACAAGTTTACAGGCCTTTCTATAGGTTTATAGGTCTTTCTATTTCAGGTGATGCATAACAATGGAGCAATCTCTGATTCTTTGAACAGTAATTACTTTTCAGCCCTGATTTTTCTGTTGAGAAATATCTTCAATACTTTTTTCATCAGATTAATATTGCTAAAATAGAAAATTTGTATAGTGCCATAATTAATTCAATTGAAGTTTTTGTTTGCATATTCTATTCCTCAAATGAATGCCTTTGGTTTTCATTTCTGTTTCTGTTTACTATTGGCCACCTTAGACATATTCATCCAGAAAGTAATGTAGAATGATATTTTATGACTTGTTTACTAGCTAGACTTCGCTCTCATTTTTTTTTAAAGCCTTGTATAATAGCTGAATGTGGAGAGCTTCAGGATGGAGATGACTTGGGAATTGCACCTCTAGATGGCTCTGGTGACGCCTACCCTGACTTTCCCGAGGATTGTGATATTGATTTTAAAGATGTATGTATAAAAATTTATTTCATACTGTATTCTATAGTTCTCTGTGATGTATATATTGTTAAATACTTAAATTGCATGACTATATTAATAACATGACTTGGGTTTAGCCTATCATACAAGGTGTGTCCAAAAGGTTTGGAACATATTAATTTTTTTTTATTTCTTATAATTCATAATAGAATAGTTTGAACATACTAATAGGATAACTAAAGTTGTTTGATACATTTTTCATTTTACAGCATAGTCTTTCAGCTTTATGCCAGTGGGAAACAAGAGCACATGTCGTCCTCCTTTTAAATCTACACTTGCAGCACATCTTCATTAACCTTATCATCACTTTCAAAACTTTTAATATGGACAGAACCTTTCAGGGCTGTAAGAGGCAGACGTTTGAGGGAACAACGTCTGGGCTGAAGAGTGGGTGGGTGGAGAAAGATCAGTCCTCCAGAATTTTGAGGTTGCAATTCTGTATTTAAAATGCATGTCACAGCATAATTTCTTTATGGGGACAAACTGCACCATGGTCTAGGAAACTAATTGTTTCTTCAATAAGTAATATTACTATCCATCCATCCATTTTCCAACCCGTTGAATCCAAACACAGGGTCATGGGGGGTCTGCTGGAGCCAATCCCAGCCAACACAGGGTACAAGGCAGGAACCAATCCCGGGCAGGGTGCCAACCCTCCGCAGGACGCACACACTAGGGACAATTTAGAATCGCCAATCTACCCAACCCACATGTCTTTGCTAGCTGAAATACCCAACATTGCTCGGGAGGAAAAGAAAGTGTTTTTTTTTTTTTTTTTTTAAATTGTTTGAGAAAAACATAATAATAAAAAAAAAACCTTTGTTAATTTATTTTTATTTTTAGAGATTCACTAATCTCCTTGTCTTGCGGTCTTGTATACTGTATATGTTATCATCCAGTTGACGTATATCTATATACAGTGGGTACGGAAAGTATTCAGACCCTCTTCAATTTTTCACTCTTTGTTATATTGCAGCCATTTGCTAAAATCATTTAAATTAATTTTTTTCCTCATTAATGTACACACAGCACCCCATATTGACAGACAAAAAAAGAATTTTTGAAATTGTTGCAGATTTATTAAAAAAGAAAAACTGAAATATCACATGGTCCTAAGTATTCAGACCCTTTGCTGTGACACTCATATATTTAACTCAGGTGCTTTCCATTTCTTCTGATCATCCTTGAGATCACCTTCATTTGAGTCCAGCTGTGTTTGATTATACTAATTGGACTTGATTAGGAAAGCCACACACCTGTCTATATAAGACCTTACAGCTCACAATGCATGTCAGAGAAAATGAGAATCATGAGGTCAAAGGAACTGCCTGAAGAGCTCAGAGACAGAATTGTGGCAAGGCACAGATCTGGCCAAGGTTACAAAAAAATTCTGCTGCACTTAAGGTTCCCAAGAGCACAGTGGCCTCCATAATCCTTAAATGGAAGACGTTTGGGACGACCAGAACCCTTCCTAGAGCTGGCCATCCGGCCAAGCTGAGCTACCGGGGGAGAAGAGCCTTGGTGGTAAAGAAGAACCCAAAGTTCACTTTGGCTGAGCTCCAGAGATGCAGTCAGGAGATTGGAGAAAGTTGTAGAAAGTCAACCATCACTGCAGCCCTCCACCAGTCAGGGCTTTATGGCAGAGTGGCCTGTCGGAAGCCTCTCCTCAGTGCAAGACACATGACAGCCCGCATGGAGTTTGCTAAAAGACACCTGAAGATTCTCTGGTCTGATGAGACCAAGATAGAACTTTTTGGCCTTAATTCTAAGCGGTATGTGTGGAGACAACCAGACACTGCCCATCACTTGTCCAATACAGTCCCCACAGTGAAGCATGGCGGTGGCAGCATCATGCTGTGGGGTTGTTTTTCAGCTGCAGGGACAGGACGACTGGTTGCAATCGAGGGAAAGGTGAATGCGGCCAAGTACAGGGATATCCTGGACAAAAACCTTCTCCAGAGCGCTAAGGACCTCAGACTGGGCTGAAGTTTTACCTTCCAACAAGACAATGACCCTAAGCACACAACTAAAATAACGAAGGAGTGGCTTCGCAACAACTCTGTGACTGTTCTTGAATGGCCCAGCCAGAGCCCTGACTTAAACCCAATTGAGCATCTCTGGAGAGGCCTAAAAATGGCTGTCCACCAACGTTTACCATCCAACCTGACAGAACTGGAGAGGATCTGCAAGGAGGAATGGCAGAGGATCCCCAAATCCAGGTGTGAAAAACTTGTTGCATCTTTCCCAAGAAGACTCATGGCTGTATTAGCTCAAAAGGGTGCTTCTACTAAATACTGAGCAAAGAGTCTGAATACTTATGAGCATGTGATATTTCAGTTTTTCTTTTTTAATAAATCTGCAACAATTTCAAAAATTCTTTTTTTTGTCTGTCAATATGGGGTGCTGTGTGTACATTAATGAGGGAAAAAATTAATTTAAATGATTTTAGCAAATGGCTGCAATATAACAAAGAGTGAAAAATTGAAGGGGGTCTGAATACTTTCCGTACCCACTGTATATATATAGATTTTAAATCACAAAACACACATTTAAACAGTCTCGACTATGGATGTGTACAGCAAATCTTCTGCTTAATCATCTTATAGTGACCTAATGGAGCTGGAAAACGCATAATGATGGCTTGAAAATCCACAACTAACTGATGAAGTGAAATTGCTCCAAGAAAAGCTTATGAACCAAAAGCTTCTCAAAATACAGTATAGTGTTCTGGAGTTTTGATGTGTATGGCTGGTTTTTATTGATTTTTTTTTTTGTTTTAACATCTGCTGAAATGTTATTTGTAAGAACTTTAGGTTTACAAATAAAATCTCTTCACTGTGTGGGAGGGTCTGCTGTTTGTTTACCTATAACAACTTTAAAGGAAAATTCTACCCAAGAATTATATTTTTTTGTAGAGTATGTTACTTACCCTGCATATTTTTAGTGATGACTGAGATAAGTTTTTAATCTCACATTTTCACGGAGAATGAAGAAAAAAATGTTATCATATAATACAAGTCAAAGGTGACTAATTCTGTACAATAGCAAAAGATACAGTATGAGAAATGGAAAAGAAAAAAAATCTCACAGGACTTGTGTTGCAAAGTACAGATGTAATTTATCACATCATTTACTCACAACATGCAAAAATACTCAGAAATAAATGCTTCTGGAAAAATCGGCATACATCTTAAGCAGGAAACACAAACTTTTTGAACTGATCTACCTCTCTCCTTCATTTATTAGTCAAAAATCCTCTCTTCAATTCAAACAAGTCCACATGATTAGTGTTTCCTGTTTGCGATGAACAACAGGATAAATGATGTGTGGATTATGCGACTCAAGTAATGTGAGATTTTTTTTGGTGGATGGAGTATTCTTTTAATTGTGTATTTATTGACCAGAAGCTTAGTACTTCAAACTTTATCACCCAGCATTTGGACATTATTATTATTAACAGTCCTCCGTTGGAGAATTTTTATTTCATTCAGAACTTTTTAGGGATGCAGCTCTTGATACTGTTCCTCTGCCACTTTCATCCCTATCACAGATATGTTTCTCTCTTCAAATGATAGAAGACATCACTGTATGTGGTGGTCTTCTTGATAACTTTTCAGTTGTGTCATCTTCTTAGTAAGTAGCTTATTTTTTCTTTAATGTTTTGATAATTGATTGCTTTTTTTTTTTTTTTTTGCAGGTTGACAAAGTTGTATCTCTTGCAGAAGATATAAAAAATATTGGAAATAATTTATTCAAATTGCAGAACTGGCAGGCAGCAAATAAGAAATATTCAAAAGCTTTAAGGTAGTTTTCATTTCAGATTTCCGTATTTTAATTTTTACTAAATTTCTTTTGACTAGTACTACCACTTTTCAGAGCTGAGTGTATCCTTTCTGCAGAGATGATCATCTGCTTTTATCCAGTGAGCAGTACTGCCATGCGTACAATGTGATGTTTAATTACAGTTATACTGGAAATGTAAAGTTTATTATATGCTGAAAAGTGAAAATTTAAGTGTGTCATTTGCACTTATTTGAAATATAATGGTGCTTCAAGAGCTGTACAGAGAAACCTTTATAGCAATGTTACTGTATTTTTCTCATAAATACTGGTAGTGTGTTTTGAGATCAGTTGGGGCTTTCATGCCTAATGCAGGACTAAGGTAAGCCCCCTTTATTATAGACCACAGTCCGGATACAAGATGATGAGGAGCTGCCCAGCCTTATTTTGTAAAATGACGACACACATCCCAATGTCATGCAGATTACGTTCATTGGCAACTCATGATTATACATAATGAGTTCCTTTATAAGTATGATTTTTAAAACAGTGCTCAAGATACCCCTCTGTTGAACATGTAGGGTGTTGTAGCGTAATAAATTCAGTTGTCTCCTTGTTCCAGGATTGCTCCACTGCAGTATGAAGAATTATTACTGGAAAAATGTAATGCTTTAACCTAAAAGACCTTCTTGAACCATCATCACATTTTCTAAACTGCTTCCTTTATATACTTCAGAATGTACCATTGAACAAAAACCCCAAAAAGTACTTGTGTATTTTCGCTTTTGTACAAATAAAACCAATGATTGAGAAAGCAGAAACTTTTCTAGCTTTGGTTAACAAAAATTGACATTTGAATTTAAAATAATGATTATTTCTTTACCTCACACTATTTTCGGCATCAGGTTATTCCATACACGCTATGCAATATTGCTGTATTTTTATAAGATCTGTTTTTGCACATCACTTCAGCGTTTTCGCAGTGTTGATGATTAGGAGATACTTACTTGATCAAACTTGACCAAAAACAACAGACCTGGAGGCGCTGCTACAAGACAAACATGAATGAACTTGCTTGAAAAAGATTGGTCAATGTTTTCAGAAGTTATCTTTGTAAGTAGGTCTCTGTGTTCAGGGAAGATACCTCCAAAGCTACTTGTTCTAAATCTTTGGTGTAGTCATCCAAGAACTCTACACAACACAAAAAAACACTTGATTGTTTGACGAAAATTGTATTTTTAATTTGTGATTTTTATCAGTGTCGGTTTTACACAGACCTACATACAGGCACCAAGCTAAAATCAGTTTTTAATGATGCCTTGAAAATTATAGAATCTGAACCAAAACTTTTTGAACCTATCACCAAGCTTCAGTTTTCATGGAAGCAAAAGTAACATTTGATTTTGATCCTCTGGTTTACACCTTGGTGTTTGAACTAACACCATTGATTCAGACATCTTGGTTTTAAAAAATGTATAAATAAGTAGTTTTTTTTTTTTTTTTTTTTTTTTTTGTCTTAGAATAGAAAATCAACTTTAAGCTCCTGTAGTAATAGCCTAACCTGTCCTCCTTGGGAAATCAAACGGTTCTCTGACTGAACAGTTGCTTTTTACATCAGTGAGATAATAAGAGCGTTTATTAACAGAGGCTCCCATAATGACAGACTTGTATGTTTTTGATAATTGAGTGCATTAACTTTTGTGAGTTTTGGATATAATGTAATATGAAGAGATATTTACACTGAACTTGAAGAATACATTTGAAACTTTCTAGTTTGGCAAAATTTAATCAGATTAAAAATATTTAACAAAAGTTATATTTGAATGTTACTTATGGTAGCAAGATTACATTAATGTTTTAGTTTAGGTATTTGTGTGACTTTGGTTGTACATTATACTTTAATAAGATACACTGCTGTCTTACACACACTCGCATAGATAGATATATAGATTTTTTTAAACTTTATATTCCTTACAGATACTTAGAAGTCACAAAGGAAAACATCGAAAAAGAGGAGGAATTAAAGAAGAAGCTGGAGACTAAAGCACTGAGCTGCGTTTTAAATGTTGCCGCCTGTAAACTTAAGCTTCAGCAGTGGCAGGAAGCCATTGACAGCTGCACTGAGGTATAAATAAAATGCTGAAATCCAGTAGCATGAAATAAATGTGGACCAATCATTTCTACTGTTTGAGAAGGGATCGCTAAAAGTATTGTCCAGTATTTTTTGGGAAAAGTATGTGAAAAATGTAAAATTCCAGAACATTTAATTATGATAAAAGTAATAATTGTTTACTTAATGTTCTGAATGTGTAGTAAAAAAGCTAAATTACGATGAAGGCAGTGTAATTATTTAATTAGACAAGTCTGTTCTTTATTTTAGTGTGTCCATCCACTTTTTCTATGAATGCACCATCAGCATTTATTTCTAAATCCTGCTTCTTCTTTCGCATACGTTTCCTTTGATGGTTAAAACCGAGGTGTAGTTGCTACCTCACTGCATTTGAGGTCTCTGTTGGGCTACTGTACATTTTGTTCAGTTTATATATTCCTCAAGTGTTTTGTGTGGATTTCCTGTGGGGACTTTGAGTTCCTCTCCAGTCACAGATTGATTTTTTAACTCTTGATTGTAAGTCACCCATGCACATCTATGTACAGTGATAGTTAGCCATTCCATCACCTGCACAGGTTCCTGAATTGTGTTTGTTGCTTTTGATTTTCTCTGTCTTTTTTTAAACCATAGGCCCTTGCATTAGATCATTCAAACACTAAAGCTCTATACCGAAGGGCACAAGCCTGGCAAGGAATTAAGGAATACGACAAGGCACTGGTAAAATCCAAGCATTTCTTGTTTATCTTTTTTTTTTTTTTTTTTTTTTTTTTCTAAAATTTAAATATAATTTAATGGTGTTAATTATAAAATCTGCTCCTCCCTTACAGGCTGATTTAAAAAAAGCACAAGAAATACACCCAGAAGATAAAGGTACCAAACATTTTTTTTTTATCCTGTCTTCAGTCACTGTGTATTGTCCATTCTCTTTTTTTTTTATAGAAAATTATTTTTTTTAATTATATTGATTTTATTAAAATCAAATAACATTCCATACAAATAAGTCAAGTATTACAAAAATAGGTTTCAAAAAAACTGAATTTGATGGTGCTGAAAACTCTTGTCTTGTTATTGCCGTGGTTCTCCAAACAGAGTGGTGTTTTTCAGCTCTCTATATGTATTGCATTCCATCTTAAGGAGGGTAGATTGTTTTCCCATTAGAAAATGTGTGTTCTTATAATTGCAACATCTATATTCAGTACTGAAATCAATGCACATGTTAATTATAATGGCGTGCAAGCAGAATCTTAAGGAATTTAGGTAACTCTTAAGGAGAATCCTAATAGTTGCTGTACAGAATAGTACTTGTAAGAGCGATTTGTTAGGTATTTAAATTATCTCTATATATAATCTTCATTTGGATCTTGATCTTTGTTTGTCCGCGAATGAATTAGAAGAAGAAGCACTAGATGGCAGTAGAGAGACAGCTAAAACATAGGCATTGCATTAAGAATCTCCTCCAGGCTTATACTACTGAAGACTGTAGTACTCCAGTCACACCTCAAAACACAGACATTCAAACTAAACAAATTGTTGTGCTTTAAATTAACTAAAGAGATCTTCATTTAGATCTTGATCTTTGTTTGTCCGCGAATTCCACGCATGTGTAGACCACCTTCCAGTTTAGTACGTTGTTGTTACTCACGGATGTCAACAATGTGCCAGAATAACGAAAGGGGTGGTGGACAGTGTTACGCTGGTTAGCTCCTGAGGCCTGGTTAGAGAATGAGATTGCCGAAGATAAAAGGTACGTGCCTACGTAACATATGAATGAAAGAATGACAGTGGGTAAAATGAATGACAACGTAACAGCACGTTCCGGAAATTATTATTGTTAAGTTGTAGCCGGCGAGTGCTGCGCGTCTCACAGTTGTACCGTGGCTTGCTCACATGTCAGTGAAGTGATCCCTATTTATGCTTTAAAGAGCCTGGATACCTATGTATCCCCCTTTTATAACCATTGCTCCGTGTATATTGCCTTACTCTTTGGATTGCCACAAAGTAACCTGCGAGATTGGAGAAACGTTGAGAAGACATCGTGAGAGGAAACGATAGCGTCGTGAAAACGAGACGGACTGAATAGACAGAAGCATAAATGCTCCTACACCACCACATAATTACTATTCGGACAGTGATTCTGAGTAGGCCGTTCCTATCGAATCAATGTCCAAGGGTTTTCTTTTGTAATTTTGTTTCCCTTATAAAAAATCATAATGCTCTCCGACGAAGGGCCCAGTTCACGACTGGCAGTCGCGTTTAAACAGGGAGCCCTTCACAGGCAACTTTAACACGCAACGTAGTTGGGCGCACATAGCTAGTATTAAATGTTTGCCTATATCAGGTGTGCCCAACTCCAGTTCTGGAGGGCCGCAGTGGCTGCAGGTTTTCCTTCTAACCCTTTTCGTAATTAGTGACCTGTTTTTACTGCTAATTAACTTCTTTTGAATTCATTTTATTTGACTTGCTATTGAAGACTCAGACCCCTCAATTGTGTTTTTTTTTTTTTTTTTAATTAGCAGCCAAACAATAATTGACGAAGCAAAATCGTAGGAGCAAAAGACGCACCAAAAGGTCCTCACCTGAAATGAAGGCTCTAGGATTCAGAGGATAGGCAAACAGAGTATATACTTTTATTGCAATAAAACAATAACACTGACTCAACCCAATTAGGCCAAATCGAGCTGAGCCCTGAACAGGCCAAGAATCACAGTTTATATAATAATTTCTTATCGTCCTGACCTTGCTCAAAACAGCTCATTCGCTGTTCCTTTTGACTCCATTCTGCACACGGCTAGCTGGCTTCCCAAGTTTTCATGGGAACCATTATCATCTCCTGACTCCCTTCTGCAGCTGGCCATAGGTATTTTTACTGTCTATTGTTCATCTTTATTTTTTCTGCTTCGCTTATTTTTGGTCGGTCTTGAGCGTGCAGGTGTTCCTCCTTTTCTATTCTTGAGCTGTCTCTATCTTATCATTTCCCCTTCCTTGGCCTTTGAGCTAGTTTATATTGGTGGCCAGAGCTAAGCTTTAATTAAAAAGAAATATGGCATGTGCCTTTATTTATTTAACCATTTGCTTGGCAGGCCTGACTTGCATTAATATCTGCACTAAGGTTAATGCTTATACATTTTTCTATATTTATTTATGCTAATACATGAATATATTAATTTTATTTTCCATATAATGAGATACAAAATGAGCCAAAACAGGACCAGCAAACTGTGACCATCATACAATATCTGAAAATAAAGAAAGGTGAAGGTCTCAGGAATGCTGATCTGCTCTTAGAAAAGAGAAAATCCATAATTTCGGAAATGTCTGCTATTGCACAACAAGAGCAGCAACAAGCCATGGAATTAAAGAGCGGGTTTAATTAACAACAAGACTCTGCGCCTCATTAAGCAACTGGTTGGAGTTTGAGGCCCTGACTTAGCTGGGCTTCTGTTGACTCCCTTACTTCACATTTCATTTCTGTTTGGGTGACATTTGAATGAAGCAATTCAGCGGAACGATGAAGAAATTCAGGGAAACATTTCTTAAAAACCAAGTTAATTAAAACTAATTAAAAAAATTTAATTAGCAAAAACAGATCACTAATTAAGAAAAGGGTTAGAAGGAAAACCTGCAGCCACTGGGGCCCTCCAGGCCTGGGGTTGGGCGCCTATATATTAGTGCATAGTCTATGGGAGGTTCTTATAACCCCCACAAGTTGAATTGAATTGGTATATTCTAACGATTTCTTGTCTCTCTGACTATAGAGATGCCTCAGTTAGTGACCTGCCGTGGAGGGCACACGGTTTTAAACCGGGCCTTAATGTGCCCAATTGTATGAAAGCTAACGAGCTCTATTTAATGTGCAGTGCCATACGTTTAGAGCATACTGAAGGCAAAGTAAAGCATCTTTAAGTATAGAAACAGCTGAGGTTTAAGAAGAAAAGCTAAGTTTAGAAAACATACATTTTTTTGCCTTTAATTCTACGTGTGTAACAACCTTTTTTCTTTATTCTTGTGTGGACTGTTTGCTTTGAATTTTCACTCAAACTTTTAAAACAAACTTTTGGACTGAGAGATTTCTTTTGGCACGCATTTGACCCGTGCTTGATCCTATCTTACAGTACTGGCTATCGATAATGCAATTGCATTTTAATTTTCATCAATGTGCTGAGTAGGCTGCCTTGTTGTTAAGATAGTATCTGGACGTCATGTGGGATGGATGGCAGTCCAATTGTCAATGGACAGTGGTCTCTGTTATAGCTTTAGTGAGTGAGATGTGTTTGACAATGACAAGAGCACATTTTTTTTCATAAGAAGTTTGCCAAATTTCTTATCTGACCTTTTTAGAAATGAGTACACATACTTTTATTTTTGCATTAAGATCAAAGCACCTTTCTGAAATCGAATAGGACGCTATAATTATACATGTTCTTCTCCACTCCATCACATTGGAGGTGTACGAAAGTGAAGCTTCTCAAGATTCTGTAGCTTTCATGGATTCCCACCTCCTAGAACAATTTAGTAGCGAGAACAGCCCAGCTCCAAGCACGGCTCTGGTGTCCTGCAGCTACTGACATTGTTTAGTAGATATTCATTATGGAGTTACATTCACATTCTTCTCAACCACTCTTTAAAGGTGTAAGGTTTTGGCGGAGTATTTTAGTGGTGAAAATTTGCTCTGGATGCCTGCATTTAATACTTTTTAGTTGGCTCATCTAGACAGGCAGTGTGGAGTAGTGGGTACAATATTGGACTTTCCACCACAAGGCTGCCAGCTTAATTCCAGGATACTTGCTATGTGACCCTATGCGAATCACTTGATTAGCCTGTGCGGCAATTATTTCTCTCTATTGTAAAAAGTAATCTTGGAAGGAGATGAGACGTGATTTTCTCAGAGAGACACTTTTACATCCCGTGAGACGAGTCTTTGTGCCAAGAGATTTAACCACGCCCGGGGCTGGAAATAAAACAAAGAGTAGATGACAAAGTAGTAGAACGTCATAAAGAATTAGAGATATTGAGCAGGTTAGAGATAATGGAAGTACGAAAATTCGAAAGTCTCAAAAAAAGGATAGTAAAGGTCGCATTAGCACAAACAAATGGAAATTACTACTCTGTGAAATAACGGAACAGCAAAAAGAGATCGAATATATTGTTTGGATTAAATTTTAAGTCGGAGACTTGTAGATTGTATAATTCGTGTTGCCATCAGGGAAAAAAAGTAGTGTTTCCTCCCAATGAAGAGACATATCCACGAGAATTAAGATTGGTTGTTTGGTGAAAGTGAAATCCGGCGAAAGAAATCATTTGTCATTTGTGTGAATGCTGTTGTCAAACACATTTCTTGTAGAGAGAAACAAAATTATATTCATTCAGGGGCAGTTATACGTTGCGTTGTCACGATGTAATTCCAAACATGGAATCAAAATTCAATGCGATATTGATGAAAAGGTAAAAGCGAAAAGAGATTGAATATATGGACATAAGTGATATGACAGAAATGGCGCCGTACAAGATGCAGATCATGCGGCACGGCAGCAGCAGCTGATCGATCAAAGGAAATTTTAAGAATACAATTTTCTATAGGAGTAAACTAAGTTAACAATGATGATAATACCGATTATGCAGGCAGCTGTAAGAGCCATTTTCCTAGTTCTATAAGATTCATGAATATTTTACTAGATGACTATTAGAGGTTCCTATAACCCCCGTGAATAGAACTGTATTGGTATTTGCTTGTCATTTTCTAACAGCTTTGAGTGAACAATGTTCTCCAGTTAGTGTCTAGCCTTGCCTTGTGTAAGGTATAGAGGCATACGGTTTTTAACCGTGTTCGTGCTTGCGCACGTGACCGTGCCAATGCCTATGTGCCAACCGGACTTGTGTGGATTATTTGCATTTAATTTTCACTAAATATTTTAAAACGAACTTTTGGACTGTGAGATTTCTTTGACACGCGTTTTACCCGTGCCTGACTTCGCCTTACGCATCGGCGGCTACAGCAGCCATGATAGTTTTAATGTGTGTGCCACAGGGCATCATAGCACTTAACAACTCTAAAGCGAGCCTTTGAACTTCCCATCTGCCATTGTGTTTCTTTGCTCCTGTGCCAGCCAATCAAGCAGTTAATACACTACTTTATCGCTACTTTAGAAGAAGATCGCCACATTATTTCTTTTATCACTTATTCTCGCAAACATGATGGTTGGATGGATATTTAAGGGCAATTGTAAAAAAATTAGATACACACTGAGTGCCCTCCATAGTTTTTCCTTGATTTACCCCTCTGCTCCACAAAATAATTTAAAATTACAAATCAAACAAATCTGATGCGATTAAAATGTACTTTGCAAACTTTCATTGAAGGGTATTTGCATACATTTTGGCCTCACCATGTAGAAATTGCAACACTTTTTCTATGTGGTCCCCCCATTTCAGGGCACCATAATGTTTGGCACACAGCAATGGCAGGTCTATTAAAGCAGTTGTCATATTTATGACTTTGTCGCTTATCCTTAGTATGCAATGACTGCTTGAAGTCTGCCATTCATAGACACCACCAGGTACTGAGGATCTCCACTGGTGTTGCTCTGCCAAGCCTCTTAATGCAGCCATCTTCAGCTCCTGCTTGTTTCAGGGGGTTTGTCCCCTTAACTTTTCTCTTCAGTATAAAGAAGTCCAGCTCAGTTGGATTTAACTCAGGTGACTGGCCTGGTCATTCAGGAATTTTCCATTTTTTATCTTTGAAAAACTCTTGTGTTAGGTTAGCAGTATGTTAGGGTCGTTATCTTGTTGTAGGATGAAGTGCCATCCAGTGACTTTGGAGGAATGTACTGGACCTTGAGCAGATCAGATGTTTCTACACACCTCAGAATTCACTGTGTCACTGCCGTCAGCAGTCCCCTTAACAATGAAGAGAAGTGTGCCAGGACCTGTGGCAGCCATACGTGCCCAAGTCATCACACTCCCAGCACTATGTGTTACAGATGAGGTGGTCTGCTTTGGATCTTTCTTTTCGTCTCCACACTTTGCTGTTGCCATCACTCTAATGCAGGTCCATCTTTGTCTTGTTGGTCCACAAGACCTTTTTTCTGAATTCTGCAGTCTTTCTCAAACTGTAATCTGGCCATTCTGTATTTGTAGCTAACTAGTGGTCTGCATCCTGCAGCGTGGCCTCAGTATTCTGATCTGTCGGACAGGCGTTGGGAGGCTTTTTCTTTACCATAGTGAGGATTCTTCCATCATCAGCAGTGGAGGTCTTCCTAAGGCCAACCAGACCCTTTGTGATTACTGTGCCCACCAGTGTGTTCTTTCTTCTTAATGAAACACCAGACAGTTGATTTCGGTCATCCTAAGGTTTTCCCGATGTCTCTAATGGTTTTATTTTTGTTTTTCAACCTCATGATGGCTTCTTTGACTTTCATTGGCACAACTCTTGTCCTGTTGTTCATAAATGACAGCTACAGACTCCAAAGGGTAGAAGCTAGCTGAGGTGTCTTATGAAGCAAAGAAACACCCCTGAGGAATCACAAATACCTGGGACACCAGTTGTCCATTATGGTGCCCGGGGGGGGGGGGGGGCAGGTGTCTGCGGGGGGGTTGGACTGTGTATACAAAATGCTATTTCTGCAAGATGTGACTGAAATGTCTGCAAATCCCCTTAAACAAAAGCCTTCAATGTGCACTTTAATCACAATGTCTGAATTGTTTGATTAGTCATTTTAAAGAGCGGAGCAGAACGGTAAATCGAGGAGACGTGTGTCTTTGTCCCAAATGTTATAGAGGGCACTGGGTTTGTCCTGATTTAGCCTCTGGTGCATTACAGAGTTGACTTTAAGGTTCAGTTGTTTGTCTTTAAGTGCCACAGTGGGTTAGCACCATCTCATCTCTGCGACATTTCACACCTTTACCAACTTAGCTTATTTGATTAGACGTTCCCAGTAGTGCCGAGGAGTCGCCTCAAACCTCAAGGTGCGCCAGCTTGTGCAGTAGCCGCTCCGCGGTCTTCCTGCTTATGCCAGGTCTGCTACAACTGTGGCCATTTTTAAACTCAGGTTGAACATGCATCTTATCTCTTTAGCTTTTAATTAAAATTATTGTTTTTACCGTGTTTAATCTCTTCTTTTTCTGTTGAACTTTATCCTGTCCTAGAATGTGGTTCTTTTTACCTCTTGTATTTATTCTAATTTACAGCACTTTGGTCACGTTGGTTGTTTTAAATGTGTTTTATAAATAAATAAATGCAACTAGGGGGGCTTCACTTGCACTGCTAATTCTGTTTTTTTTCTGTCCATTATGATTTTTCTTTCCTAATTGTCTTTTTTGCCTTTTTCAGCTGTACATAATGAGATGCTGAAAGTGAAACAGAAAGTCAAGGAAGAAAAAGAAAGGGAGAAGAAAGCCTACGCCAAACTATTTTCTTGAAACTTTTGCCGGTAAAGATACGAGGTCCGCCTGTTTCATCGCTGACACTTTTTAATTCCTCCTCCTTTAAAAACTGCGAGGAAAGTGAAAAGCAACAACAGTGTGTTCGTGCAAACATGTCGGGTGGGTTTTAGATGGTAGAGACAGAGAAGATGCTCACTCAAAGTTTCCAAATTTCCAGTAGGTTTACTTTTTAGCATCGTTTAAATATCTTCACATGTTGGAATACTTGCTTGACAAGTTAAAATTTAAGGAACAAGAATGTTCTGTTTTTTTTGTGTGTGCCGAATATACTGTAGATCCTCAACATTGGCTCTCATAAACCAGTCCATAGATTTATAACAATCATGTTGTGTTATTCAAGCAAAATCACAGCATACACAAGCATTTCAGGTACCTCCTGCTTAATTTAATGTAACGTTTAAAGAAAATTCATTAAAAAGACAAACGTCTACCGTCATTCACTGGACTTACCGTGCAGTGAGGTGGGATTTGGTGACTTGTGGCCCAGCAGGTAAAACACAACGGTTAGTTGCTTCTCATCAGCAGGAAGATAAACCACAAACATTGTAATGCTTGGCTGTCATTTGAATGAAATGCTGACCTCGGGTTGCTGTGTCGTAAGATGATCCTGTAGGCCTGGCCTCCCTGTGAATTGATCATTTTAAAATGCAAACGGATTTTACGATCCGTTCTTGGTTTTGTGTTATCAGTTACCTTGAATATTTCTTTATTAAAATAACATTCTCAGTTAACGTGCAGGTCCTGATGTGGTCTGATGCTTTATTTTTTTAATCTACAGCACGTTTGTATACACCACTGGTCAAAAGTTTTAGAACACCTTCATTTTTCCACAGATATAATCAGCTGAAATGCAATGAACGACCCAAAAATGGTGAAAAGATAAAAGCAGTAACCTGCCTGAGGTTTAAATTTAAAGTTTAGGTTAGCAAAGACTGAAATAAAAAGGACATTTCACAATATTACAAATGGGCCTTCTTCAGGGAACAACTAATAGGTTACAACCTACTGATGATCTGCAGCAATTAAAGGAAATGAAGCCTTGCAGGTTGAAGCAAACAATTTGCACAGGTGTCCCTACTTCTGTTGATTACTTAAAAACTCTCAGTTTGTAGCTTTATAATAATAGGTGAACAGGTAATTGATATTTATAACAGTAGAGAATCATAAGGACTAGCTTAATTACAAACTATAGTCAAATGGAAAGGAAAGTGGGATGTTGAGGTTTCAAGGCCCAAAAGACCACCAGCCGCAGCCATTCTACGGTCCATGAATGTGTCACCATTAACAAATTACTTTGGTGCAGCTCTTTCCAGCATCTCAAGCTGGGGAAGAAAAGTTGTTTAGTTTGACAAATTCAGGTTCCTTTGCACTGTGCTGATGGAAAGCTCAGAATTTGGTACAAGCAACATGAGTCGTCAACAGTGCCAGGCCTATGGCGGCAGTGAGAGGGATTGAAATAAGTGTATACTTGATAGGCCCAATACATCTTGCTATTTAGATGTTGTTTAGTGAACACCTCTGCTGACCCCTCATGGCTGCAGTTTATCCACGTTTGGATGGACCCTTCATGCGTGATGATCCACCGTGTCTCAAGGTATGTATCACTATCGAATGGTTGCAGGTTCACAACAGTGAATTTTCTTTACTTAGGGTGGTGTGCGCCAGTCCCCAAATCTCGGCCCTATTGAACATCTTTGGTATGAGGCTGAAATGGCTCTTCACACAAAGATTGCATAGCCATCTAATCTGGAGCAACTGTGCTACACAGTCGTTTTTGTATTGTATTGCAGTAGCTTGTTGAATTCATGTTGTTCTGAAGGCCAGTGGGGCACAACACACGACTAGAGAAGTGTAACTAATAATTAAACAGGCAGTTCAGGGTATCTGTCAAGAGGAAATCGGGACGACTCTTGAGCGGTCAATCCATTGTCTGTGCCTGTAGGCTCCAGCTCCAGACTCTTGCTAGACGTCACCTGGATACTAACTTGTTGGACCTCCTTAGGTTCCTGGGCTTCATCTTCATGTTAGATAGAAGTATGTTGGGTTTACTCCTTCTTGGTTCACAGTGGTATCGGCAATGGCCGGTCCTTTTCACTGGTCCTGCTTGTCCGTTAGAATTCAGTCATCAACCACACAGTCCTGGTGCACAACCAATTAAAGACAGATAGAACTTTGTCTCTCTTTTGGGGGATTTGTTTTTTTTTCCCCGCTCTTTAACTCTCTGAGGGCTGAACATTCTTTCTGAAAAGCACACAAAGCAATAGTTTCACACATAAATCAACATAAAACGTGTTTTGCCACGTGCCGTGGCTGCTGTAGGCATCTGTTCAGGGTCTTTGGCAGGCATGGGGACAGCTTAGTGACCAGCAGGGATGCAGTCGCAGTGTGACGCAATCTGGTTTGTACCTCTTGTCATCGTCAGTGGCAGTCCTCAAAGGTGAACGCTGGTGTAGACGCATCAGCTACATGAACACGTTCAGCACCTCGATCAGCTGATGCTGGTCCCGCTCCATTTCATTTTCGATCCCTGGATCACTTGCATCAAAATCCGACAACTCAGAGTCTGATTCAGCGATGCGATGCACAAAAAGGCGTCCACAGAGTATTTTACTTTGCACGTTCGCTTTTGTCTTTCGCCAGATGTTGGTGCCATTTTAGAGGTTGTTTGCTCTTTGCTACTCACGCACGTGTAGGAAATCTCTGTCAAATCAACGAACCTAACTTTAAAGAGAGTTGAACTAAAACATAACGGTGAGTTTTGTCACAGTTTACACTCACTTACTGTCTCCTACCCCTGAATTTCAACAAAAGTCGACATCTGCCCTGAATGAGTTAAATAAGTAGATAAATAAATATGGATATACACACACACACACACACACACACCCCAGAATGACTAGAAAAGAAAGAAAATCCTGACCTAATGGTCACAGTCCTACTGCAGCATTGTGCAGGCCTATTACTGTTGGTGTTTCTTCACAAGCTTGCCTGAAAGTCCTCAGTGTTGGTGTGTCAGAGAGAGGATGTGCAGCGTTGTTCACAACGGCACTCAGTTTTCTTTTCATTCCCTCCTTTGCTCCGACCACACCTTACGGCATTTCTAAGCCCTTTTTGAGGACCTCACTGCTAACTGATGTAACGTTTAGGAGGCAGGCCGTGGTAGAAGAGTCTGATGCACTGCTACAGTTGATTTCCAGGAAAAAAAAAAAAAGCTGAAATCATGCAATGGCAGGACATGTTAGATTTGGTGCCCAATAGGGAGGCTTTCCAGTGTGCCTTCCAATAAGAGATATTGACGCTTATTCAATTTATAATACTTCACATTTTATGCTAGAAAAGACAACAGCTGCTTTCTACTGTACAAATGATTTATTTTTATTAAGACTTGGGATCGAAGCCAACACAACTCTTAACAATCTCAATCTAAAATATGCTTATTGAAAAAAAAGCAGCAATATACAGCTTTAATCATTGAGCAGAAAACTGTACAGAAAACAAATGTGGATTTTAATATATTAATGCAGTAACTGGCGTTACTCTTTGTTTATTTGACTTGAAGCTTCAGTAATTTATGCACATGAATTAGAAAATCTGTTTTTGGGATAAATTATCCTTGGAATTTTTATTAAAATGATTTACTTGTTAGTCTATGTGTGTAGCAACTATTCTGTAAAAACAAATGTTTTCCATCACAGAGAGTTCACATGCCATTGTAAGCGGGTCCTCCACCCCCCTCGGGCACCACCCAGTTGATGTTCTGACTGGGATCTTTAATGTCGCAGGTCTTGCAGTGCACACAGTTCTGGGCGTTGATCTGCAGCCTCAGTCCATCTCCCGTTTCTACTGGAACATATTCATATACCCCTGAAATCAAAAAGTATCAATTAGTGTAGGCCGCCCTCTGACGTTCACAAGGAATGTAGTGATTAACGTCATGAGGCAGAAAGTACAAAATACACAGAATTAGTTGTATCTAATAATTGAAGCATTAAAATGTGTCATACACTTTAAAAACTAAAGTAGCGTTGTGTGGTACAGCAGTACTAGAAAAGTACCAAAAACCCCACATTTTAAACTGGTGCGGTGCCAGCAGTAAATGTCTGCTTTCCTATCAATACCCCCAACCCCAATGACGTTCACTATTGTGGAAAAATGTCCATTTTGTAGACTTCATGAAATAAAACTACTCTTTGACGTGATCAGAACTTCATGCATGGGGACAAACTCACAACTTTTCTTAAACACAGTCAGGCCATTATGACTATTAAGAGGGAAGTCACCAGGGAGGCTGGAGTGAGAGGGAGAGGTTTTAGAGGACCATTTTGGTTCTGGTACTACGCTCCAAAAGATGGTACTGATACTGATGTCAAAATTTTAGTAACTGATCCAAAATATTCTCAAAAGTAAAATAAATGTGTATTTTTTCACCCTCTGATAGTGGTCAACAGAGGGCTAGATCCCTGGTGAAAGATTACAAAAAAACAATTAATCTACTATATACAGTCATATGAAAAAGTTTGGGAACCGCTCCTAATTCTTTGGATTATTGTTCAGCATTGGCCGAGCTTTCAAAGTAGCAACTTCCTTTTAATATACGACATGCCGTATGGAAACAGTAGCATTTCAGCAGTGACATTAAGTTTATTAGATTAACAGAAAATATGCAATATGCGTCAAAACAAAATTAGACAAGTGCATAAATGTGGGCACCCCAACAAAATTTGACAGTAGGTAGCAGGTGTTTTTCTTGAAATGCGGTGTTCTTCTTCCGCCATGCAAAGCGCTTTTTGTTATGACGAAATAACTCCATTTTTGTCTCATAAGTCCAAAGCACTTTGTTCCAAAATGAATCTGGCTCATCTAAATGAGCATTGGCATACAACAAGCGACTCTGTTTGTGGCGTGAGTGCAGAAAGGGCTTCTTTCTCATCACCCTGCCATACAGATGTTCTTTGTGCAAATTACGCTGAATTGTAGAACAATGTACAGATACACCATCTGCAGCGAGATGTTCTTGTTGGTCTTTGGAGGTGATCTGTGGGTTGTCTGTAACCATTCTCACAATCCTGCACATATGCCACTCCTGTATTTTTCTTGGCCTGCCAGACCAGCTGGGTTTAACAGCAACTGTGCCTGTGGGCTTCCATTTGCTGATTACATTCCTTACAGTTGAAACCTCTGAGCTCGCTTTTTGTAACCTTTCCCTAAGCCATGAGACTGAACAATCTTTGTTTTCAGATCTTTTGAAAGTTGCTTTAAGGATCCCATGCTGTCTGTCACTCTTCAGAGGAGAGTCAAAGGGAAGGAAGCACAACTTTCTCTTGCCCACCTTAAATACCTTTTCTCATGATTGGACACACCTGTCTATGAAGTTCAAGGCATAACAAGCTAATCCAACCAATTTGGTGTTGCAAGTAATCCGCATTGAGCAGTGACAGGCATTCGAATCAGCAACATTTCAAGGGTACTGCACAGCCAGTTTTTCACATTTGATTTAATTTCATACAACTAAATACTGCGTCACTAAAAGTCTTTTTTCAGAAAACACCCAGTACTCAGAAGTTCCTAGGAAATGAAAGACATACCACTGTTATCTTTTTTTTGTTGAAAGGAGAGTCAATTATTATGCAGGCTGAGAGGGGTTCCCAAACTTTTTCATATGACTGTAGATATAAAATCCTAAGCCTAAAAGTGCAACGATTTTGTGTCAGGTTTTTTGTCACGCTTTGAATCGGGCTTATTTTAATACCCACATATATATGTGTGGTGCCACTTTTCAGAATTTATCAAACTTTAATGTGATGTTGTTAGATTTTCACATTCTTATTCTGTCATTAAATTATAAATTGACAGGACTTTGTGCTAAAAGATTTAACCACGCCCGGGGCCGGAAATAAAACACAAAGAGTAGGACAGCTGCTGTACAGGCTTTTAAATGTGCGAAGTGCCACACAAGATGCAGATCCCACGGCACGGTGGCAGCAGCAAGCCAGCAGCTGATCGAGCAAAGAGGAGGTAAAAAAAAATATATATATATATATATATATATATATAAAATTTGTTTCCCATTGTATCACAGTTTAAGAGGGGGTTTCGGAGGAGCGACTGTGTCTCCTTGGGGTGCGTTCAGACCCCTTCTTCACAATGTGAGCGGCAGAGACACGAAATGGCTGGCGTGTAGTACAGGCCGGGGGAGTTGGCGAGCGAAGCGAGCAGGGGGAACCCCCAAGTAAATAAATAAAATCATATAATCAGTGATCTTGAAATAAAAACATTACCCAGCATCCCCATTTTTTCAACGTTTTGTGGAAAGGAGTAGCTTTGACCCCCTGTATCCCAATAGGGGGTGAACCTCGGGGGTCGGTTGATTGTGGCATGCACAACTTCAAGTCTGTTGGATAATTTTTGTGAAAGACCCCTACTCTTTTTATCATTAGGGTGTAATTTCCTGAACAAAATACGGTCCATTAAAATTAGCGGTTTTCATGTCTAGAGGGCAAAAAAGCCCAAAAAACCTTAACGTGTTGCATAACTAGACATCAAGACTCTTCCCCCGGGGATAAATACATTTCTATGTAGCAGTATGTAGGGCTTTCTTCATATCAGTGAGGAGGTCATTTTCTAAATCCAGTCAGGGTTGCAGGGGGTGTTGGAGATTACCCAATCTGGCATAGGACAAGTGGCAGGAACAAACCCTGCACAGGGCGCCAGTCACACCCAGGGCCAATGTAATATCGCCAATCCATCTAACATGCGGGTCTTTGGACTGTAGGCGGAAACTCACGCAGGGAGGACAAGCGATGTAAACCCTGGTCTCCTAACTGCGAGGCAGCAGCGCTACCACTGGGCTAATGTGCCACCTGAGTCAGGTGGTGATTTTAAAGTGTTTGTAAGGAATTCTTTTGAACACAAAACAATGCTCTTTATGAAACAACAAGTGAATGGCAAAAGGCATTGGCATGGAATGTTCCTATTGAGCAGGTTAGCTATGAGGATTCCGCTGTGTTTAGGCAAACAGTAATGAAAATGGCCAGGACAAAACTGCAAAAGTGAGCATATTTATTTGAGATACATTTTATGGCCAAAACGATGTTGATAGCCCTCCAGATAACTGAAATATCTGACTCGGTCACACCCATTGTTAACAGATGCATAAAATCAAACACATAGCCATGTAATCTCCATTGACAAGAGAGTGGGTCGTACTGAAGAGCTCAATGGACTTTAAATGTGTCACTTTCACAGGATGCCACCTTTGCCACAAGTCAGTACATGAAATTTCTACTTGCTAGGTGTACCCCGGTCACCTATAAGTGTCATTATTGTGAAGTGAAGTATCAAGGAGCAACAAAAGCTCAGCCATGCAGCCTCACACTGTGGGACACCGAGTGTGTAAAAATCACTTATCCTCTGTTGCATCACAGCAGGACTCCAAACTGCCTCTGGAAACAACATCAGCACAAGAACTGTGGGGCGGGAGCTTCATGAAATGAGCTTCCATGGTTGAGCATGGTCGAGGGCAGCACGGTGGCGCAGTGGTAGCGCTGCTGCTTCACAGTAAGAAGACCTGGGTTCACTACCTGGGCCCTCCCTGTGTGGAGTTTGCATGTTCTCCCCGTGTCTGCGTGAGTTTCCTCCCACAGTCCAAAAACATGCAGGTTAGGTGCATTGGCGATCCTAAATTGTGCTTGGTGTGTGCCCTGTGGTGGGCTGGTGGCCTGCACGGAGTTTGTTTCTGCCTCGCAACCCTGTGCTGGCTGGGATTGGCTCCAGCAGACCCCCGTGACCCTGTGTTAGGATATAGTGGGTTGGGTTGAGCACACAAGCCCAAGGTCACGATGTACAATGCCAAATGTTGGCTGGAGTGGTTAAAAACACAGCACCACTGTAATGAATGAGGCTTCACTATCTGGCAGTCTGATGGACCATTCTGGGTTTGGTGGAGGCCACGTGAATGCTGCCTTCCAGACTGCGACGTCTTATTGTCAAGGCTGCATAACAGACTGGGGCCATTTTCCAGGGTTTGAGCTAAGCACCTTGGGTCTGGTGAAGCGTACTGTTAAGGCTACAGCATACAAAAACTTTTGAGACCAAGGGTCCTCAATCACAGTCCTGGAGGGCCGCAGTGGCTGCAGGTTTTTATTCCAATTAGTTTCCTAATTAGAAGGCAGTCCGTACTGATAGTGAAACTTGCAATTGAATTATTTAGCTTGTTAATGCTTGCATTCATCCAAAAGCAATTTGAATTGCACTGTAGAGTTTCCTTCTGTGAGAACGTTATCCATGTGTTTTGTGGACCAGAATAAATTTAAACTTAATTATCCTTCCAATTCCCCTCTCATTCATTTCTAAACTTTTTTTTTATCACAGATACTTCATGGTAAGCATGTGAGGTGGAGAGCTGCTGGTTTATTGGTTATCTGCATCTCATTATCAACTAATGTCTGATTAAGAAAACAGGCAACAATTAAAACTTAAATGCAGCTGCTAAAATCTAAAATAGGCAATTAAGGGTTCTGAATGGTAACAGGCAAGAGAACTCAAATTACGCTCAAAAAAACGTATTGCTTTAGTGGTAAATAAAAGGGTCCTAATTAAGAAAACGGTTAAAGTGAACACCTGCACCCATAGCAGACCTCCAGGACTGTCACTGAGGACCTCTGATGTACAAAGTAACTACAATTTGTATTTGATGAATGAACGCACTAACAAGGCAAGGCATAGAGTTAAACATCAACTATCAAACTATCATTATCAGCAAGGACGGAGTTCTAATTAGGACACTGGCTGGAATGAAAACCTGTAGCCACTGTGGCCCTCCAGGACCGTGATTGAGGACCCCTTCTTCTTCTTTCGGCTGCTCCCGTTAGGGGTTGCCACAGCGGGTCATCTTCTTCCATATCTTTCTGTCCTCTGCATCTTGTTCTGTTACACCCATCACCTGCATGTCCTCTCTCATCACATGCATAAACCTTCTCTTGGCAGCTCTATCCTTAGCATCCTTCTCCCAATATACCCAGCATCTCTCCTCTGCACATGTCCAAACCAACGCAATCTTGCCTCTCTGACTTTGACTCTCAACCATCCAACCTAAGCCGACCCTCTAATGTCAATGCAAATCTTGGCATCTTTAACTCTGCCACCTCCAGCTCTGTCTCCTGCTTTCTGGTCAGTGCCACCGTCTCCAGCCCATATAACATAGCTGGTCTCACTACCGTCCTGTAGACCTTCCCTTTCACTCTTGCTGATACCCGTCTGTCACAAATCACTCCTGACACTCTTCTCCACCCTGCCTGCACTGTCATCTTCACCTCTCTTCCACAATGCCCATTACTCTGTACTGTTGATCCCAAGTATTTAAACTCATCCACCTTCGCCAACTCTACTCCCTGCATCCTCACTTTTCCATTGACTGCCCTCTCATTCACACACATGTATTATGTCTGATTGAGGACCCCTGTTTTAGACAAATGTGCTGTCCTAACTTTAAGGCAACTGTTTGGGGGAAGGCCCCTTTCTGTGTACAAAGCCAGGTCTACATACACAGCGCTCTGACCTCAACCCTGTTGAATGCCATTAGGATGAGCTGCACTGCCAAGTGCGAGCCAGCTCTACTACAGCCAGTCAATTCAATTGACCACAGGTGGGCACCACACAAGGTGTAGAAACAACTCAACAGGATGCACCTGAGCAATGACTCCGAATCCTTGTGTCAATTGAATACTTCAGTTTTTTTACTTTTAATAAATTTGCAAAAATTTCTACTCTCCTGTTTTCGCTTTGTCATTCGGGGTTATCAAGTATTGCTTGACAAGGAACAAAATGAATTTAAATGATTTTAGCACAAGGCTACAACTTAAAATGTGTAAAAAGTGAAGGGGTCTGAACACATTCACATTCCGACCTTGACAGTATATTTGAGCGTGTTGTGTGGTGGCCTGGCACCCAGACCATGGAGTGGTAGTGCCCAGTGCTGCTGGGAATGGCTCCAACTTCTTGCAAAACTGTGAAACTACAGGGTGGTAATACTGAGAAAACAAACAAGGCAAAGGTAAAGCTGTCAGCTTGTGAAGTGCAGACATTACACAGATTAAACATTCAGAGTCTGGTCTGCCCTCTTAAACGCCAGTGTAATACATTAAAATCAGAATGCCTGTCTGTTCAGATGATCATTGGGTAATATAGAAAATGAAATGAAACAATGAATTAAACATACCTGCAGGACAAAATCTCTGCTCCGGCCCATCGTAGATGCTTAGATTTCTGTTTACCGGTACGCTGTCATCCATTAACGTCAAGTGGGCGGGCTGGTCATGTTCATGATTAGTTCCACTTAAAGCCACGGAGGACAGAAGATCAAAGCTAATCTTGCCATCAGGTTTGGGGTATTCTATCGGGGTGCAGTCTTTAGCTGGTTTCAACTGATGTGCGTCAAGGCCTGAATAAGGAAGGGGAAAGGCATTGTGATATACAGCAGTACTGCAACTTCAAATACGACAAGCACTGAAACTAACATCTGAGTGGCATTAAAGTAGTAATTTCAAACAATGTTGAATGTGACATTAAATTAATACTTAAAATCAGGAAATGTTATTTATTATGTGTGAAATTACAGCAACACTTGTAAAATTCACAACAGAAAACTACAATGACCTAAATATTACAAAAAGTTATTATACATCAATCTAAAGGGAGGGAGGGATGGACAAAAGGAGAATTCAAAGTTCAAAATAAACAAAGGAAACATCAATCTTACCATCTAACGAACCTGATGGACTGAATAGTCTCCTCTCATTTGTCAAATTTGTTAAGTTCTTATGTACCTTCTATGGGCCTTTTTACACAAGTTTGTAACCTTGCCGCTCAGGTGGCGTGACTGGTCCACTTGGCATTCCCTTTTCACGCTCTACAGTACATCCCAACGGTCTCTTCATCAAACGTGCTACTCTCGATGTAACATGTTGTTACACCCCTATGAAACCACTGGAAAACATGTGGCCTTCTTCAAACTTGGTGGCTTCAGGAACATTGCCTAGAAAAAGTATTCACCCCCTTGGAAGTTTTCACATTTTATTCTTATACAACACTGAATCACAGTTGATATGGTTTTGATTTTTTCTGCACTGTTCAACAGAAAAAGAATTTTTAATGTCAGAATGGAAATGGATCTCTGCAAAGTGGTCTAAATTGATCAAAAATATAAAATAATTGACTGCATAAGTATTCACCCCCTTTAATATGACACCTCTAAATCATTACTGGTTTAGTCCCTGAATTAGTTCAGTGGGTATCACCTGTCAGTGGCCTCAGTTGATTATAGTATAGATGCCCTTATATGTGGAAGGGCTAACTTGTGGGCTAACCTACGCCAGGAAGACAAAAGACACTCCAAGCAACTCCATGAAAAGGGGAATGAAAAGCACAAATTAGGGGCAAAGACAAGAAAATATCCAAGTCACTGAAATAATTTCTTTGGATTCCTGTTAAATTAGTTTTTAAGAAACTGAAAGAGTATGGCAGTTCCCGAAAATCTGTTCCAAAGGGTGAATACTTTTTAGAAGCCCTGTATCTCAGCACAACCCGAGTCCCACTTACCTTGTGAGGCTTAACACACTCCTGGTGGCCCCAAGATAGCCCTTTCTTTGTAAAATTCAGCATAGGCCCAAATATATTTTACTGGACGACCATGCTGCCTGCCATTGGCTATGGGGATGTCTTCTAATCTCTGTTCCCATTTGCCTTGCTGATTGATACTCCTCCACTGTGTAATTACTTCTGTGCCATTCTCTCTCCATAAGCAGGGTACGTGTCCCCTGGCAGAGTCCTCTTTACTAACGCAATCTGTAACATTCCTACCAGTTTCTGCAACTACTTGTAATTCTGCCATCCACTTGTGTAACACTCACAAATTAAACATTTATTCACAACAATTACACCTTACCTTTATGTTTCAGGGTCCATGGCTCTTTGCCTCTGAGTAACCAATAAAATATTCCTGTGTAAATCATTCCCCCGTAAACTCCCAAAGCTGTATGACAAGAGGGCCTTATGTTTCTAACAGCATACAGCTCCTTCCAAATCCAGGAATTTTTTAAGTTCTCCTCATATTCGGGGACATGCATTCCTAGATAAAAATATCAAATTTAATTTTAGAATTGTGAGAAATGATTCTTTGTCATGTTGCTATTATACAGATATTTAACTATCATTATTGAGGCAAGAAATGTACAAGATGAAAATACATTATTCTAAGTAAATGAATTCTATAGGGAGGCCCCCTGGACTCAAAGATGTTCCATTAAAATTTTACTGCATTGCAAGAAGAGTGTGTTTGCATTCAACTTGATGGCAGAATATAGCCAGCAATTTACTGTATATCAACTTGCATGCTGGCACTTATTCCTCTTTACATATATTTGCTTAGAAGACTGTACAAAAGTGGTCAACATAATTGAGTAACATCAGTCTGGAGAACTGTTTGGAAACAAATGTTACAGGACAAGGGTACAAAATTGATCAGCACTAGTGAAGAGCTCAGAACAAAATACAAGTGAATGTTACTTCCTTGTTCCAAAAACTTAACTGCTAATAACAGTTAGATACTATAAAACTTCACCAAACAGGAGGGTCTTCAAACGCTTCTTAAGAGGGAGTCAGAATGCTGAATTGAGGTGTCCAGCTTGTTTCACCATTTTGTAATAAGTGCATATGTTTAATCTGTCACTGTGCTCTGTACAAAAATATTTTATAAATCTTTTTTTTTTTTTACACTCACATGTACAGCTAACACAAAGCCAGATTTAGCACACAGGAGTTCACCATATAAGCATTTTAAGACAAGACAAGTTAGGGACAATTCGAAATGGGCAGTCAGACTGATGGCTATTGTATACTATTTCTCTGTGTCAAACTCAGCATGAAACTGTATCATCTTTGCCTTGTTTGGAATGGCATGATTAGCCAAAGTGTGGGCCTGCACATGAAGAAAGAGTATAAAGACTTGGAACATTGCCCGGCACACCTTTGAAGCCGACAGACAGATGGGAGATAATGTCATCCGATCTGGAAAATCCTTTCAACATAGCGACAAAAATGGCAGACTCTACACATCGGGCCCCCACTTCCGAAGGTCTTGTCATGGCTTCCTTAGTCTGTTATGCCGCGTAATCAGTCATTAAAGAAAGATAAGTTATTTTCCCCCGCTGGATACACATTTGGAAAGAGTCTAGATTGAGATTTAATGCGACACAGAGGAGGCATTACCAGATGCTGTTTATCAGCATACCTGAGAGGGTGAGAAGGAGCATAGGACCTCACAACAGTCTCCATATACATTGGTGCTGACCCACCGACTACTCTGCAGACAAACAGTAAGGTTTGAACTTAATACATGCCACTACAGGCATCCAATGTAATTATCTAAAAAGAGAAGTGACAAGTGCCCACCTCAGCTGTTGAACACCAGTTGTGCGATGTATTTTGAATCATCTGCAGTGGCTTGGTGACACAAGCTGTTACTCCTGCCAGCAGAAAGCTGCCGTAGTCTTGACATGACAAGACCAAAGGCTGGACCAGGAGTTGTTCTGCATATTCTGTCAGATATGATCTGATCTTGTGGATGTTGTAGACCTTTAATTTGAGCTTTCCAACTTCAAGGAGCTGAAACAGCATTACAGAATTGAGACAACTAATGTTATATGTCTGCGGTAGGCTGGTGCCCTGCCCGGGGTTTATTTCCTGCCTTATTCTGCCTACAAGAATAACTGGTGGCTTGGAGTTGAAAACAAAAGGCTGTGATATATGAGAAAACAAGGCAGGGCTTGACAACTAAAAACTAAGGGTGCTAAGGCTTAAGCAGGCCTTATGGTGACTTTCAAGGAAAAATTTGCTGAAAAAGGTCAGCAAATTCACAGTGAAAATCACTTTGGCAAATTTGGCAATTAATACTAGTAGGAGCATCACTACTAACCACTAAACTGGCATGACATAGTGCTATGGCAAATCTTAAGACTCTGTATAAATCATCATTACTATGCTATAACGAACAGAGGGTGCTTGTCCGAGGGTGACGTGACATTCAGTTAGGTTCCATATTGTGTTGTACTGTATCTACCTAGCTTCACACAATGCCACCATTGCTACTCCATTCTAGTAAAATGAAACAGTTTTAATTCAAATGAACAAAAGGGCAAATAAGTGGCAAATCCTTTCAGTTATTTCTTAATCACATGAGATAATGTATGAAAAATGGTTTATTGGAGAATGGAATAATTAGGGCTGGGCGATATGGAAAAAATATTATCACAATATTTTTTTTTCATATCAGTCGATATCGATATATATCACAATATAAATCAAACCACTATTTCTGTCAAAATAAAGGTAAAGGTTCCTTGAGGGAGATGTGAAGATATCATAAGGTTAATGTTGGTTTAAATATTATTTATTTTCTGTCAGAAGCTGATTATGACAAATGTACTGTATAACATTATACAACTGTATTTTAAATAAATAAAATAGGTATATACTGTATAATAAACTAAAATCTGAATTCTGACCAGTCGAAAGCTTCCAAGTGTTACAGGAGAACACAAACAAAATGCACAACTAAATTCTTTGGTCAATTCCAAATAAATAAAATAGGGAATACAAAATAAAAAACTCAGTTTTGACCAGTCAAAAGCTTTCACGTTTTTTCACACTAAATTTGTTGGTCAACTCCAAGTAAATAAAATAAAAACTTAATTCTAACATCCTAAATCTAAAACTAAAATCTTAAAGCTTCCAAGTTTTATAGGAGAACAATGTAAATTCTTTGGTCAATTCCAAATAAATAAAATAGGTAGTAATACAAACTAAAATCTCAAAAAACTACCTCTATATTGTATCCTTTCCTATGTATAGATTCAAACCGTTTTAAATGGTTGGGAACCAAACCCACAAATAAACGAGACAAAAACATTCTGTACCTGTCCTGAGTACAAATTCAAGCAGCTTTCAAATGTAAACGAAGGAGAACATAAACAAAATTGACACAGTCACTCAATTGTAGTCAGCTTCGGCACCAAGGCAAAAAAGAAAGGCACAAGAAATCCCCGTCAGCGCAGCACTTGCTTGGGTCTGGAACTGTAAAGTCTTGCACTGTGTGTGCTCTAAAGGTTGGCACTGCTCGGATGGCACAGAAGATCAGTAGTGGAAACATGCTTTCGACACAATTTGCAGTGCACACTACTCTGCTTCTTGTAGGACTTTAAATAGCCAGAGTATTTCCATCCTACTGAATTCCTTGGACCTTTCTTTTCAACAATGTCCTCACCTTTTGGGCCTTGAGCTGTGTCCACTGGGGTGTCTTCTTTGGTAACACTAATTTTTTTGAGTCATCATTAACATTTTCTGTTGTTATTTTCTCCTTTATTTTGCTCCTACTCCTGACATATGTGGCTGCTGCAACGCAAAAATTAGCAAATGTGTTGCTGCCAGCTGAAGCAGCACGGTGGCGCAGTGGTAGGCACTGCTGCCTCGCAGTTAGGAGACCTGGGTTCGCTTCCCAGGTCCTCCCTGCGTGGAGTTTGCATGTTCTCCCTGTGTCTGTGTGGGTTTCCTCCCACAGTCCAAAGACATGCAGGTTAGGTGCATTGGTGATCCTAAATTCTCCCTAGTGTGTGCTTGGTGTGTGTGTGTCCTGCGGTGTGCTGGCGCCCTGCCCAATATTTGTTCCTGCCTTGCGCCCTGTGCTGGCTGGGATTGGCTCCAGCGGACCCCCGTGACCCTGTGTTAGGATATAGCAGGTTGGACACTGACTGACTGACTGCTGCCAGCTCTGTGCTGTGTGTGTCGTCAACCTAATGTGGTGTTCGGCATGACGCTATTCTCATTATCATTGGTTTTTCGTGTTCTCTGTCAAAACATGGAATTCAGTTATATTGACTTTCTGTTGACAATTACTTATGTTTCTTCTGAGGAAATGTTATTTTACGATAATTATCTTTATTGTTTTATATCCCAGACCTAGGAACAATACAGATTTTGATAGTGAAGAGGTTTAACAGTCTGTTTTGGTGAACTTATATGCCCCCAAACCCCTCAGAAGTGACCAGTGAACATTAACACCAAATCTAAGGGATCATAATAGGAATACAACATGTTATTATCATCTATCTATACTATCATTTAAATAAAAGTCTGTTGTGAGGAAAGGACATCAGTAAGGTAAATAGTAGTATGCAATTGTTGACAATTAATTTGCTACACATAAAACTTTGCATGAGAAATATTCAAAAACACATAAGAAATATTTACCTGCTGTTTCTGAATGGAAATTCTCGTCAGTGATTTTCTGGAAAATAGTTTCAGCTGCTAACATACCACTCTTAATGGCGGTGTGAGTCCCTTTAATTTTAGGGACATTCATGAAACCAGGACTACATCCAACTAATAAGCCACCAGGAAAAGTAAGCCGGGGAATTGACTGAAAAAAAAAAAAAAAAGTTTCAAAGATGGATTTTTCCAGCCTAACTTTTATATAACAAAAAATTAGTTTCTGGTTTTCTGCAGGCAGCCTAGTTTCTTCCAACATCCTAAGGAAGTTCAGGCTTGGCTGACAAGTGACTCTAAATTGGTCTTGTACAGGTGAGTGTGACTCTGTGAATGACTGAACATTAGAGAAACTGTGATGATAACAGGCCATTCAGTGCCAACTACTTGTTCATCCTATCCCCCGAGATCATCCAAAATAACATTGAGATTTGAAGGTCCCCGAACTCCTACTAATTTTGCCACCTCTTAATCTTCATTCTTTTACAAGGAAATGTTTCAGCTGTTTTAGTGTCTCTCATAGCTTATAGCTCTCAATCCTGGAATCAGCCTAATCACACTCTTCTGAACTTTCTCTAGAGCTGCTATGCCCTTTTTATAATATGGAGACCAAAACTGAACACAGTACTCCAGCTGAGGCTTCATCAGTGCATCATATAACTTAATCACGACCTTCCCCTTTACTTGTATTCCACACATTATGATGCACAATCTAACATCCTATTAGCTTTCTTGACCTCTTTTGTCCACTGTCTTGATTTGGATAGTAATTACTCCACTATGACTCCCAGGTCCTTCTCATATGGGGTACTTTTGAGTTTTTAAGTCTAAAATTGCACTGAATGGTGCCCTGTGATGTACTGGTGCCTCATCTTGGACTGGTTACATGTCTTGCAATTGATGCTGCCAGAATTGTTTTGTACTAACTGAAACTCTAGAATAAGTACATTCTCAAAATGAATGGAAAAAACTATCAGAAGGCAATTAATTGCTTGCATTAAAAAATATATATATACCTGGAAACCACCTTCATTTAGAGCTCTAGCTCCATATGCAATTCTGTGACCTCCTTCCAGAGTTGGAACTATTGCTGGATGATGTTTCCACCTTTGAAATTCTCGGAATGGACTCAGGTATGGGTTCTGATAATCCAGGCCAACCTTGAAGAAAAATATAAGAGGAATATAGCAATGCAGGTGAGTTTTCAGGTTTTTGCAACTGACTATTTTAAAATAAAGGTTGATTAAATCAAATTCTTTAATTTATTTCTAATGGGCCAAGGCATTACTTGGAAAAAAAAAATCTAAAAATATGCTTACTCTGGAAACCGTACGTTAATTATATTCAATAAATGTTAACTATGAAGCATGTACTGCTAGAGTTATGTGTGCCTCCAGTAGTTAAACCTAATTTTATTTTTCCCCCTAATGCATTGGTCAAGAGTCCTGTCTTCATTCTAGAAGCAAACTAATATTGGAATGCATGTTCTGTGTATGATGTGTGCTGAATTTTCCAGAAGTATTTATTTAAAAATATTATAGCAAAAAATGCATCAGTTTTGCCTGTTCTGAGCATACCACTGATAACTGACACGTGGATTTTGCAATATGAGTAACGTGAGGTTTGTTCTCTTTTTTCCATGGATGTTTCTCATATCATTTGATATTCACAGCACTGGTCACCTTGGGATTCTGTTACGTCATTAACTTCTGCATGAAGACATGAGATTAATTTTTTTTCTTGACCATTACTACAAACTACATAGGGTAAATAACATATAAGAAAAATATTTTTTGGGTGGAGTATTCCTTTAATGAAAAGATTCTCTTTCGCACCTTTAATATAAACATACATTTTGCCTGAATTTTCAAGTGTGTCAAAACAAGGTATTATTTTACTGTTATAAATGAAACTCCTTTATTAGCAACTCCTAATACTGACAGACATTTTCAGGAACGTTTGGAAATTTTTTAGAATTACAGCTTAAATATAGATTTTGGAAATATATACAAATTAGTTTTTAGTGTATTTGTTTTCATGTAACTAATTTTTAATACTACATTTATTAATAATGGTTTATATTAATGTGATTTGAAAACTATATAATTTTTCCCTCTTGAAACTTAAAATATATTTATCATATTGTTTTTGTAATCTCAAATAGCTTATGTAATGCAGGACATAAGTAAGGCCTTTTTGGGGCGAAAATACATAAGAAGTAGTTCATGGTCATTGAGATGAAACTAACTATATTTGAGAAAACATTTTTAATATTATAATATAAATTAAGAAATATAAAAGTGGTCTTACGACAAAGCCAATGGCCACCAATGGTTCTCCTTCATTTAAATGATACATAAATGATCCCCCATAAGAATGTCTGTCCAGAGGCCAGCCAACTGTGTGTTCTATTTTGCCAGGTTTCCATTTTTTCTCATCCACAATCCAAAGCTGAGTAGAAAAGGGAGAACTTCAGAACCAATAAATGGGAATTAAAGTCTCAACATCCAATGGCTATATATTATAAAAGAATATATAATCAAAACTGGGGTATTATTTATCACATGATTAGTTTAACCTTATTAATTAATTATATTTGTTAAGACAAAAAACAACTGGAAATGCAACTATACTAGGTAAGGTGATAATTGATTTTTGTGTAGCACTCTTTGTTAAGTACAGACTCTGAGTACATGCACAAAGTTAAAACGATATAGTCCAAAAAACCTTATAGCATGCACAAAAACCATAACTACATTAAACCAATAATAAACAAGAACAATTTCAATTTGATATAAACAAATCAGGAGACTATATAGTCCTTTATAATTAGGATAGGGCCAGTTGACGACAGAAGCAGTCAGCAGTATTCCAGTAGAAATACAGGGTGGGCCATTTATATGGATACACCTTAATAAAATGGGAATGGTTGGTGATATTAACTTCCTGTTTGTGGCACATTAGTATATGTGAGGGTGGAAACTTTTCAAGATGGGTGGTGACCATGGTGGCCATTTTGAAGTCGGCCATTTTGGATCCAACTTTTGTTTTTTCAATAGGAAGAGGGTCATGTGACACATCAAACTTATTGGGAATTTCACAAGAAAAACAATGGTGTGCTTGGTTTTAACGTAACTTTATTCTTTCATGAGTTATTTACAAGTTTCTGACCACTTATAAAATGTGTTCAATGTGCTGCCCATTGTGTTGGATTGTCAATGCAACCCTCTTCTCCCACTCTTCACACACTGATAGCAACACCGCAGGAGAAATGCTAGCACAGGCTTCCAGTATCCATAGTTTCAGGTGCTGCACATCTCGTATCTTCACAGCATAGACAATTGCCTTCAGATGACCCCAAAGATAAAAGTCTAAGGGGGTCAGATCGGGAGACCTTGGGGGCCATTCAACTGGCCCACGACGACCAATTCACTTTCCAGGAAACTGTTCATCTAGGAATGCTCGGACCTGACACCCATAATGTGGTGGTGCACCATCTTGCTGGAAAAACTCAGGGAATGTGCCAGCTTCAGTGCATAAAGAGGGAAACACATCATCATTTAGGAATTTCGCATATCCAGTGGCCTTGAGGTTTCCATTGATGAAGAATGGCCCCACTATCTTTGTACCCCATATACCACACCATACCATCAATTTTTTTGTTCCAACAGTCTTGGAGGGATCTATCCAATGTGGGTTAGTGTCAGACAAATAGCGGTGGTTTTGTTTGTTAACACAAACACAATGGGCAGCACATTGAACACATTTTATAAGTGGTCAGAAACTTGTATATAACTCATGAAAGAATAAAGTTACGTTAGGTATAGACATCTGTAGACATCTGGAGGGTAACAGTCACATCTCAACAATTTGGTAGGCAAAACTGTGCAAGCTTAGTGGGCTCAAATCATGAGCATCATTAAATGATACATTGTAATGGTACTTATAAAGTTATTTACCTCTTTCAGTCCTATTGCGTATGTCTGAGGATCACAGTTCTCTCTCAAGTTGAACTTTTTATATAGCTGCTTTGCCAAATGTCCATGGCAACCTTCACTGAATATTGTTATTTTAGCATGAAGCTCCATTCCTCTTTCAAATACTTCCTGTACATTGAAAAAAATAATAATATCAGTCTTTAAATTCATTAATCGTGCATATTTATTATTATTTCTTTTTCATTTTCACCAGCCAAGTAACATACAAAGTCTGAATTAGTGTAAGCCACCCTAATTCGGTGTGTTCATAAGAAATGCAATGATTTATATTCTGAGGTAGAAGTAAATAATAAACAAGAATAGATTTGACAAATATCTGAAATATTAAAATGTGTGATCAGCATCCTCGAAATAGCATAAAAAAGACTCCACATGCTTATATTACTTATCCTCATTTGTTTCAAAGTTTTGTAAAAAGGAGTAACTTTGACCCCATGTATCCCCCTAGAGCAGGGGTGGACAACTATTTTTTATGGGGGCCACATGAGAAAACCAGCTAGTTGAGTAGGACACAATACATTCTGTCAATTGTTAAATTATGGTAAACATGGTATATTTCTTATATTCTCCATAATAAAATTGATATAAACCACATATTCACAGGTTTTGCGTGATTTACTGAACCAAGGAACATACGCACACTATAGCATGCTTTCTAACACAACCTACAATTCCTGATTGTGAAAAGCAAAAAAACAAAATAAGAAATACGTTTTACTACATTAATCACTGATAAAGGTATTTTACTATCTTTGTACCTTTGACAGCTTAGTGGGAAGAATTAAATCTCTGATGAGCTTCAACTAGTGCACTGAAGTTAGCTGTAACTGCTGATATTGCTATTCGCAGTACAGCAGACAGATGGTCATCACTGAGAGAAGATCTGTACCTGAATTTGTTGAATTTCATTGCTGAGAATGTCTGTTCGCATTATGTATGTTGATCCAAAGAGGACAAGCATTCTCTGAACTAGTCTTCTCAAGTGTGGGAAATTCTTCTTTTTAAAAGTAATGGCACAGACTTGAAGTGTTCTGTCAGCAATGCATCAGACTGCAAGTCTTTAAGTTCAAGTTGCACTGGGGACACTGTCCAGGAGATGGAGAAGAGATGGTGACCATTTTAGTTTCCACTGCTTTAAAGTCTTCAAGTTTCTAGGAAAGCTCACCCTGCAGTGCATAGAACATGGCCGCATATTTTTTAAGCTGATCAGCGGACAGATTCCTCCCTCTCAGTGTGGGAAGGTGTGTCAATGTGTTCCTCTCTATTTGTTGACAGAGAAGCAGCAGCTTCCTCATGAAGGCATTGAATAGGCTCTGCATATCATGTGGAAATTGACATTTGCCTTGCAATTTTGTATTCAGTTCATTCATTAGTGCAGTCAGATCCACAGCAAATGTTAAATCTGACAGCCACTCAGTGCTGCCTAGATCAGGGATGGGTTTTTCCTTCATTTGACAAAACTCCTAAATCTCTGACTTCAGATCTCAGATCTCTTTGAGCACTTTGCCCAAGCTTAGCCACCTCAAAGCTGTGTGTGTCCCAGGTCAGTGTGATCTGTCTCATGTTCCTCCACCAGTGTAACAAATGGTCTGTGATTTAATGCCCTAGCCCTGAGGAAATTGACAGTGTTTATTACAACCTCAACCACATGAGGTGGAGTGGTGGCTCTGAGGCTAGGGATCTGTTTGCCGGTAATCAGAAGGTTGCTAGTTTGAATCCCTTAAATGCCGGAAGTGACTCTACTCCGCTGGGCCCTTGAGCAAGACCCTTAACTTGCAATTGCTTTGACCTGGGTATGATGTTAAGTAGGTCCTCCAGTTTTGGGCTGGGTTATTCTCAGCCACTTTTTTGTGCATTCTTTTTAAATGTCCAAAATGTTTGCATGTCAAATTAGGAGAACCATCAGTTGTCACACCAACTCTTTCCACTGCAGTCCTGACTTTTGCATGCACATACTGACTTCAAAAAATAAATCCTTACGGTTCACAAACTGCATAGAAGCCAGTTCTTCTGTCATTTCAAAGTCTTTCATTACTCCTTTCACAAAAATCAGCAGCTATGTGGTGTTATGAACATCACAGCTCTCATCCAAGGCCAAGGGGAAGAAGTCGACATTTTCCACCATGCCTTTTAGCTGTAGTACCACATTCTCTGCAGTTTCCTCAATCCATCTTGTAACTGCTGCAGTGGGCTGGCGCCCTGCCCAGGGTTTGTTTCCTGCCTTGCACCCTGTGTTGGCTGGGATTGGCTCCGGCAGACCCCCGTGACCCTGTTTTTGGGATATAGCGGGCTGGATAATGGATGGATGGATGGAGTATATAGAAGGTGACAATGTTTAGAATGCTGTAATTCATCAATAAATATTTTTTTTTTATCAATCTGGTTATTTTTGTGTCTCACCTCGTATATAATTTGAGGGGGTTTTCTTGTGTTGGTGAGTGAGGAAGCACCAAACAAAAAAAACTGAAGTGATTTCAAACCATTCTTCAGCAATGCTTCTGAACACAGAACACAGTGTGATGAGAGAAGCAGTGTTTTCTCTTTTACAGGAGCCTTTTACTGCAAGAAAACATACTTTCTCATAAACATAAATGAAAGTAGTGCTGAATGATCTGCGGCAACATGCAAGTCTCCTAACTGACATTGATAAGTCTTTGTTTCTCTGGTCCAAGAAGTCACACCCCATTTTAGTTTCTGTTTTTCCGATCCTTGTCGACTACAGCGTGCCAGCATCACCACAAAAGAGCAGCAACTTAACCCAGAAGATATACCAAGCTCTCTTTGATGCTTTGTAAGTTGTTTTGAAAAAGTTAATCTGATTTCAATATCATTTACATTTTTTCTGAAATGTTTGCTGAGCTGCTTTAGTTTGAACTTGAGGTTTTAAACATCAGAGAATTCAAATTGAAACGGAGTTTATGGATTTAAAGTAATTTTTAGTGTTGGTCAAAGAAATTCACCAAAGCAATTTTTGCATTGCATTTGCAATGTTTGTCTGTAACTTTATTCACTGAATATTTTCCTTAAAATACAAGATAAACTTTTTTTTTTTTTTTTACCGGCACCTCAGGATGATGTGCAAGACCAGTGTGACATTACAGAGCTGATGGATGGGACAGCTTCTCCAACTATATAAAGCTGATCATAGTAATATGCGGTATCTCAGATCAATCACTATACTGGATGAAATTTTTCTTCCAGTATCGATTTAATAAGAACTGTTTTACCTGTATGCTAAAAATGAGCAGAAAACTTATTGAAGTGAATATTTTTAAACACAAAATGGTCATGCAGAAGGAAACTGGAAATGCGTCTGTGTATTTGTGTCTGAAAGGTAATGTCTTTTTTTCATGGACTTGTATGTGACCTGTGATAACATTACCCAGAGTACTGTGCACTTATTTCAAACAATAAGGAGTGAAGAATCCACATGCTTTATTGATATGCTTATTTTGTAGCAATGGCAGGGAGGAAGCAAATCGCTCAGAGGGAAAAAAAAAACAAACAGAAAAAGAGGTGAATACTTGCTATGGAATCCATGGGGACCAAGCCTCAGTGAATTTGTGCTTCCTGCTCCTTGTATCACCGTCTGCAAGACTTTTTAATGGCCTGGTATTTAATTCTATTAATTTAATCTCAGTGTGGCCACAATAATCAGTCCAGCATAGTTTGCAGACGCTTCCCATGCCCTCAGGCACACTAAAAAGACCACTGCACCATTATAATTTACTTAAAGCTAGTTTAGTTTCTTCTTTCCCATTGACTTCATAGCATTTCACTGAGCTTGGCAAAGTTCGGCAATATTTTGCAAAGAGAATCAGTGGGTCTTGCTCATCGTTAGTGTTATGCATGCATGTCAGAGGATCACCTTTCGGGGTCATCAGAGGCCTTGTAGTATGCTGTTGAGGAGGCAAGTGCGTGGACGGTGTCACTAATGGTATTGTCTCTTCTCTCATACTCAGTGCACAGAAGGTGCTCAGTGAGGGCAACTGACTCTGTCCCTTCCAGGCAGAGCCCTATAAAACCTGGACATCCCTGGAAGGAGGCGCCATCATTTGGTCCCAGAACTTGCCTGAGAACGGAACTCCAAATCCATGACCCACTCTACCAAATGATCTGCTGAAGCCATGAAGTCTGGATTCTTTCATTTCCTTACTGTTTTCTTTTTTGCACCACGGGGTACTTGTTTTGTTCAGTGTAGACAAACGTCAGATTTAACGGTGTGACCCAGCTGGCACCACACTGTGTCTTTGCTTGTTCAAAATAGTCATTTTCTAATACTTTGAAATTTAGTACCATTTACCTCAATGACATTTTGTTTTCATGGATGTTGCCATTGCTAGAACACAGGTGCATTGTTAGAGAGGCAGGTCCCCTGAAGTTGTGCTAAATTACATCACTGATGGAATAGTTTATAAGCCAATGCCACAGGACTCTCACTGTGTAAGTTTGTGGATATTTAGGGAACACTCTGTGTGACTTTTCCCACCGGTTTTCAGGGAAACAACCTAACGTTCTTTAGACTTTCAGTTTTTGAACAACTGACTACAAATCTACAGATTATTTCTGCAATGCAGACCACAGAATTTGCCAAAAGATATAAAATACAGAAGTGATGAATATGTCATGAGATGATCTCTAGCTTTTTCGTAGTAAAATTTTCCAGTCAGATCTACAATATACAGCAGGGCATAGATTTTGCTCGGATTAATTCCTTCATGCAACAGGACTAACTGATACCTAAAGAATATTTGGAGTTAAGCACTGAAAAAAAAGTCTAAGGCTTTAAGCTGACTTAATATACTCTTTAACAATACCAATTGTGCTCTAGTTATTTATTCTTTTATTTAAAAGTTGCAGCAAATTTACAAATGGTTCACATGTAAAGGGAGTGTAAACAACAGTGTTGGGAGACCCGACCCTATACAGTAAATTGCTGTAACCATGATCAGGTGTATTAATGTTTATTAAAGTTTGACAACTGGTAATTAGTCTGAAAACTATCCATGAACATTTGACTGAAGGACCATACTCTGAACCCACCTAATATTTTACAGGTGTTGGATAACTGGAGTGTTTCCCAGCAGCACTGAGTCCAAGGATGCCACTCATGCAGATACCTGTACATGTTTGCTCACACCAGAAAAATACAGAGTCACCAGTTAACCTACTGCGCATATCTTTGGGCTATTTAATCTTAATCTGCATTAATTGCCATACCTTAGGTGATCCGTCCTTGGCAATTCCCACGTCATTTGTAGCTACTCCCTTCACACTGCCATCTTCATGGAATAAAACCTAAAATTAGAGTGGTAAATAACACAAAGAGTGAGTTTCTCAGAATTGATTCCAAGAAAAAATAATGACATGCATATTTAGAGAAAAATAACTTTTCAAAAAATACTTTTCTATACAATACAATAAAGGTCTATGAAAGTAGATTTATGCTGTTCTCAGTCAGATTATTATTTAGCTTCACACAGGCCACCACTCTACTCATATGTGTTGTAAATACAGTTAAAATATGATGTATATTAGTGAATTTAAATAATGTTAAGCTGCATTAATAATTTTAAGTGTATTTTTTATAATTTACTCCTAATTTGCAACAAAAACTGTCAAATGGATTTCAAAGCACAATTGTGACATAATAATATTGTGTTAGAACATTAGAACACTCTAGACGAGAACAGGCCATTCAGCCCAACAAAGCTCGCCAGTCCTATCCACTTATTTCTTTCAAGAAAACATCAAGTTGAGTTTTGAAAGTCCCTAACGTCTTACTGTCTACCACACTACTTGGTCGCTTATTCCAAGTGTCTATCGTTCTTTGTTTAAAGAAAAACTTCCTAATGTTTGTGCGAAATTTACCCTTAACAAGTTTCCAACTGTGTCCCCGTGTTCTTGATGAACTCATTTTAAAATAACAGTCACGATCCACTGGACTAATTCCCTTCATAATTTTAGACACTTCAATCATGTCACCTCTTAATCTTCTTTTGTTTAAACTGTAAAGGCTCAGCTCTTTTAATCTTTCCTCATAATTTAACCCGTGTAGCCCTGGAATCAGCCTAGTCGCTCTTCTCTGGACCTTTTCTAGTGCTGCTATGTCCTTTTTGTAGCCTGGAGACCAAAACTTCACCCAGTACTCCAGATGAGGCCTCACCAGTGTGTTATAAAGCTTGAGCAGAACCTCCTTTGACTTTTACTCTACCCATCAAGGTGCTATATAACCTGACATTCTGATAACCTTCTTAATGGCTTCTGAACACTGTCAGGAAGTTAATAGCTTAGAGTCCACTATGACTCCTAAATCCTTCTCATAAGGTGTACTCTCGATTTTCCTACCGCCCATTGTGTATTCAAACCTCACATTTTTAATTCCTATGTGTAATACTTTACATTTACTGACATTAAATTTCATCTGCCACAAGTCTTCCCAAGCCTCTATGCTATCCAAGTCCTTCTGTGATGATATAACAGATTCCAAATTATCTGCTAATCCACCTATCTTGGTATCATCTGCAAACTTAACCACCTTGTTACTTATATTCCTATCTAAATTCATTTATATATATTAAAAATAGCAGCAGCCCCAGCACTGACCCCTGTGGAACACCACTCTTAACATCGGCCAGTTCTGATGAGATTCCTTACACCATCACCCTCTGCTTCCTGTGTCTGAGCCAATTCTGCACCCATCTAAAAACATCACCCTGAACTCCCACTTTGTTTAATATGATGCCCAACCTCTCATGTGGCACCTTATTAAATGCTTTCTGAAAGTCCAGATAAATAATATCATCTGCTCCACTTTGATCGTATCCTTTTATTGCCTCCTCATAGAATTCCAGCATGTTAGTAAAACACAACCTCCCTCTTCTGAACCCTTGCTGACTGTTCAGAATAACTCCTTTCCTTGCCATGTGTTGCTCAATCTTATCCTTAATAATTCCTTCCATTAATTTTCCTGTGATGCATGTTAAACTTACTGGCCTATAGTTGCTTGGATCTGCCCTGTCACCCTTTTTATATAATGGGATGATATTTGCCATTTTCCAGTCCTTCGGGATCTCTCCAGTGCGCAGTGACTTCCTAAAAATATGTGTCAAGGGTTTATATATGTGCTCACTAGCCTCCTTAAGAACACAAGGATAAATATTATCTGGGCCTGGTGATTTGTTTGATTTCATCTTATTTAATCTAAGCAGCACTTCTCCCTCTACAATTTCCAAATCCCTCAGTACCTCCTTAGTAGTCGCGTTTACCTCTAGGAGGTTATCCACTTGCTCACTTGTAAACACCTCAGAAAAATGTAAGTTTAGGGCATCTGCTATTTCACTGTCTGTATCTTTTAATTCTCCTTTACTATTCTTGATGCACTTGACCTCCTCCTTAACTGTTCTTTTACTACTAAAATACTGAAAGAATCTCTTATGGCTGTCTTTCGCCTTATATTCCTCTCCAACTGTCTTTTAGCCTCCCTGATATCTTTCTTAATGGTTGCCCTCATGTTCTCATACGCTCTACGATTCACTTTCCACTCATTAGTTTTATACAGTCCCTGACAAAAGTCTTGTCGCTTGTGTACAAATTGAACTGAAGTGCTGCTAAAATATATTTCTAATCAAGATTTTGTTACAAGAAATGGGTCATTTTAATCCCATCAGCTTTTGTAATAATGTTTCAGTGCAAAATGAAACTGACAAAAAGTATTCTAATATTCACAGCTTGGTAAAGCCCATTGAGTCAATTTTTGGCAAGACATAAGTGTTGTCGCCTTGTCATATGAGCTTCACCTGTGACTAATAATGGATCAATTAGGTCTCAGGTGTGTATATAAAGAACCCCAGTACACTAGACCTTCACATCAACTGCAACTAGACCTCTGCAAACATGCCTAAGATTCACCCTGAGACTAAAGTGTTGATTATCAAGAGGCTGAAGACCAAATCCACTGCTGATGTGGCAAACACCTTCAATGTCTCTCAGCGTCAAATTCAGATTATAAAAAAAAGATTTGAAGAGACTGGAGACGTTTTTGACAAACCCAGGTCAGGAAGACCCCGCAAGAGAACTGCTCGAGAGGACTGTTTGTTGGCTCGAAAATCCAAGGCCAGCCTATTTTCCACTGCAGCAGAGCTCCACGAGACCTGGTCACCTGAAGTCCCTGTGTCAACCAGAACAGTTTGTCGGATTCTGTCTCGAAATGGCCTCCATGGTCGAATCAGTGCCCATAAGCCAGCACTAAACAAAAGACAATTGAAAAACCGTGTGGCATTTGCCAAGGCCCACAGCCTGCTAAAAGGATGGACGCTGGAAAAGTGGCAGAAGGTGTATTTTTCAGATGAATCTTCTGTTGAATTACACCACAGTCACCGCAAATATTGCAGGAGACCTACTGGAACCCGCATGGAGCCGAGATTTACCCAGAAAACAGTGAAGTTTGGTGGAGGCAAAATCATGGCCTGGGGTTACATCCAGTATGGGGGTATGCAAGGGATCTGCAGGGTGGAAGGCAACATCAGTAGTCTAAAATACCAAGAAATCTTAGCTATCTCTTATATTCCCAACAATAAAAAAGGCCAAATTCTGCAGCAGGATGGTGCTCCATCGCATACTTCCATCTCCACATCAAAGTTCCTTAAAGCGAAGAAGATTAAGATGCTCCAGGATTGGCCAGCCCAGTCACCAGACATGAACATCATTGAGCATATGTGGGGTAGGATGAAAGAGGAAGCATGGAAGACGAAACCAAAGAATATTGATGAACTCTGGGAGGCTTGCAAGACTGTTTTCTTTGCTATTCCTGATGACTTCATCAATAAATTGTATGAATCCTTGCCAAACGGCATGGATGCTGTCCTTCAAGCTCATGGAAGTCATACAAGATATTAAATTGGGATCTCACAGCACCACTACTTAATTTGCTGACATATTTTTGGATTTGCAGTAAAGTTGTTCATTTTCTGTATAGGCAACAAAACTTTTGTCATGCCCAAATTTGACCTTTCTGTCTTGATTAAATGATAAATCTTTTTTCAGTGAAACTAATTTATTTCAGTGCATTAAACATCATTTGGGAGGGCTTTAGCTTTTCATATGAGCTATTTCTAACACCAGTTGATTAATTAAAAGTCAGGTTAATAGCAGGAGTTTCTACAAAATAGAGAAGCGACAAGACTTTTGTCAGGGACTGTATGCCTTATAAAGCAGTTTTTTCCTTTGCAACTTTTTTAAATCTTTATTAATCCACCGTGGAGTTTTTTTAAGTTTCCTATTAATTCCAAATTTAGGTATGTATCTGTCCTGTATTACATGTAAAACATTTTTAAACCTGTTCCACTGCTCCTCGACTGTCTACACACTTAAAAGCTTATCCCAGTCTATCCTACTTAGACTTTGTCGCATCTGCTCAAATTTAGCCCTACCAAAGTTCAACTTAACAATTTTAGTCTTTGCATCTACACTCTTACAAAATACTGAGAACTGTATTACATTATGGTCAGTTGACCCTAGTGGTTCAATCACCTCAATTCTATCCTGATTATTACAAAATACTAAATCCAGACAGGCTTCACCCCATGTTGGTGCTTTAACATGCTGTGTTAAAAAACAGTCACTGATTGCTTCTAAAAACTCTTGTGCTCCTCCGTCTGCAAGGTTATCCCAGTTAATATTTGGATAATTAAAGTCCCCATGACTATAATATCTCCCTGTAAACTTGCCTTTTAGTTACTGGGTGATGCAAGATTGTAATTTTCTTCAGATCAAGCCAAACCATGTCATGTCCCGTCATTTTCTAACCCGCTTAGTCCTGAAAAGGGACTTGGGTGGGTGCTGTAGCCTATCCCAGCAACCACAGGGTGTTGGGCAGAAATAAACCCTGGACAAGGTGCCAGTCCATCACAGGGAGAACGCGCACACAAACTGAACACACCCTAGGGCCAATATAACGTCACCAATCCACCTAAACTGCATGTCTTTGGACTGTGGGAGAAAACCGGAGCACCTGGAGGAAATCCACACAGACATGGGGAAAATATTCAAACTCCACGCAGGGAGGACCTGGGACCTGAACCCTGGTCTCCTTACCAGTGTGCTACCATGAGACCACAAGCCAAAACAGGTCTACAAAAAAATACTTCTAAAGCCATACTATTGCTTTTTTAGAGAAATACAGACTAATTACCTAAACTGGAACACAAACTTGCAGATCCAATCCAATTCACTGAACACTGTATCTCTTGTACTTCATACCTTTCTGGTACATTTGGATAATAAAATGTACTATGGAAGACTCCTTATAAATTATAGTTCATTTAAATCAGTTTTACCAGCAAAGCTTACAACCAAAAGCCTCAGTGTATGGTAGGATTTAGTGCCACCCTCTGTAACTTGATTATGCATTTCCTACCTGGTAGACCTCATCATGTGCAGATTGGAAGCGCTCTGTACTGACCCTCAACACAGGTACTCCAAAGGGCCTGTTCATCTATGACTATGTATCAAGACACAGCTCCAACTTCATCACTGAATGTGCTTATGACACCACCATCATATAGGGCTGTTCAACAACAAAGGCTAACAGAGAAAAGGTCTACATGATCAGTGGTGCCAGGACAACAATCTCATCCTTAATTGTCAGAAAAACCAGGGAGCTAGAAGGCAGGCCACATTCCCATTTATATTTCAAGAGATGCTGTAGAAGTGGTGAGCTGCTCTAAAATGTTTGGAGTGAGCCTTACAGATAAACCGAAGTATGCACAAAACACTTCAGCTATTGGTCAACAACATCATTACTGCATCAGATGTCTGAGGAAAGCTTGGATTTCTCTGATGTTTGAGAGTTGGTCCCCAAGCAAACCAGACCACCCTCCCACCCTTGTTTCCAATAAATCACTGATGTGGAACGTAGCGCCTTCACTGTAAGTAGGGCCAAACCTGAACAATATGGTGAATTTATTACAATTGGCTGAACCGTTTTGGTTTTTTACCCTGCATTACAACCCAATTCATTGATGGAACTTTTAAAAGAACTTCAAGTCTGGTTTAGAAGTTGTATTAACAGTAATATGCATGCAAAGTTTCATTAATATCTACTTAGCTGTTTTCAAATTATACACGGTTGTTGGTTGCCCCACTGTTACAACCAATGAAAGTGTAACACAATATAGGTTGTATTTTAAATTGGCCCAATGACAACATATATGAAAAATTTTGTGAAAATTGGTTCAGGTGTTTTTGCATGATTAGCAAACAAACAGACAAAATGTGATCTGGCTGTTGAAATAAGGTCCTTACTGTGCAAAACGGGTGAATAACCATGTCAAAGAATTCAAAAAAGTGACGAGACTCTTTTTTTATTTAGATCAATTTCAGTTTATTTTCAGCACTAAATTATATCACTTAAGTTTGGTCTGCATTTTGTAGCAATTTTATCTATATAAATATAATCGTAAGCCTTGCCTGTCTCTTTGTTTATCTGCTAATCCTGCAAAATCAACTGAATTGATTTTCATGAAATTTTATGTGTGCCTTGCTGTTGGTCTCACTTAAAATAGAGGCTATAAGTCACATCAAGGAGACAGGAGGGTGGCAACCCAAAAACCAACGTTGATGTGGGACTACAATACACAATAAGCAGCTGGAGTGTGCCAAGGCTGATTGAGCACATTATTATCAACACACACAAAGTTTTGCGACCACCAGTGCAATATCAAAGACCATAGGTACATTCTGCATGTTCTGCAGTTTCAATGCATCACCGGATTACAGCTTTTTTCTGTATGTCTTTTTGTCTCAGCGTGGGTTTTGTTTAGACAAAAGAAAGTTTTTCTCCCATTTATTTATACCAGCAATGCTGGGTACTTCGGTTAGTATAATACATTTTGTGACAAATATCAAAAATGAATACCTTGACATATAGTAGTTCAAGTATGAAATATTGTTTTCTTTTAAAAGTGGACATAGGCATTACATTTTGGTTAATGATACAAGCCAATTTTGAATTGAAATGATTAATTTTGTTTAATTATTAAAACCGTCGGCAGAAAGCATGCTGAACATAAGTGGTTAACAAAGGGATACTAATTTTATGAAAACCTGTTCTTTGATGCCATATGGTCACATTTACCTCTGAGGCTGCATAACCAGGATAGAGTTCCACGCCGAGCTGTTCTGCTTGCTCACCCAACCATCTTACTAAATGGCCAAGTCGAACAATATAATTCCCATGATTTCTCATTGGAAGACCTATGAGGAAAACAGATATGAAGAATGAAATGATCTTACTAAAGCCAATATATAAACCTGTTAACAAATTAATATAATCAAAGAGTGCAAACTTTAGAAAACATGATGCAGCAATTGAGCAGTATCTTCCTGACCACTGACAACCCATTATTTATTAATTAACTGTGTAATACAACTATATTATGCAAAAAAGCAAACACACTTTTGAAGCTCATTAATCAAATATAAATATATTTTTTGCATATAAAAATATCTTTTATGCTGATTTTCTGTCACACTAAGGCTAAAAGGTTTAGTCATACATAGCTCGAAATGTTCTCAAGAGACTACAATTTGGCTAATAGAATAATACTATCTACAATAACTTTTAACATTTATACATTTAAAGTAAAAGCAACACTGCCACTCTGCCTGCAATATATTCAGATTCAGTTATTCATTAGAACAAAGACAGCTTGTCACTTATTTTTCTTTTTGCAGGAATATGTAAAGAAACCAGGTGCTGACCCTGATAATTTGAACAATTTCTGACCAATTTCAAACCTGCCATTTTTATCTTACATACTTTAAAAAAACAGTTGCAGCACAGGTACAAACATATCTAACTGATAATGATCTACATGAGCAGTTGCAGTCTGGTTTTCACCATTTCCATAATACAGAGACAGCTTTGGTTAAAATCACTAAAAATTTGCTAATGGCTGCTGACTCTGGGCTGCTGACCATTTTGGTGTTGCTTGACCTGAGTGCAGTGTTTGATACAGTCTCACATAGTATTTTGTTAGATAGATTAGTTTCCATTGGAATCTGTGATATTTCTTACATTTGGTTTGTTTTGTATCTCTCCGGTTGTACAGTTTGTTCAACTCAAGAATTGCAGATCTCAGCCAAATCCAGTCACTAGTGGTGTTCCCCAAGGCTCTGTTTTTGCCCTCCTTTATTTATTATCTATCTTCTACCACTTGGTAATATCTTTAGGAGATTTGGTATTCAGTTTCACTGTTACGCTGACAACACCCAGCTGTATTTATCTACCAAAGCCAGTTCTACCCTTTCTCCCCTCATCCATTCTGACTGCCTTTCTGAAAGAAAAACCTGGCTCTCTTTTAATATTCTCAAACTTAATAATGACACAACTGAGGTTCTCCTCATAGGCACTAAATCTATTCTTGCCAAACTTGACAGTTTTTCCTTGACAGCTGATACTCTATAGTTTCTCCTTCTTCTCAAGTTAAGAGCTTGGGTGCCATCCTTGACAGCACTCTATCTTTCAAATCTCACATTGACAATATTAACTGGTCTGCATATTTTCACCTTCGCAATATAAACCCTCTGTCCATTCCTCACACATAATAGTACTGCTATTCTTGTACATGCTCTAGTAACATCACGTTTTGATTACTGTAATTCTGTATTGACTATCCTCCCTCCCAAGCTTCTGCATAGGTTTCAGCTGGTCCAGAATTCTGCTTCTCGAGTTATTACTAGAACCACCTCCATAGAACACATTATCCTGTTTTTTTATGAACTTCACTGGCTCCTTGTTAAATACCTTACTAATTTCAAGATTCTGCTATTGACATTCACAGTTCTTCTTAGCCTGGCACGTTCATATCTTTCAGATCAGCTACATATTTATTCACCTGTTCTTGCTACGCCCTCTGCTTGTTTATCTACCATGGCGTCCAGATCCTTTAGCTTTGTTGCTCCTTGCCTCTGGAACGCCCTTCCTCAAGATATCCGCAGCATCGATTCACTTCCCATCTTTAAATCCAGACTTAAAACTTATCTTTATAAACTTGCCTACTCCCCCCTTGATTGTACAGTGTTGCACTTATATGATCATATATATGCTATTTTAATGTATATTGATATTTTTCATTGTATTGTTTTTATTTATTGTTTATTTCTTTTAGTATTTACGTTATTTTATTAATTCTTTGATTTGGTAAATTTTCTTTTGACTTTTTGTAAGGTGTCCTTGAGTGGCTTGAAATACGCCCTTTAATAAAATGAATTAAATTATTATTATTGAAGTGGTTTAGGCATGACACTTTAAACCAGGGGAGTCCAACTGCAGTCCTGGAGGGCCCCAGTGGCTGCAGATTTTCATTCTGACCCTTTTCCTAATCAGTGAGCAGTTTTCACTGCTAATTAACTCCTTTTCCCTTCATTTTAGTAGCCCTATGTTTAAAGATTCAGTGCTCTGAAATGGATTTGTTTCTTCATTAAATGGCAGCCAAACAGAAATGAGATGTGAAATGAGCCAACAGATGACCAGCTAAATTGAAGCATCAAACTCCAGCTAATTTCACTCCAACCAGTTTCTTAATGAGAAGCCAATTCTTCCTGTTAATTAAAGCCCCTATTGAATATCAAGACTTGTTGCTGCTCTCATTCTGCCACAGCAGACTGCTGATTTTCTGTTTTTTTCGAAAACCACCGTCGAGATGTTTTGGTGACCTGAGCAGACCAACATGACCAAGACCTTCACCTTTCTTTATTTTCAGGTTAGCTGGTCATGTGGCGGCTTGCTTTGTGTCTCATTATTGTTTGGCTGCTCATTAAGAAAGAAGAAACAACTAAGGGGTCTGAGTCACGTCAATTAAAACTAAAGCAAAACAAGTTAATTAGTAGCAAAAACTGGTCACTAATTAAGAAGATGGTTAGAAGGAAAACCTGCAGCCACTGTGTCCCACCAGGTTCGGAGTTGGACACCCCTGCTTTAAACTCTAAGATTGGCAGTTCAATTTCTGCTTCCAACTGAGTATATTTTTGTTTGATTAGAGTTTTATTTCATTGAAACAATGATTTGGCTGATAACAAAAGCAAGGGACTGTTCCAGTCAACTAAGAACAGATGAACAGAATAATGACATTCGACTCACAATGACTCTGAGCAAGTCAACCGAGCTGCCTATGCTTCAGTTGTAAAAAAAAAATAAATAAATAAATAAATAAAATAAAATGGTCATACTGATTCTCAAGCTTGTAATCTGCCTTAGAGAAAAGCGAGAAGCAAACATACAATAACGATAACACATTGTGAATTGTAATGCCAATAAAAACAATAGCAAAGCTAACAAACACTCCAAATGTTAAAGCACAGAGGAGCAGTTTACTTAGATATTGGCTGTGGCTGGACATTGTGATGTCTATGGTTTATTAAATATAAAAATAATGAAACAACCATGAAATCTGCCCAATTCATTGCACTGGTGGATACAATAACGAGAATATTTTGAAGGAGAGTCTTCTTTTTCTTTCGGCTTCCCTGATTTTGGAGTCTCCACAGCGGATCATCCGCATCCATCTATCCCTGTCTTTTACATCATTTTCTGCCACACCTTCCTCCCTTACCACATCCATAAACCTCCACTTTGGCCTTCCTCCTGCCTGGTGGCTCCATCCTCAACATTCTTTTCCCGATGTACCGCTCATCTCTCCTCTGCACGTGCCCAAACCATCTCAATCTAGCCTCTCTCACTTGGTCACTAAAGTGTCGTACCTGTGTTGTCCCTCTGATATACTCATTTCTAATCCTGTTTCGCCCTTGTTTATATGTTGAACATGTTGAAGGAGAGGACTTCTGGAAAATGTACAAGTTGGATTTTGTGTATAGACTGTAGATTAAACACACAGTCATGAACCTTTTAATGAGCTACTGCTGCAAATGCTCCTCATTGAAGACCATGTTAAAAACAATCCTTTGAAAACTACATTTTCGAGCATTACAATTCTTCTCACTGCTTCCTTAGATTCATAAATGGTCATGCACGTAGGGGGCAGTTTTATACATCGATATCTGGATTTAGCAGCAGTTGCATGACTAGCCTGGTAGAAGTGGCACTGGAATTCGGTACTTCTCGGTTAAAATCCCAAATTTATCTTCTGTCACAGGAGTGTGAAGGGGAGCCTGAGAATAAAAAAAAAAGGTGCAGGGGCATTAGTAATCTCTCTTTTTGGGAAAAATGACAACATCCAACAAACTGATGGTAACATCGATTTGGCATGGCATATCCACCGCATGTCTATCATCAACATGGGAGAAACCGCCAATATTTTCATTATGAATAGAAACAAATCTGAATGCAAAATTGCATTAACACAAAAAGATACACATACAAACCCAGAAGATTGTTCTGATACAGCCCCAAAAACATGATACACATTGATGATCCAAAATCATTATGATCACCTGCCTTCTATGTTGCTGCTTCTCTGTGTGCTGTCAGAAAAAGCTCTCAGCCAATGAGTAATAGATGCCAAAAGACACCTCTGAAGGTGTCCTGTGGTATCTGACATTTAACTCCTTTAAGCTGCAAGATGGAGACTTTACAGACCTGATTTGTTGTTACCAACTTATCCCACACATGCTCCGATTAGACTGAGATCTAGGGGATTTGGAGGCCAGGGGCAATGTCTTGAACTCTTCACCATGATCCTCAAACCATTCTCAAACACCCTATGCAGTGGAGCAGGGCACATTATCTAGCTGAAAGAAGCCGCTTCCATCAGGTATATTGTTAACATGAAGGGGTATGCTAGGTCTGCACCAATGTTTAAGTAGGTGTTACCAGATCAATTAACATATACATAAATCCCTGGACCCAGGGCTTCCCAGTAGTACATTTTCCAAATCATCACATTCTCTAAACCAGCTGGCCCACTCTTTCTAAGGTAACAATGCACACGTACCTAGGAACCCACTTGATGCAACATGGTGACCTACTATTGATCCAAGGTCTAGGTCTGATGCTTGCTTGCCCACTGTACGTGCTTTTGACGGTGCACAGGGGTTAGCATGGGCCCTCTTACCGGACTTCAGCTACATAGTTCCATATGCAGCAGGGTGCAATGCATTTTGTGTCATGACACATTACTACCATAACCATCATTAAAATGATCTGTTTATTTGTTCAACAGTAGTCCCTCTGTCGGCTTATACCAGAAGGGACTGCCTTGGTTGACCTCTTGCATCTATGAGTGTTGGCCAACCTACACCCTGTCAGTGGTTTGTGGTTTTTCCCTCCTTGGACCACTGTCGGTAGATGCTCAATACAACTTACTGGGAGCACACCATAAGCCCTGCAATTTCAGAAATGCTCTAACTCAGTTGTCTGGCCATAACAATTTATTCATTATCAAGTTCCTAAGGTCTTTACACCTGGCAATATCTTCTGCATTCAACACATCGATTACAATTACCTATTATCAGCTCACTGTTCAACATATCCTTGACTTTGTCATGCACTATTGTTATGATAGTTGACACCATTCTCTTCATATGGGAGTGGTCATAATGTTTAGGTTTATCAGTTTAATGTTATTGCTGGTGGACCTATAACTGAACTATTCCACTGGAAATGCAGTATCTTCATGAAGTATTCAGACTCTCTGGTTTTTCACACACCTGTTTATCAAAGGTCTCACAGTTGACAATGTGTATCAGAGTAAAAACAAGCCATGAGACCAAAGGAATTGTCTGCAGATCCTAAAGACAGGAATGTATCCGCAGATCGGTGGAAGGCTACAAAGAAATTTCTGCAGTACTGAAGGTTCCCAAAAGCACAGTGGCCTCCATAATTCTTAAAAAGAATATGTTTGGAACAACCACAGCTCTTCATAGAGTTGGCTACCCAGCCAAACAGAGCATACAGAGGAGAAGGGCCTTGGCAAGAAAGTGGTCAAGGACCTAATAGTCTCTCTGACTAAGATAAAGAAAACCTGTGTGGAGATGGGTGAAACTTCCAAAAGGACAACCACCACCACTACAACATTCCACTAATCTGGGCTTTAAAGAAAGTGGCCAGACAACACATGAAAACCTGCTTGAAATTTGCACAAAGGCACCTAAAGGACTCTCTGACAATGAGAAACAAGATTATCTGATCTGACAAAACCAAGATTGAACTGTTTGACCCCAATTCTAAATCATGTCTGGAGGAAACCAGGCACCACTCATCACCTATGCAATACCATTCTAACAGTGAAACACTGTGGCCACATCATGCTCTGGAGCTGTTTTTTAGTGGCAAGGAGTGGAAGACTAGTCAAGGTGGAGGGAGAACAGAACAGAGTAAACTTATCCTTAATGAAGATCTGTCCCAAAGTGCTCTGGACCTCAGACTGGGCTAAAGGTTCACCTTCCAAAAGAACATTAACCATGAGCACAAAGCAAAGACGACACAGGAGTGGCTTAGGGACAACTCTGGGAATGTCCATGAGCAGCCCATCCACAACCCACACTTAAACCCAATTGAACATCTCTAAAGAGACCTGAAAATAGCTGTCCATTGATTATCTCCATCAAACCTAACAGAGCTTGAGAGGATCTGAAGAGAAGAATGGCAGGTAATCCAAAAATCCAGGTGTGAGAAGCTTCCAAACTATAACTGCTGGCTACAAGAAGATTCCAGACTATAATTGCTGCCAAAGGGGCTTCAACTAAGTAAAGGATCTGAATGCTTTTGTCAATGGGATATTTCAGCTTTTTACTTTTAATAAGTTTCCAAAAATTCCTAAAATCTTGTTTTTGTTTTGTGACTCTTGGGTGTTGAGTTTTGCTTGATGTTGGATAAAAATTAATTTAAATGATTTTGGTAACATAAATATTGATTTATTTATTTTATATATATATTTATATATATATAGTATATTTTTTTGTATATTATATATTATATATATATAACATATTGTATACATTTAGTTTACCAGATTTAATTTACTAAATGTACAGTCTTAACCAAAACAGCCAACATTAAACAATGAATACTGCAAGTTTGTGCCAAAGTTGAATATCAAAACAGTGCAAAGAATCACATTTTATATACAAAACAAGTAGTTTCTCAATCAAGTCAATGATGCTGAATTTCTGTGTGCTAATCATTGTCACATTTTTCTACTTTCAAATCTGAAAACACCAATGAAGTTTACTAATTTACATTTATTTATTTGGCCGATGCTTTTATGCAAAGCGACTTGCATTTGAGATACAATTGGTTACATTTCTTTTCTTTTTTTTTTTTTTTTAACAAAGACAAGTGAAGGGACTTGCTTAGGGTCACACGGTGTCAGTGGTGGGAATGGAACCTACAACCTCAGGGTATGAAGTCCAAAGCCTTAACCACCACGCCACTGCCTGTCTATGTCATTCCATGACCAATAAGTTAACCAGCCTTCCAAGCAGCAAATCCAAAGAAAGAAATCACCACTTTTAAGAAATCTGTATTTTCTAATGCTGCCATCCTTCACTGGTACACCTATAGGCATGGACAAATTTGTTGGTACTCCTCCATTAAAAAAAGAACCCATAATTGTCTCTGAAATAACCTGAAATTAACAAAAGTAATTGGCACCCATTATTATTTTTTCATTATTTAAGAAATATCACACTTTGCTTTACAGTTTTGATTCAACTGAATATTTCAAATAATAACACAAATGAAAATGGCATGGACAAACAAGATGGGACCCTTTAGAGGCAATTAGTGCACACAAGCGATTCCTAGAGCTCTCAATAAGAATTCTGCTGCTGTTCACAGGAAGTTTGGCCCACTCAGTCTGAGCAAACTGCTCCAGCATTGTCAGGTTTGAAGGGGGTCTTCTCCAGAATGCATGTTTCAGTTCTTTCCATAGATGGTTGATACGATTCAAAGGCCAATTCAGAATAGTTCAATGTTTTCTTCCTGGTGCTTTTCGCTGTGTGTTTTGGCTCATTATCCTGTTGGATGATCCATGACCTGTGACTGAGAAAGAGCTTTCTGATACTGGGCAATATGTTTTGCTCCAGAATGTCTTGATAGTCTTGAGATTTCATTGTTTCCTGCACAGACTCAGCAAAGCAGTCCCAAAATATAACTGAGCCTCCTCCATGTTTTACAGTAGGTATTGTGTTCTTTCCTTTGAAAGCTGCATTTGTTCATCTGTGGATGCAGAGATGATGCGATTTGCAAAAAAGCTCCCGTTTTGTCTCATCTGTCCAAAATACATTCTCCCAGAAGCATCGTGGCTTGTCAATATACATTTTAGCAAATTCCAATCTGGAATTTTTATGTCTTTCTTTCTACAGTGGAGTCCTCCTGGGTCTTCTTCCATTAACAACAACAACAACATTTATTTATATAGCACATTTTCATACAAAAAGTAGCTCAAAGTGCTTTACATAATGAAGAAAAGAAAAATAAAAGACAAAATAAGAAATTAAAATAAGAAAACATTAGTTAACATAGAAAAGGAGTAAGGTCCAATGGCCAGGGTGGACAGAAAAAACAAAAAAAAAAAAACTCCAGACTGCTGGAGAAAAAAAATAAAATCTGCAGGGGTTCCAGGCCACAGGACCGCCCAGTCCCCTCTGGGCATTCTACCTAACATAAACGAAATAGTCCTCTTTGTAGTTAAGGTTCTCACGGAGTCACTTGATGTTGATTAAGCCCACTGTAGCTCAAAAAGCAGCAGATGGTGTGATCAGACACTGATGGACCTTGACCTTGGAGTTCTGCTTGTATCTCTTTGGAAGTTGTCCTTGTCTTTGTGCCTACCATTCTCACTATTTTTCTGCCCATTCTGGGGTTGATTTTCCCTTGGCAGCCATGTCCAACGAGGTTGGCTACAGTCCCATGGACCTTATATATCTTAATAATATTTGTGACTATCATCATGGGAACATCAAGCTGTTGGGGGATCATCTTCTAGCCTTTGCCTTTAACATGCCTTTCTATCACTTTCTTTCTGATCTCCTCAGACAACTCTCTCCATTGCTTTCTCTGGTCCATGTTCAGTGTGGGACACACAAGGATGCCAAACAGCAGAGTTTACTCAGTTTTGGTTATCTGATTTTTAATTTTCTTATTCTGTATATACCATAGGTATATATGTCCATGAAAATGATTTGACTACTTTCAGAGTGATGTCCATGTACTTTATGCGTATATGTCAGGATGTGAGACTTTTGACATGACAACTCAAACGCAAATCACTCAACCTCAATGAAACCTGGAATAGTTACTGCATAATGCTAGAAGACAACTGGTTTTGAGCAGAATCACTCCAATCGATTTTGCTGTAAATTAAATAAGATTGTGCACTGCCATATTTTAGGGCTGAAAATTACAGCTTTTAGGGTCCCTCATGGACCCCGTGATGATCAGAGGTGACTGTGTGCAGAGGGTGCAGACCTATAAATATCTGGGAGTGCAGCTGGATGACAAATTGGACTGGACTGCCAATACTGATGCTCTATGTAAGAAAGGTCAGAGCCGACTATACTTTCTGAGAAGGTTGGCATCCTTCAACATCTGCAATAAGATGCTGCAGATGTTCTACCAGACGGTTGTGGCGAGTGCCCTCTTCTACGTGGTGGTGTGCTAGGGAGGCAGCATAAAGATGAAAGACGCCTCACGCCTGGACAAACTTGTTAAGAAGGCAGGATCTATTGTAGGAGTAAAGTTGGACAGTTTAACATCTGTGGCAGAGCAAAAGGCACTAAGCAAATTCCTGTCAATCATGAATAATCCACTGAACAGTGTCATCTCCAGGCAGAGGAGTAGCTTCAGTGACAGACTTTTGTCACTGTCTTGCTCCACTGACAGACTGAGGAGATCGTTCCTCTCCCACACTATGCGAATCTTCAATTCCACCCGGGGGAGTAAATGCTAACATTACTCAAAGTTATTGTCTGCTTTTTTTATTTTTATTTTTTTCATTTTTATTACTCTTTAATTTAATATTGTTTTTTGTATCAGTATACTGCTGCTGGATTATGTGAATTTCCCCTTGGGATTAATAAAGTATCTATCTACCTAGAGAAAGTCAAGAGGGACAAGTGGACTGTAAATCACCTCCAATGTCAACCTTAAACTGGTTCTGAGGGAAAATCACTTTTCACTTTGGTCTTAGGTACTGCACAAATACCAACAAGAATAAACCATAAGTTTGATATACTTACCCCTCTTTCTTTCCAGTCTGGAAAAAGCTCCTGTAATGACTTGGGCTCCAAACAAGCTCCTGAGAGAGTGTGAGCGCCAATCTGAGAGGCCTTCTCCACCACACACACACGGAGTTCTTTTCCTTGTTCACTGGCAAGTTGTTTTAGGCGGATAGCAGCTGAAAGACCAGCAGGTCCTGCTCCTACTATTACGACGTCAGCCTCATCTGCAAACCTCTCCATACTTATCCCTTAAAAAAAAAATATAAGATATTGCAGCAAAGCAGTAGTCTTCAACAATTAAAAATAAAAGGTGAACGCCAAGATGATACTACAGTAGTTGTTTATGAGTACTACACCCTGGTACAGTATATTCAATTTTTGACCAGTGTCCTTCTAGTGGTGTTGTCATGAATAATGGCTTTAACTGAGGCTACTGAAGTGAGCAAATTCCAAAACATTGTTCTAGTTTCTTTGTGACTTCATGGAAAATTTTTACTATAAAAATTTCTTTTTCTCGTGCAAAAAATAACCCTACATCAGTAAACAAGTTTATTGTGTTGTCTCTTTTACTTCAAAGAAAATAAAAGGAGACACCAGATATAAACCATCATGTATCACAGGAGCTTGACCGTGACAGCTGATAAATATCCAGGTCTTAAATAGCATTGAAGATAATGGTTTGGTCATCCTTGTGAACTAACAGAACAGGCTGCCTACATAAAACAAGAAAAAAGGTGCTATGGAGTTCTAGCAAGACACTACACTGGAAAAACTACAAGACAGCACATTCTGCCATGTTACCTTAAACTTCTTTTCCAGCAATTTTCTGTCATAGCAGGTGATGGCTCCCTCCTGTAAAGGTCAGTCATTTAGTCTGACATTACCAGTGACTCACTCTAACTAGTCCACGACTCACCCAGACATAATCAAACAGGTTTAAATTTTGTTTTAATTCATAGGGGGCAGGCTCTTTGTGCATGAGAGCTGAAAACACATGAATGCTCATCTGGAAGTACAATTCATATAATGCAGCCATGACGTAAAAGGAACATTGGTGTTTTGAACCTCACAAACAGAAGAGAAGCTCGTCTGTCTGATGTCTTGTGTTTTACATATCATTACAGAATAGAAAGAAAAAGGACAGATTGTGGCTGAACTCTGTATATCTGTTAACTCTTCATTATTTATTTGCTTATTTTTACTATTATTAAAGTTTTACTCTGTTGGCCTAGCTCTCTTCCTCATAGGTGGGGGTTGATTTGTTTCAACCACAGTTTTGTTAAACCTGACTTGCTTGTATGGAATGCTATTGGATTTTAATAAAATCAATAAAATGTCTAAAATAAAAAAAACTTCTTACAGCACTGACTGTCAGGCAGCATATATTGGTTGTTAATAAATGGGGCAAATAGCCATTTTGTTGGCCACGGAAAGCATAGCTCTTATGGCTGCAAAAAGAAGGATGGAAAAAAAAAATAAATAAATAACCTGAATTCTTATATGTTTCTATGTATAGAAGCCCAGTGGGGGCTGGCCGGGCTCGTGCCCTTGGAACTCCTGCAGATTTTGTTTTGTTTTCTCCAGTCCTTTTAATATTTTTTTGTTTTTTCTGTCCCCCTGGCCACCAGACCTTACTCTATTCTTTGTTACTTAGTATTGCCTAATCTTATTTTTTTTTCTTTTCTTTCTTCATCTTGTAAAACACTTTGAACAACACCATTTGTATTAAAATATGCTTTATAAATAAATGTTGTTGTTATTGTATGATTAAATGCTTGTTGTATATATACTTGTATGCATACATAACTTCTTGATGAATTAAAGAGCATATTTAAATAGTAAATGCTTCCTTACACACATGATTTTTCAGTAAACACCCCTTGGTTTTCTTTATCAAGAACTTTAACTTTTGCTCTCAAGGTTGCTCTAGACCAGGGGTCTCCAACCATTTTTCCCCCGAGAGCTACTTTTACAAAATGAAAATGGCAGAGAGCTACTCGTGTTTTCTAACGTTTATTCTCATAGCTTATTTCAACCCAAGCAAACTGAATAAGCTCGTTTTACCTGAACATTAACAAAATGTTGGTGTCCACAACTCACATTTTGCATTAAAACATCACAAAAAAAAATGTTTAGATCACCTGCAAGTGCATTTTGTATGTCTGTATGCATTTTCTAGTGTATCTCACACTATTGAATTAAAACATGAATGCTGTCAAAACAAAACAATGCAAATCCAAATACACAGATATGACTTATTCTTTTGTCAGTTTGTTCCATGTCATTGTGTCACTTTATTCACAGGTCCAGTTGCATGTGTGATGTGTTTTTTAGTTAGTCAGATGACTGGCTCTGTATGGAGTCAAAAAGGGAGGCAGGTGTCTGGTGGAGCGGAGCCACTTAGGTTCACTCTTATGGAGTCATTTCAATGTTCGTCTGTTAGTCTTGTTCTGAACTTTGATTTCATGACATTCACGTCAGAAAAGGCAGACTCACAGAGGTATGGAGACCCAAACAAAGCAGGCATTTTCAGAGCTGCTTGGTGAAGATTCTTATAGTTATCTGGGTCTACTAAGCTCCGGAAATGCTGAGAATGCTGTTAAGACTTTAACTGCACATTATTTTGAAGGTTTACTAATATATAAAATCCAATGTCTCTCAGTATGTATGTTTGTCCACTTTTCACATGAGAACTACTTAATGGATTTAGATTGTATTTTTTCTATAATTTGCTTGAATATTCCGGTTGATTTTGCGACTTCTTTCATTTCGCTATGTATCATAGTTCGCTTGAGGTACCAATTTATCTATGTGAACCCGAGAAACACGCAGCAGCCCGAGGGGAGGGGCCTTCCTCACTCACTCGCCAGCTCGGGGCGTGTTCCTTAACTCCGCTTAGCTAGCGAATGAGAAAACAATTGAATTCACCTTTGTTTGATATTTAAAATAAAGTGTTACTTAGGTCTTGAGGAGTTTGACTCCGGATATTCTCTTAAGTGTATGCCACATTGAAAAGATAGATTGCAATTCAGATTGTGGAGCGTGATTTTGTGTTAAAAGGATCGTGATATGATTTTTTGGAAAGATCACCGACCCCTAATTTGACTAATCAAGTTTTCAAATTTATGTAAGATTCATTAACCCTTTGGTGAGCTACTTGGAAAGGGGTTGCGATCTACCGTTAGCTCACGAGCTAGGTGTTGGAGACCCCTGCTCTAGACCAAATAACATAAGCTTAAGTTTGCTAGGCAATGGAGATAGAAGAAATTGCACACAAGCAGGCATGCAGAAATATAGTATGAAAATTAATATGGTAATACAGTTATGAACACACACGCACCTGAATCAGTTGTAAAATCTGTTTTGTTTAAATTTCTGGTTTGTACTTATTACTATTCACATCTTTACTGCATTCATTTCTGAGTGTTGCACACTGCATTCATTTATGGATGCTGAGTAGCTTTATAACATACACTTCTTCAGAATATATATGGGAGATTCAAATTTGTGAAATCCAAAGTGTCATCCATGAGCCATATATAAATGTAAGGCTAAAGGCTCGCTGGTTTAAAAAAACTCTGTCAGAAGGAGAGGGAGATGGTGACGGATTTAAGAAGGAGAATGTTTTTGATACATTTATTTACTTTGTTTCCTTTGGAATTTTAATCTTCTCTCTGCACTTTTCCTCTCTTGTGCATTTGCTATTGTAAAATAAGTATATGTGCCTTTGATATACCTACTATTTTGGCATTATTGAAAGTTCTGTAAATATGTCAGGAGGACATTTTCCATTCACAATGTAAATTCACATTGGAAAACCATAATTGTTGGATGCCATAAGACAAAAGCAGATTTTTTTTCCTTACCTTCCCATCGTGGATCTTTGTCTCGTGGATAGACTGTGTAATGTGTTGTGATGCGAGGGACTGGTGAAGAAGAGGTGGAGGAGTTCAGTCTTGATACATGAAGAATGGGTGGAAGGCACTTTTTTCGTAATCCTTTCACTAACCGCAGACACTGACATACTGCAAGAAGAAAATATCAAAAAAATTACTGTGTAGAACAGTCAACATTTTTTTTATTTGCTAACAAAAGAAATGCTTTCTTGCCAAATTACACTCCAATGAGAATTAAAAGAATCACCATTCTGTATATACTGTACATGGAGGCAAAATGATTGGTGCTGTTAAGAATGATGTCATATCCTGGCCTAGTCCCTGTCTATATGGAGGCCTCATAAAGTGATAGTTTTCAAGGGGGTGGCACTAATGAAGAGAAGGAATCACAATGCATGACAGTTGCAGTCAAAATATAGAACCTTTTTATTGAACAAATTTTGCAAACAACTTAAATTATAATTTTAACAACGTATTTTCAACCATCCAAAGAGGCATTTAAGTTGTATTGCACTGAACATGTCTTAGAAATATTTTTTGTAAACTAACTATACTTTCTGTTAATGTTAAACAATCTCTGTCCACTAACACGTTAGCTATATGGATTGTAATGCCGTTGGTTATCTCGATCCACCACTTGCTTTTTTTGTCGTAGGCAGTGCTTCTAGCAAACGTGTTTACAAGTGACATCTGACTCGAGTGTCCTCTAGTTTTTTCAGTTTTACATGAGGATGTGGAGGGTGCCAATCTTAGTTCCATACATTCATGGTACTCCAAAGCATGTTTGCGGCTAAGGTGGTGCAGCTAATTGCTTGTGTTGCCACTTCCGGTGACAACTTTAGCTCGATAGCATTTGCAATAAATAGTTGTTTGGTCCACATCCGACCTTTTAAAATCAAAGCATCTCCAAACAGACGGTTCCTTTTTTCAGCAAAAAGTTCTTCTGTGTCATCATGTTCAACTTTATTGTCTGCTACAGCTTCAAATTGAACTGAACTGGACAGATTTTGTATGGAAGAATGGTCAAAAATACCTCCATCCAGAATCCAGACACTCATCATATAGGAGATGTCTAGAGGATGTTATATTTGCAAAAGGAGGCTCAACTAAGTATTGATGTAATATCTCTGTTGGGGTGCCCAAATTTATGCACCCGTCTAATTTTGCTATGATGCATATTGCATATATTCTCACTACTGAAAATGGCAAATATAGGAGGCAGTGGGGATCGAACTGGGGATTCTTGATTACAAGTCAGCAAATCTTACCGCTACGCCACGGAAGCTGTCGTATCGTCCTTGAACCTTTTGTGAAAGTGTTTATTTGATCTTTGGACTTCAGGCTGCAAATAACGATCTATTATTTCCACTCTAAAACTCCAGCAGTTCATTCCCAGATAATCAAACAAGGCACAAGCTGGGAGAACTTAGTGAACATTCTGCGACGATAGGGAGATGGAATAGCAGGCTGCTTGTCTTAATCGGCACATTTACAGGACAAAAGACGCTGACGGAAAGGTGCGAATGGATTTAAGGTGGGCCGGATTTACGAGTTTTCTCATAGGCTCTGGTAATTCTAGTGTTAAGTGTGACATGCTGTCATAAATCATGTAGCGTGGAGCTGGCTTTAAACAACTGCAGCTGCTGGATCTCATTGTCTTAAGCCAGATTTATACTTGACGCTCAGAATGCTTATGGCTGCCACACATTCCCAACGTTCTGCTGGCGTGTCGTCACACACTCGGATTACAAATTAACAAGACATGAGCGCGAGTTGCAGTACCAAAAACTATTTTTCGCAGTATGCTCAACTTGGTACGTGATGTCAGTATCATTGTTTACTATAAACATCTTCATAGTGACAGCCATGCTTGTCAGCTTTGAAAGTGGATGTGGAAATGTGCAAGACAAAATGGAAGCAAATTTGAAACAGTTACGTCCAGGCAAAGCTGAACATGTCAGAGAAAAGAAGGAGGGATACAGCTGTTGCAAGACAACGCGGTGTACCGGCAAGCCGCATCGCAGCTCCAATAGGATCAATGTGTGTGCTTCAATGTTTGATAAATGGTTTGATACTGGGAAGCAAATCATCAAACTTAAATGCTGACATGCAAATGTATTCATGATGCTTTTTTTCTTCATCCATTTCTTGCATAGGCAATACAAGTGTCACATATTCCCCATTGTAATGATGCAATACAATTTAAAGGTTAAATAGACCATCTTCTTACCGTTGTTGCAGTCTTTTTTTTTTTTTGGGCACCCTCGCAACAGCATCAGAACGCAAAGAATTTATGTTTACCATCTTTCTTTCCTCAACACACAACACAGAGAAACCGGACGTCGTTTTCACTCCATGGTGATTTCTCGCATTGCTACCTGGTGAAAGCCTCCTGATTTACTTAAAGTACGCACGCAAGTATAGTCAGTACACTGCTTGCATAGCAGCAGCGTCCACAAGCGCATGTCACGTAGTATTAAGTATATCCCCAGCCTTAAAGATGCCAATTAACATGACTAGGAATCACAACTCCCTCATGACTTTTCAGCAGTTTTAAATTCTAAACACATAAGTGATTCTACCCACAAATGGTTAAAATAGAACAAACTTCATGTTTTGGAATGGCCTGGTCAACATCCTGACCTCAGTTCTAAAGAAATGTTATGAAGGACCTGAAGCAAACAGTTCATGCAAGGGAGCCCACCAACATCCCAGAACTGAAGCAGTTCTGGAACTGGCTAAAATTCCTCCAAACCAGTAACCGCAAAGATTTAGTTTAAGTAATTACAGCACAAGGGGGGTCACACGAGCTACTGAAAGCAAAGACTTGCATATTTTTTTCATACAAAATGTAATATTTATTTATTAATAGAGAAAAAATATTCAATGAACAAGTATAATGTTTTGTGTCATTTTCTTTTAAACGGGTACTCTTTATCTAGTTTCACCACTTACGTAAAAACCTGATCATGTTTTAGGTCATAGATAGATAGAACTGGAAATATTTATACAGAAATACAGTAAACTCTAAAATGTTCACAATTACTGTAAAAGATAAGTATTTTGAATGTGTGAGGAAACACACTTAGATTTTTTTTAAATAAAAAAGAGAGTCACAAAGCACTTTTTCCAGAGGAAAATATCCATATTTGATGCAGTACTGGCACACCTGAATGAACATTTTCTAAAAATGGTTGACCTGGCCATTTCATATTCTTCACATCTCTAAATCTTGGACTCAATTTCCCAATTACAAGGCAGCTAACTGGATTATTACCACTGACACCTTAAGTTAACCTGAATGGCAGAAGTGAAGTTGCAAAGTAATGTCTTCTACTCTAAAGGTTGGAAACAATAACCTCTGCCCTACATTTAGAATTTAGTTGTGCAGCCTCATACCTCCATAGTAATGAAAAGCATAAGACATACTTGCAATTACAACCTTGTCTGGTTAGCTCATTGCCAAGTTAATCTGATGTCTCATCTTGCTGTGTTTTTAATAAAGTCACCTGGTTATGTTTCAGCTGCAAAGCTTGGGATTCTCTTCTGATTCCAACGGCCATGGTTTCACGGTCCAGAACATACCCTCCCCCAAGACTTCCACAAGTGACCTTGGGCTTCCATTTTTTCCTTCACTCACATTACAGGTAAAACAAAAAAGTGGTTACTGTTTAAAGGTGCAGAACCTGCAGAATATCTTGAGCCTTGATTGCCGAATTTAGTTCACCTAATTAAGGAATTGGGCTCATGTGCTAGTTCTGTGAAGTGATAATTTCTTATAGTGCCTTTCTGAGCAAGTATCATCCCATTGTGATTTAAACATATGGCATGTCTTGGTTATATTTTACCAACATCTTTTCAGAACAAAAATACAATACTAAAAACATGCACACAAATAATTAAAATGTATACATAGCATACAAACATCGTATATATATATATTTTTTTTATGACTGACTGTTCAACAACCTTATGACTTGTGGGTAGAGAGTATCCTTGAATTTACTGGTGTGAGGACCAATGGCCAGAAGGGAGAAGTAAGGAAAGCAGTTGTGCAGGATAGCTGAAATCTTTAATTTTCCTGATTTGCTGTTCTAAGGCATTAAGTGTTTGTTGTATGTGCCCTGGAAAGAAGGAAGTCGGTGCCAGTTTCATGTTTGATTCTTCTTCCTGTGTCTGTGTAGATTTCCCTCAGCATACTCCATTTTTCCTACCACATTCTCAGAAAATGTACAGATTATGTTATTTGGAGACTCTAAGTTGGTCTACTTGTGTGTGTGTGTGTGTGAGTAGACCGTGTGATGGGCTGCCACACTGTCTACAGGCGAGCAGTCCTTTTAAGGATAGGAAGCTACCTAAAACAGCAAAGGATCCATATCAGAACTCTGCACTGACACTACAAAATTTACGCTTACTGGAAAGGCACCTTTGTGTATTTCTAATGATTCAAACAAAATTAACTGAACTTTACAGGTTGGGGAATAGATGGGTAAATTAGACAGATATCCTCAGAGGGAAATATGGCTGTTTACAGAATCTCATTAAACAATTATATATAAATACTGTGTGTGTGTGTATTAATATATATGTATAATAATATTATAGTATATATATATATATATATATATATATAATACATACGTACATATACACACACACGACTCGTGTTTCACCCTTATTGGGGCTTGTCAGGTGTACGCACCTTTGCATCACCTAATAGAGATCGAACTTCAGATGTCAGCGCCTGAGGCAAAGCCTCCGTTGTTGCACCATGGCGGCTGGTTTCCTTATTTGACATGGTGAAGATCGGAGTATTATATTCTTAGGTCTGAAGCGCAACTATATTTATTATATATATATATATATATATATATATATATATATATATATACACACACACACACACACACACACAAAGCATCCTCTATGGCTCCGCCTTTGCAGTAGTGAAACAGGACAAACTTCAAAAATCAATAAACAAAAAGGAATCGCTAACTAAGCTGAGACAAAGTACACTCCAAAATGCAGAGGTAGACCGACTACCCACTCCTGATGTCACGCTTCCCCCTCCCCGCGGCCCACAGCCTCTGTCTCGGATTAGCTCGAATACATTGCTCCTGCAAGCAAACTAGAATTCTTAGCATGATAAAAGAAGTCGTAAAATCAACCAGAATGTTCAAGCAAATTCTAGAAATAAAAACCTGATCTAAACCCGTTAAGTAGTTCTCTTGTTCACTAGCTAAGCAGATATAAGAAACGCCCTAAGCTGGTGAGTGACTAAGGAGGGCCCCGCCCCCTCCCCACGGCCCACTGCGCCTCTCTCGAATTCGCGCAAATAAATTGGTGACGCAACCAAACTACGATACTTATTGCGATGACAGAAGTCACAAAATCAACCAGAATGTTCAAGCAAATTATAGAAAAAAACCCAATCTAAATCCATTAAGTAGTTCTCTCGTGAAAAGCTGTCAGACATTCAGACATACATATATACATACATATACAAACAAACACACACACACACATACATACATACATGCATGCATATATGCAGTCTCCTCCACACTTATTGGCACCCTTTTGAAAGAGGAGTTAAGGGTTATAAACAAATTCACCTTTGGGTGAAATGTGACACTGAAAAAAATGAGAGAAATTCAACACTGAACTTAGGTAAATTCATTTTGTGAACAAAATAATTCCTGATCAAGAAATAATTATTTTTAACAAAACAACACGTTTCACAATTAATGTTACCCCTGCATTTAATATTTTTTACAGCCTCTGTCAATAAAAAAAGCAGAGTCTTTTCCTATAACGCTAGAAAATATGGAGCAGGCAATCGGAGATCACTCCTCTTCACAGAATCCCTCCAGTTCATCCAGGGACTCTCTTGTTCACTCTCCTCTTCAGCTCACCCACAGGTTTTCAATGGGGCCTCAGGGACTGAGATAGCCATGGCAGGAGCTTGTATTGATTTGGCCATATGTTTTGGATCATTATCCTGCTGGAGGATCCAACAATTACCAAGCTTTAGATTCTTCACAGAGGCAGCCAGATTTAAATGTAAGATCTCCTGGTGTTTCATGGATTCCTTAATACTATGTGCCCTAACAAGGTTTCCAGTGCCTTTTGAGGAAAAACAGCCCCTATAACATCACAGATCTTCCATCATACTTGACTGTGGGGATGTTTTTTTTGGTATAGCTATCCTTCTTCCTATGCCAAACTCACCTTGAGTGTTTGTTGGCAAAAAGCTAAATTTGTGCTTCCTCAGACCATAGAAAATGGTTCCAATCAAAGTTCTAATAGTGTTGAGAAAAGGTGTGGGTGTTTGTGGTTACATGACAGGACAGGCTTTTTTTCCTACCATGCCGTCCAAATAATCTGTTGGCATGGAAGTGGCATCTCATGGTAGTTTGGGAGACTTGGTGAATCCAATATGTTTTTTTTTTCTTATTCTCTACCAGTGATCCTGGGGAATTTTATTTTTACCTCTCTTACCATCCTGCTTACTGCACTTTGGGTTCAAAATAAACTTGGGTCCTCTTCCAGGCAAGTTGGATAAAAGTTCCAGTCGATGTGAACTTATTAGATACGGGCATTTTCAGTCAAATCACTTTTTTTTTTTTTTATAGATATTCCCTGACTTATGAAAGTCAAAACACACCCTTCCTTAATCAGAATTGTGTGTTCTCTTATCTTTTGGATTTTGATGAATAAGAGAATTTGGCTTTTGTGCCACCTCATATTTATACCCCAGTGATATGGGAGGTAATGGATTGCTGCTTGAAACTTCCCACACACTCTGATCAATTTACAAAATAGATACTGATGGAAAAAAATGTTTCAGTTACACTTTATTCATAAGACTTTGGGCTTCCAATAATTGTAGCACGTATGGTTTTGATAAAAATAATTATTTCACGATTAGGGATTTTTTTTTTTCTCATAAATTTATTTCGGTTAAAGGGTGGATTTTTATTATGTTTCCAGTATGAGATTGAAGGACCTGAGCAGAAGATAATTTTTTATAACCCTTTTTATTGTGGCGGGGATTGAACGGAATCTCCAGAATGTGTTTGTGTTACTATGGCCCACGCGGTACGATTTAACTTTCTCACTTAACGACTCTGTAGAACATTAAAAACAATGCTATGAATCCACTGTCATTTTAAAGCTGCTTTACTCAATGTACTGAATATATTTTCAAGCGGCAGGTCATCAGGGCGGTTAGCTATACAGTTGTGTTGTCGATGTTGCGTAATTGGGCACAGGCTTTCCAGCTTTCTAAAAATATGTCACAGTAACCTTTGCCCTATATTCAAAACCACCAGCAGGGGACACTCTCATTCATTTTCTTTCATTCACAGCTGCACTTTTGACCGTCTTAATAGTTATAAACAATGTAACGTTCTGAAATAAATAAATACGTAAGTAGAAGAAACAAGAAGGAAACCCGTCTGACTGCGGCAGCAGTACGCGTTTATCAGCATTCAATAACAGATGACGAGCATATTAAATGCACGCACACGTAGACTGTGGACAGTCTTACTTAAAGTACTCCCCACGCACGCACTTAGTTGTACGTTTCTGCAGACAAACACGTACCCATGACAAACTCTTTACACGTTCACGTACACTTTACCTTTTGAAGACTTGCAGGCGGGGAACATATTTGCAGATGGTCCAATTACAATTGTGTTCTCTAGATGGATGGCATAGGTAGGTCCGTAAATAGCAAAATAAAATAAAAACGGATTATATGCACTAAAGCAGCTGGTATAATTGCAACTACAGTAAGAACCGAAAGAGGCGTGACAGTAGCGCTAACCTTGAGTCGCCGTCCTACTTTGAATGCTGGGAAATTGATTTTTTTAGTCACCTGCTCATCCTCGTGTTAGGGGCAGGGCTTTGAATAAGAAACTACAATACCCATCGGCCTCATCGAGGGAAAGATCACAGTTATTATTTTTTGTTTCATACAAAATTCAGCCCATTATCTTATCTTCTGCTTTAATGAAAGAATGAGAAAGCAGAACTAGCCATGAATGCTGCGATAACAATGTAATGTTAAGAATAGTTTAAAGCAGTTACGCGTCCCTCTATAGTCTCTAGTAAAGACTTCTCTTGAATAGCTGACATCAAGTATGCCTGAAAAAAAGTAAACATTCAGTATAAAATTTAAACTAATATGTTTCATTTTCTTTATAAGTACATCTTTTATTTATTAACACACATGATACAACAGCGCAATCCTAGTTAAGGAAAGGAAAACGATAAAATATTGCGATTCTTTTGATCAGGCATATCGATTTGCGTATTTAATAAGTGGTTGAACCGTGGGAGATATGGGCGGGAAGTTGGAAAGTGTTAAAGTTTTAGTGTTAAGAAAATTGCGTCGTACACGGAACCGCTCCGCACAATGGCATCGGAATCGAGAAGCAGTATCGGTAATTGTTCAAATATCAATGAGATTGAACTTCAAATTGATCAGGTATGCCAGCCTCCTCTTCTTCTTTCGGCTGCTCCCGTTAGGGGATGCTACAGCGGGTTTTCTGTATCTTCCTGTCCTCTGCATCTTGCTCTGTTACACCCACCACCTGCATGTCCTCTGTCACCACATCCACAAACCTTAGTTCTCTTAGGCCTTCCTCTTTTTCTCTTGTCTGGCAGCTCTATTCTTAACATCCTTCTCCCAATATACTCAGCATCTCTGCTCTGCACATGTCCAAATAAACGTAATCTCACCTCTCTGACTTGTCTCGAAACCATCCAAGTTGAGCTGACCCTCTAATGTACTCGTTCCTAATCCTGTCCATGCTTGTCACCGCAATACGATGCAAATCTTAGCATTATGCGAAATCTTAGTATGCGTGTGTTATATACATATATATATATATATATATATATATATATATATATATATATATATA
>JANRMT010062823.1:6951798-6966909 GCA_026402145.1 Polypterus bichir lapradei
TACACGGGAAGTTGGAGAATTAGTGATGAGTCAGTCAGTCAGTCAGTGAGTGAGTGAGTGAGTGAGTGAGGGCTTTGCCGTTTATTAGTATAGATATATATGTATCCATCCAGCCATTATCCAACCTGCTATAACCTAACTACAGGGTCACGGGGGTCAGCTGGAGTCAACCCCAGCCAACACAGGGCGCAAGGCAGAAAACAAACCCCGGGCAGGACACACACACACTCCAAGCATATATATACACATATATAAGATATGGCAGCGGTTATCCAAATAATAATAATAGATGGATAGATTAAGTTTAATTGCCAACACATTCAAAGTTTGCTGTAAGAGGTACATAGATACATTATATCGATATTAGAAACTCAGTCTTAATTAAGAAGTAGCCAATGGCTGGTTAATATACGAGGGCTACAACAAAGTGACGCAGTGGGTAGCTTTGCCACCTCAGGAATCTTTTTTTTTTTTTTTTTTCCCCATTTGACGTCTCTTCCTGGTCTTTGCCCATGTGGAGGTGTTTCTTCTCTCAGTTTGTACGTTGGTTTTCCCATCTCGGTTCAAGGTTGGGTTAATTGGTGTTTCCAAATTAGTACAGTATGAGTGTGACAAACTAGACAGATAGATAGATAGATAGATAGATACTTTATTAATCCCAAGGGGAAATTCACATAATCCAGCAGCAGTATACTGATACAAAAAAAACCAATATTAAATTAAATAGTAATAAAAATGAAAAAAGTTAGCATTTACTCCCCCGGGTGGAATTGAAGAGTCGCTTAGTGTGCGGGAGGAACGATCTCCTCAGTCTGTCAGTGGAGCAGGACAGTGACAAAAGTCTGTCACTGAAGCTACTTCTCTGCCTGGAGATGACACTGTTCAGTGGATGCAGTGAATTCTTCATGATTGACAGGAGTTTGCTTAATGCCCGTCGCTCTGCCACAGATGTTAAACTGTCCAACTTTACTCCTACAATAGAGCCTGCCTTCTTAACAAGTTTGTCCAGGCGTGAGGCGTCTTTCATCTTTATGCTGCCACCCCAGCACACCACCGCGTAGAAGAAGGCACTCGCCACAACCGTCTGGTAGAACATCTGCAGCATCTTATTGCAGATGTTGAACGATGCCAACCTTCTCAGAAAGTATAGTCGGCTCTGACCTTTCTTACATAGAGCATCAGTATTGGCAGTCCAGTCCAATTTGTCATCCAGCTGAACTCCCAGATATTTATAGGTCTGCACCCTCTGCACACAGTCACCTCTGATGATCACAGGGTCCATGAGGGGCCTGGGCCTCCTAAAATCCACCACCAGCTCCTTGGTTTTGCTGGTGTTAAGGTGTAAGTGGTTTGAGTCGCACCATTTAACAAAGTCTTTAATTAACTTCCTGTACTCCTCCTCCTGCCCACTCCTGATGCAGCCCACAATAGTAGTGTCATCAGCGAACTTTTGCACGTGACAGGACTCTGAGTCATATTGGAAGTCTGATGTATATAGATTGAACAGGACCCGAGAAAGTACAGTCCCCTGCGGCGCCCCTGTGTTGCTGAACACAATGTCAGACCTGCAGTCCTCGAGACGCACATACTGAGGTCTGTCTGTAAGATAGTCCACGATCCATGCCACCAGGTGTGAGTCTACTCCCATCTCTGTCAGCTTGTCTCTAAGGAGCAGAGGTTGGATGGTGTTGAAGGTGCTAGAGAAGTCCAAAAACATAATTCTTACAGCACTACTGCCTCTGTCCAGGTGGCAGAGGGATCGGTGTAGCATATAGATGATGGCATCCTCCGCTCCCACCTTCTCCTGGTATGCGAACTGCAGAGGGTCGAGGGCGTGGCGGACCTGTGACCTCAGGTGGTGAAGCAGCAGCCGCTCCATGGTCTTCATCAGATGTGACGTCAGAGCAACAGGCCGGAAGTCATTCAGCTCACTAGGACGTGATACCTTTGGGACAGGGGTGATACAAGATGTTTTCCAAAGCCTTGGGACTCTCCCCTGTTCCAGGCTCAGGTTGTAGATGCGCTGTAGAGGACTCCCCAGTTCCAACGCACAGGCCTTCAGCAGTCGTGGCGATACTATGGAACCTGTACATGAGTTTTTGACACATGATAATGGAGAAAATGGCTGTGTGACCAATTAACTTAATATACCACTATACCAAAAACAGTGGAATGTATTTAAAACAAGTAACTGAAACACATTTGCCACAAAACCAACAATAAATCTGAGCTATACGGTTTCCAGTATTGGTTCTTCAGGCATCTCATTATGTCTTGTGCTCATTATAGTACAATATATTACTACAAATGTATCAAGTTAATTTTTGAAGCTAGATATTAACAGGGAAATGAATCTGAAAAAAGTGTGCAATCACTAACATCCAATCAAGTCTTCTTAGGCTGACATGTTTTGGTATTTCTTTCCTTCTTTAGGGCCAGGTCGATAAACAGCCTTTAAAGACAATAGTTAATGTAATCACCTTGTTGCCAATAAATTTGACAATTATTATTTGGCGGATACCTGTATATAAGATGACTTGCAATGTTTGAAGTCGGTTACAGTAAAACTTTGGATTGCGAATAACTTGGTCTTGAAGTGTTTTGCAAGACGAGCTAAATTTTTTAATAAATTTTAACTTGATAAACGAGCAAGGTCTCGCAATACGAGTAGTACGTATGCGCTTTGTCTGCTGATCGTCACGTGATCACAACAGAGCTGATGGTTCTCTTTGTCTCTCGCTGCAGGATTGTGGGTAATCCTCTCCCATTCTCGGTCGGCGTGCCCCACTCGTATAGTCAACATCCGTACGAGTGTATACTGTTTACTACAGCATGGTGACCACATGTGTGTGCTGCGACGTGAGAGTCCCTGTCTTGTACCCAAAAACACGAAGCTGAGTCTCAGTACTTTAGCGACACCAGCTTTATTCAGCTTGAAACAGGAACAGCACAGTTATTTATTGTAGCCGTATCTGTCACTCTCCCATCCACAGACAAAGCAGTCAGGCAGGGTGCTTTGGATTACAAGCGTGTTTCCGGAATGAATTATGCTTGCAATCCAAGGTTCCACTGTACGTTTCTTTAGTTTTTCCAGTTGGAGCACAGGCAGGTGAAGTGACTTGCTCGTGGTCGCACAGTGTCTGTAGCGTGATTTGAACCCACAACCTCGGGGTTTGAAGTCTAAAGCCTTAACCACTGCACCACACTGCCTGATTTGAAGGCTGTCAAAACAGGTGCTGCTTAGGCTGCGACATCAGCCTGACTAGTTGATCTTTCCTAGCAGGACTAGAACCAAAAACAACCCATCAAAACCACACTGGAATAGCTGACAAACCATTCCAGAACATAATTTAATTTTTTTTTTTTTCTGTTTATGCAAAACCACATATCTCAGTCCAATCATGATTGTAACTTTGTGAGGTCTAGTGAGTAAAAATAAATTATTCCAATTCAATCATGCTGCATTGTCCCAAATAAAAGTTCCATCCATCCATTTTCCAACCCGCTGAATCCGAACACAGGGTCACGGGGGTCTGCTGGAGCCAATCCCAGCCAACACAGGGCACAAGGCAGGAACCAATCCTGGGCAGGGTGCCAACCCACCGCAGCAAATAAAAGTTACTTGCAGATTAAATTTTATTTTTTTAAACTGTATTCTTTTAATTTATCAAAGTTTATGTGTTTATTTTTTTTTAAGAAATTTTAAAATGGCACTAAATGTGTCCGTTCCAAGTATACTTATCTAGTACTTACTAGAATATCTATAGAATATCTAGTAAGTAAGTATGTATTACTGTTTGAATATTTTTTAAAAAATGGTTTTAATTTTGTGTTTTTTTTTCTTTACAGGCAACAATCAGTTTGACCACAATCCTAGAAGCTACAGCTTTGTTATCATCTCAAGTGGAAGACTTGGCTTCTAAGTGTTCAGCCAATGCACAGTTCCTAAAAGCATGGCAACAGCTGCTGAAGGAGGGCTGTGAGTCTTTGAATAAAAGTGGTACACTTACAACTGAGAACTGAGGTGGGGATTGATTAATGTGTCGCTATGTTAAATATTCAGTATACTTAAACCTTTTGAAGTGAATATTTATTTCTTGGTAGGATGCAGTGGTATTTAATTTACCTACAAAAATGTAAGTCTGCAAAAAGATAAAGCTATTATTGAAGAATAATAACTTGAATGTGCCTTCTGTGATAACCAATCAGTGAAGGATACATTGATATTGTAAGATATCTTAATTTTAAATATTTTTTAAAACTGCATGATAAACTTTTTTTTTTTTTGATTTAATAAAATTGCATATATATTTATATACGTTTTTTGGACCTGAGCTAATACATATATGCATAAATTCATTGTCAAATCTGCTTCATCTGTTACAGGATTGTGGGAGTCAGATCCCATCCTGGCAGCGCTTTGTCCAAGAAAAACATACTGCAAGGACCTGGCAGCCCTTTATTGAAGAGCAGACATTTACACTTGGACCATTTTTGCTTCCAATTAACTTGTTGTGCATGGTTTTGGGTGGTGTGGAATGTAAACCCCACTTGAACACAGGGAATAGTGGAGATAATGGCAGGATGTGGGATTCTAACCAAGGATGCTGGTTTCAGTCTGGGACAAGGATTGTGTTTTGTTAACTATGTAGTTGAATCGACACTTGGTATAAATCCATCCGTCCATTATCAACATTACTTAATCTGGTTCAGGGTCACTGAAGGCAGATGCATCAAGTGGTCGACACTTTATAATTTAAATATGTTGTATTTTCTTGCCAATGTTAAAGTCTAATGAGGAGAGTAATGATTTAATCTGCTTTAATGCCATTTATTTTCTTCTTTTGCATGTGATGTAAAATTAAAAAAAAAAAGGTGCAGGAAAAGGTCTTATACAAAATATAGACAACAAATGTGATATTTCATCTAAATGTATACCTTCTTCTCGTATGAAGTATTGCAACATAAGGAACTTTCTTATTAAAATCTGGCTTTGTAAAAAAAATAAAATACAACAGGTTTTTGAAACAAAACCATTTAAAATGTTTATATGGAGTCAGTTCAAGCTTAGAAGATCAATATATTGTGGTCCTCAGAATTTTCGCAAGTACTTCACTCTTACTTTAATATTCATTTTTTTTTTTTTTTTTTTAATAAATAACATGTAATCTTTGCAACAAATTAATGCATAACAAAAGTATTTAAATTAGCACACCAATTAAAAAAAGGAAAAGGTTTTTTTAATTACAGGTTGTACAAAGTTTTACATTGTAACCATGATCTGCTCTGTTAATTATTTTATGCAAATATGACTCATTTTTACAGTTTGTCTTTAATGAAATGATAAAATACACAAAGCTATGAAAATGTAATATTTATAAAACATTTACATTATACAAAATATATATACATTTAAAACAAATACTTAATGTTCTGATTTACCTTTTTACACTTTAAAGTTGTCTTATGACAAGTGTCTTAATAATTTGGCCATTGTGTTTGTTACTCGCGCTATATGTAATCAACGTTTTATCCAATGTTAATATTCTTTGTCTCTCTGGGTTATTTTGTCACAATTTCCTTCAGTTAATTCTAATTAAATTGCATTATTTGAAATTACTTTTTGTAAAGGATACTGCCTTTTACGTGTAAAGTACAAACATTCTTTACAGTTGTGTTACTGATGTAGTTAACATAGAATGTGAAACAAAAGTTTGTGTTTTGTTAGTATCATAAGTGACTAGTTAAAATAACTTGCTTCATTTAACAACCTTTTGTCAAAATCAGGAATATTCTAACACAATATACTAAATCCCATTTAATCCAGTTCAGCATTGTGGGAGGCACTGGCTACATGACGACAGGAACCAAACCTGAATTGGCTCTCAGTCCATCGCAGGGCCTACACACAAACACTTGCACTGATTAAACACAGAAACACCTTTTAACTTACCATGCCTGCTTTTGGGATGTGGGAGGGTAAGTGAGTATCTACAGAAAAATACAAGCAAACAACAAATAGGTGTAGGACTCAAACTCACAACACTGGATCCACAAGGCAACAGTTCTAACCACTATGTAACTATACTGCCCCAAGTGGGATTTTAGTACATGAAATAGTGTTGTACTAACAGACTTGGAAAACAGTGTGCTATAACAGAGTATGCTTTTCATGCAAGTGACTTGCTTATGGGTAAGTGTAACAGCTGGCCTTTACTGAGCTTAATCATGTATAATTCCTTTATTCTAGGAGCATTGGCTATTCTTGTGTAAAGTGAAAGTTTCCAAACATTATCTGATTCACTGCCATCCCCATTTTCTTTTCAGAATAACTAAAGATTTCACATGTTAAACAAACCCATTACCATGCAGTAGGGGGAAAAAAATCTATGGAAGTTAGGAAGTTCTCTCCCAGTGACACAGAGAAAATTTGTCATATGCCTCTGCAGAAGCCAATTAGTATTTGTTCATTTTCTATAGATAATTAAATTACAGAAAATAAGCACACACTCAGACACATAGCACTTTGACACTGACCATCAACTGCAGGCATTTCTTGTGCCAGCAAAAACATGGCAACTTCTAATATATTTGGTTCACTACCTGGCTGAGTTTTCAATCCTGTAGATCGTTCAAAGAGATTGATGGCACTGATGGAGATGCCTGTGAATTCTTTTAATTTCCAGGAAGAGACAACTGGAGTCGAATGCGTGAAGTTTATTGGATATGCAGTCTGCCTTTAAAATACTCCAATATTGCTCTTTCAAGTTCAAGAACAAAGTGTGTTTAAAAGGACTTTTCCCGAGTATTTTTGTGTGAACCCACTTATAGTACTGCTTGTTGTGCTTCACGCCTAGACATGCACAAAGAGTACTCAGTAAAGTCCTTTTAAACACACTTTGTTCTTGAACTTGAAAGAGCAATACTGGAGTATGTTAAAGGCAGACTGTAATCTATCTATCTAAACACAATCATTTGACACAATATATATTTGCCTTATTAAAAGTACAAGTCCCTAAATCTCTGTGACCATCCACTTATTACAGCATGTCTCTGCTATATGCAATTTTGTATGGGATATGTGATCCGCCATATGTTGAAATGAAAAATGCAATGCATTTTATACTGCAAGCATTACAAAATATGCTTCGATAGATTGTGCAATGCAAATGTTAACACTGAATACATCCAATGGAATGTAAGTACCAGACGGATAGAAATAAGCTTATTAGATTTCAACCTGTTTCAGATGGGTAGCACAGCTTGTGTGTGTATATATATTCAGAAAGTGAGCACCCAATACAACATAACAGAATATGTCATCTACAGCCATACATTTCACAAAACACATTCAGTTTAGCTTTGCTTACAACCATTGTAGAAATAAAGACTGTAGAGATACTGTTGCACTGCCTGCTATTTAACAAATCTGACACAGTTTGGACTTTTTCCCCAATAACTAGCAAAAATACTCATTGAACCTGATACGCTTAAGTAGAATTCTGATTAATATTCATATGTAATTTGCATTCAAGAATGATTGATTCGTCAATTTGTGTGTGGATGTTCAGATTGTAAAACGTTTTCCCAAAATCACCCACTGCAGAACACAGTGATCAGGGTTACCAGCTGATGTCTGAAGGTGGATGAGGTGACTATTGCAACATTGACTTCTGTTGTTACAGAGATAAAAACATAACATTTTCAGATCAGATCGCTTTAAGTCAGGATGCGAGGCAAATAACAACCATGAGCAGGGTACTAGTGAATCATGGGGCCTGTTCCCTCACACACAGCCAGTTTGGAATTATCACACTAATTCACCTGAGGGATTTGGAAGAAAACCCACTGATACGTTGGGGGAGAACACACAGACAACATCCAGGCACTGAATCCATGAGGTAGCAGTGCCACCCAGTGCATCATTTTATGGGGGCACTTGGTAAAACAGAATTTCAAGCAATCGGGTCTACAAAAAATGAACAGACCTCGAGGGCAAGACCATTTATTGCTTCAGGTTACCACCTTTGTTCAGAAAGACTGTGGCTGTGCCGGAGATGTAAACCGTATGACATGTCTAGATATCTGTTGCATATGACCATGATTTCAGATCACTGATTTTATAAATGCTGGTGTTGGGGAATGCCACAAGTTGCATGAAAATGAAAGCTGGAATAGACAAAAGATTGCACCTAAAAAGAAAACTTGGATTTTTCTGTGTGTAAATATAATCCAAATTTAAATTCAGTAGAATCAATAAGTAAATACATACATAAAAGCTATAGGGTTATGACATCTATGATGCTTAGCTACCTGATTAACACAAAAATAAAGTAAGAAAGCCAGAACATAATTCAACATTCTCAGACCCGCTTAATCCACTTCTGCTTATATTCTATGAATTATTTTTGTAATGAAACATTTGCTCATTTCCAATTATCATATTCATATTTTTTAATTGATAATAATAATTAATTGATTTGTTTTCCTATAATTAGTATTAATTTATAAGTTTTTCCATCCATTATCCAACCCGCTATATCCTAACTACAGGGACACAGGGGTCTGCTGGAGTCAAACCCAGCCAACACAGGGCGCAAGGCAGGAAACAAACCCCGGGCAGGGTGCCAGCCCACAGCAGTAAGTTTTTCATATAATCTACTTTTTGGCATTTCCTCTATATACAGTGCCAGTCAGTCTTGGTGCACTTGGCATGCTGACATTAACCAATAGATTATGTGGGCTAGATTATTTTTTCCTTATTTGATAAATATTAAGTTGTTTATATTTTTTTCTCATATACTTTTAAATAGTGATTTCAGTTGAATAACATCTGCATTAGTGAAGCATTGGTTCACTTTTACCATATTGAACAATACTGTACATGACAAATACAATTTCACTTCAGACAGTGTCATAAAAAGTCAGGTCCCATTGACGCTTTTTGCAGGTAAATACTCATCCTTTCTCAAACTACTAGAAATCACTTCAGTAGGATTTTCCAGGAATTCTGGCGTAGACAGCACTGGAGAGGCATCCTGTACAGGCCACATTTCCAGCCATAGGAGCGAGGGTGTGTATGAATGGTGGCTGTTGCTGATGGACCGTCTTTCTCTATAATTGGACCATACTTGATGTATTGTTTCCTTAAATGGTCGAGTGGTCAATGTATACAGCATTGGGTTAAGGGCACTGTTGATTGGCAAAATAAAGATTACAACCCATGAACTGATAGAACCTAAAAAAAAAAGAAGAATTAGTTTATATTTGGGAAATATCATCAAGTGACTACAGAAAATCTGAATTGAATACAGTTAATCTCATTCATAATCAGTGATTCAGTTTTAGTAGTCATAGTAGTGGTGTTATTGTCACGCAAACTGTACATTTCATTGACTGCATTGTGCTGTCTGTATTACTGACATTTATATCGGGAGGGGGAAATAAATAAATATTTGCCAGTACATCTGACCCCTTGGATGGTTACAAATGAACATTCTAAACAGTACTTTGAGTCCCAAATTTAGCTTTTCATCACCTAGCGGTTAAGCTGCATTTCAGTTGCTTCACACACACACCCCACGTACAGCAATCACTTGATTATTAGCACAGAGGCAAAGTCTGTATTCATTTTTAGTCCATTTTCTTTTTATATATTCGAAAGGGAAAGATACATTTTTCTATTTGAAGAACGCAATGCCAAAACATCCATTTATCATATCAGGAGTGAGAGAATCAAAATATCTAAATTCTTCTTAGAACAAATAAATTAGTAAATAGTAATCATTTAATGAGGGTGTCTCCCCGCAAAACCTGAAAAAATGAAACTGACAATTGTTAAGAAAATTAGCCTCTGTCCATTTCTTTTGTCTTCACATCCCACCCATGTTGGATTGCTCGATCCAGAGAAAGGCAAGTCATTACCTGGAATTTCCACTTGCAACAAGGACAACAATTTGAGGATGAAGATGGGGATCCAGCAAAGAGAGTCTGTGAATACGATGAAGAAAAAGCGTTTGGCAATGGTCACCTCTTTCTTAATGTGGTTACTAAACTCGGGTGCTTTGGTGCCTGTCCTGTGAATGTTGTAGAACATGCTCCCATAGGAAAACACAATAATGAGGAACGCAACGAGATTCAGTCCTGCAAAGATAAAAAGACCATGGTTACGACGATGGAGACAATGCTTCTTTGCCTTACTTTTTTTTTCTTTTTCCTACTCGCTCATAACATTCTCAAACACACGTAATCCAATTCAGGGTTGTGGGGGAACAGCAATAATCCTGGCTTCATCAGGCACAAGAAAAGAATCAACCACGGACAGGGTGCCAGTCCACTTTTATGGCTAAATAACCTAAAACACCTTCAGAGTATGAGAAGAAACCAGAATAAATTGAAAATGTCCCACTATATGATAGGCAGTCACCGGCACGTGCTGCAACTGTCTGCTAAATAAAGCCAACAACTGAAAATATCTGGAAAAGTCATGCAGTGTGGGCTTTAGAAAAGGTTTTGCTGTATCCAAGTATCAGCAGCACATCTTTAACTGTTCAGTCTTAATTAACGAATACTTTGTAAATTTTTTACATAAATATCTGTCATGTAAAAATTTATGAAAACCATACAGTTTATTTATGTTGTTGATAATCCTTGGCAATGAGAGATATGTCACTAGGGCAGTGTAATAATATTATAATAAAAATATGTACTTTAGAACCAATTGTTACAGGTTAGAACAAGTAGAGATAAAATCTCAGGTCAGCTAGCCGGGGGGAATACAGGTGGGCTAAGATGAAAGGTTATTAACAGGTCAGCACAGTCTGGAATGGAAGAGATGGGTAACATTGATGACACTTCTCCTCCCCAATCTTCAGGAGGACAGCATGGGCTGGAATGGGGACTGAAACTACCTGAGGCGAGTCGTGCCAAAACTGGACTGGAATGAAGCAGGGAGGTCGGCCTGCACAATGATATCCCATTGGTCCCGGTGGTACATCAAGGAAGAACGACCAACATAAAGACAGGGAACAAAGAAACTCTGTCTTGACTACAGTGCCATCAAGGACAAGGCCAGACAAGAGATTAATTCAACTTACTAAGACAGAGGGTCACCTGGTAGTAAACATATTGGATGCAAGATGAACTGCTTCTTATCAGGTTGTATTATTTTACCCACACTCACGTTTGTACTCTTCTTGTATAATTTGGTCATACATGATGAATACATTTCTAACTTTCTCTCCTGCCTGTTCTGGTACTCTACCTAATTGCCTGGTGTTACAGCTGTAACAGAAAGGGAGACATATTGATCTACAGTAGCAGTCGATCCTGACAGTCTGGTAAGAATATGAAATTTCTGGCATTCTGACAGAATTGGCACTCCAGTCACCATAAAAAAACCTCACACTGTTGCACTCCATCTGAACTAGTGTGGTGCTGAGGTATCACCCGTTGCATGGTTGCACTCGGGTCCTAATCTCGATCCTGAGTCGATTTGTCGTGTGGTGGGTGCAGCAATGCACTGTATCAGTGCATGCTCCTAACCTGAACCTGAACCTGATATGGCCTATGTAATAAAGAGTCAAAAAGGAAAAAATATTGCCACCTTAAGACCCCTTTATGACAAAACAAATATAAAGAGTATTGTTAGTATTTGCTCAGGGATGCACTCACAGTTACATTGATCAAAAAGAGTTGGCAGTTAATTTACAATGTGATGTCTTTAGGATGTGCAGGAAACTGGAGTACACCAAGAAAACATGAACAACACCCTTGTAACTTCTGTTTTTCACAAACCAACAGACAGACGGACCTACCTAAGAAGTGACAGCTTCCACCCCAAGCATATAAGGCGCTCCGTTATTTTTAGCCAAGCAATACAGTACAATCGTATTTGCTCAGACCCGACAGACCGGGATCAACAACTGCAGGAGCTCAGACAAGACTTCATCAGACAAGGTTATGCTCCCAAAACAAGCTACATGAGCTACTGTCATACCCAGAGACAACCTTCTGGAATATAAAAACAAAGACAACAAGAACCGCATCCCCCTTGTTGTAACCTACAACCCACATCTTGAAACACTTCGAAAAATTATAAAAGAACTTCAGCCAATGCTAAACAACGACTAAACACTGAAAAATGTATTTCCTGAACCTCCCCTCCTGGCATACAGACAACCGCCAAACCTGCAGCAACTAATTGTCTGAAGCTCCCTAAATGAACCGACAGAAAATGGCACATCTCCCTGCCTACAGAAAAGATGTAAAATGTGTGCCCACATCTACAATACAGACCGTATAGTTATACCACACTGCCGACTAGAACATCACATAAAGGGATCATTTTCCCGCAGATCATCTAATGTTGTCTACCTAATTCTCTGCATGAAATGTCCTGACAATGCACTCTATGCAGGAGAAACTGGACAGACACTCCGCCAGAGAATGAATTTACACAGATTCCACATTAAACATGGCAACACAGATGTTCCTGTAGCGGCCCACTTCAACAGCCATGGACACTGTGAGAGGGACTTTAAAGTCACAGGGCTTAGGGCAACTTCAAAACACAGCAAGAGAGAAAAGAATGGGAAGTCAAACTCATGTTAAAATTTAATACATTACAATATGGCTTGAATAGAGACAAGAGTTTTATAGCCAGGTATGAGGACTGTTTGCATCTCTCAGACTGACACAGATTACCTGCCTACAGACCCATATTGTTCTGAAAAACTCATCACAAACGTCAAAGGACTTTGTTGGACAGTTATCATATCCAAAGATCTTGACCATACACTGCTCTTCTCTCTCTTGTTAAATTAATCTTAGCCTGAATGAACCTATTCATTTTTTACATTTAAGATTTTTCACTTAAAGATTTACCAATGCTGTTTCTTGTCCTAGTGTGTGGATATAAACACAGGGAACTTCAGTTTCTGTATTACATCTTGCCTGAAGAAGGGGTGAGTTGCCTCAAAAGCTTGCATATTGTAATCTTTTTAGTTAGCCAATAAAACGTGTCATTTTGCTTGGCTTTTCTCTAAGAGAACAAAGTAATCACTAAGCCAGAAACCAAAAGAAAAGTACTGAATAGCTAATTGGAAAAAGTTCCAAGCAAAATATGAATTGTAGTTATGAGAACAATAGTCAAATGCAGAAATTCTTATGTAATTATTTTTACCCAACCTATGCTTACCTGTCAGAGACAGTAATAGAATGAATGTAAAAACAGAGTTTTTCTTGCGCCTCTCCTCAGTATCTTTGTGTGTCTCAACCTCTCTTTCCTTGCGTTTCTTCTCTCGGTTGCATTCCCATAAAGCCTGCTTCTCAGACTCTTTTATTTTAAGGCACGGGTGTCAAACTCTGGTCCTGGAGGACCGCAGTGGCTGCAGGTTTTCATTCTAACCATCTTCTTCATCAGTTACCAGTTTTTGCTGCTAATTAACTTCTTTTGCCTTAATTTTAATTCACTTGACTCAGACCCCTTAGCTGTTTATTTTTCCTTAATTATCAGCCAAACAATAACGAGACACAAAACAAGTTCTCCTGTGCCCATCACACAATATCTGAAAATAAAGAAATGTGAAGGTCTCGGTAGGAATGATCTCTTAGTTCAGGTGTTCTTAGAAAGAACAAAAAAGAATCAACAGTTTTGTAAATGCAGCAACAAGCCATGGAATTACATAACGGGGTTATTTAACAGCAAGAATGGGCTTCTCATTAAGAGATTTGTTGGAGTTTGAAATGTCAGTGTAGCTGGTCATCTGTTGGCTTGTTTCACATCTCATTTCTGTTTGGCTGCCATTTAATGAAGAAAGGAATCAATTCAGAGGACAGAAGGGAACAGAAGTTAATTAGCAATGAAACCTGCTCACTGATTAGGAAAAGGGTTAGAATGAAAACCTGCAGCCACTGCGGCCCACCAGGCCCGGAGTTTGACACCCCTGTTTTAAAGCATCTTGCTTAACTCCTGTCTGCTTTTTGACTACCAACAATGCTGTGGAAACATCATTTATCCTGTAACGCTTGGACTGTTAAATTTCGTATTTTTTGCTTTACAAAATGCAAATTTTAGCATGAGGATGCGGGTTGCATTGCTTTTCTGTGACCTTGTGTTTTTTAGTGTTTATAAACATGTGCAAAGATACGCGAATCTGGTCCTGATATCAGTGCTTTGACGAATGTAAGGTGTATTAATCTAATAAATAACATTTAAACGCTGCACCTAAGATTATTCTGTCAAGCCAAATAAGGCCCTGGAAAGGTCCATGTGCCCCCTTGCGGTGGCCACAAGTTCCAACAGGGTTGAGCTCCCATACTCATAACCCGTGGCCCCACTATCGGCCCAGAGGGAGAAACTGTCCCACAAATACTCTCTCCTCTGGTCCTTCCACACTCCTGGTGCCACCTGCCACTATATAAATATATACAGTATACTAGCTGTCCCTTGCAGCTCCGGCCACGTAGTAGTAAAACAGGACAAACTTTAAAAATCAATAAACAAACAAGTATGGATGCTAAGCAGAAGGAAAGGATCAGTCCAAAATGTGGCATGAGGTAGACAGACTCGAACAGAGGCTGGCACGTGAGTGAGGAGGGCCCTGCCTAACTCCCAACTCCTGATGTCACGCTACCCACTCCCCTCGACCCGCAGCCTGTCTCAAATTAGTGCAAATATACTATGATACTTAGCACGATGAGAGAAATCACAAAATCAACCGGAATGTTCAAGCAAATTATGGAAAAAAACACGATCTAAATCTGTTCTCTCATGAAAAGCGAACAGACAGACATTGGATTATATATACTATACATATATGTGGAGCCGACCCGGACACAGACAGGCGGACATGTTGTTCTTCAACCACCACACATTTATTTACAATTATTTACAAATATAATGGTCACTAAGACCCAGTCAATTGTGCACAAACACACCCCAATACTCAGTCCTGGCCACAAATGCCTTCTCTTCAGGCCGCCTCCACACTCTCCTCGTGCCTCGTCCTACTTCCACCCGACTCTAGCCTTGAATGAATGGAGACGGCCCCTTTTATATGGTTCCCGGATGAGCACCAGGTGTTCCCGGCATTCCTCCTCTGGCCACGC
>JANRMT010062823.1:6971909-6982399 GCA_026402145.1 Polypterus bichir lapradei
GGGACATAACAGGAATGCTGTAAAACTGCAGATATGTACTCACCTAGAAAGATCACAACAGAGTATACTTGTGACTCCCATGTTTCTGAATGCTCGGAGTGCAGTGGGAAACAAACACCATTGCTGCCATAGAAATTCTTAAAGAAGTCTTTGCTGGCGAGTGGAATGAAAGCAATCACAAAGCCTAATATCCAAATAGCCACCAATGTGCTGACGGTTTGGCACTTTCGGGGCGTTAGGTAGCGGAAGGGGTACACTATACAAATGTATTTTTCCAAAGTTAGGTACGTAAGTAAAAGCACAGAGACTTCAGTTGACAGCATTGCTAAGGAGCCCACTATCTGGCACTGAACGCTGTCCATCCAGATCTGAGCATGTCTGTTATACTCTCCTCGATACTTGAGGTCAAAGGCACCAATGATAAACAGGTAGACTCCCATCAAGCAATCAGCACCTGTAATGAAAAGAGAAAAATCACTTCAGTGTTTTTTTGCATTAAATTATAGGTGTGAGTCTTTTTCTAGTAGCATTCAAATAGTAAAATACATGGCTGTCAATGCTCTAAATCGGCGTTTCTGAAATATTTTTCTTGTAACACAATTTTACCCTTCTTCTTGACCTAGTCCATGATGATTGCCAGATCCAGGGGAGATCCCCCTTGGTGAATCACCGCCAACTGCCATAGTGAGAGGGCTTGCTCATTGGTCCTTTGGAGAATCTCCATGGACAGTCATGGCGGTGCAAAGCTTAAACTGCTCATGGCGACCATAATATACGTAATTCAAAAATGCGGTCTTTCCCATTTAATACAATTGTGAGTCACGACCCTGCATGACCCAAAAGGTGGGAAACCACACACCATTTTGGGTTTTGCGACATAAATAGTACGTTCTTAAAACTCTATTACCCTTAATACTGGGTTTATCATTATTATGAACCTATTTAGCTGACACCTTTACTCAAGGTGACTTACAAAGAAAATCATAATACAAAACATAGAATGATAAGGATTAAGGTGCTAGCAACAAAAGCAACAGAGAACAAGATATAAAAGAGCAAGAGGGACTCGTACTACTACTGTATAATTATTATACACGCAGCTAGACCAAGACACAAGTCAGTATCCAAAACTCAGTGTCAGTACAACAGTAGATATCCCATAGAAAATACACTAAGCAGTTCCAAAATATTGAATAATAAGGCGTGTTTTAAAAAACATGACCAGGCACATCTGTCAAGAGGAAGGACGGTCAGCCAATAGGCAGAGGTAGAATGGAGCGTTCATGAAGAGACATATGGAGAAACCAAGGACTGGAGATCTTGAGGAACAGAACCAGTCAGAGAAGTCAAGACTAGAGCTTTAAAATGGATCCTTGCAACACCAGCAAGCCAGTGACAAGACCGAAGCAGAGGAGTAGCAAGTGTGAAATGAGAAACAGAGAGCATCAGTTGAGAAGCTGCATTCTGGAGGAGCTGGAGAGAACTGACAGCAGTTGACGGAGGCACCACCAGGAGAATATTGCAAAAATTCAGCCGAGAGAAAACCAGTGATGTGAACAAGTAGTTGCGTGGGATAATTAGTGAGGAAGGGTCAAATCCACTGAATATTATGAAGAAAGAAACAACAGGACTGGATCTTGAAGAAACGGATTCAATCTTTGAAAGTGAGGAGTCTAGACTTATGTCAAGGTTCCTAATGGTGAATGGGAGACATCTATAAGAGCAATGCTTAATAAATGTGGGGGAAGGAGAATCAGAAGGCAAGTACAGGCTTTCTGATCTTGAAATGGTTTAAGGTGATAAGCATTTATCCAGGATGAGACTGCAGAGACAACTAGAGATCAGGACTAAAACCTGAGGGATGTAAGAAGTAAATAAGAAGAAGGTCTGTGGATCATCAACATAGAGGTGGTAGGAGAAGCCTTAAAAAGAAATGACATTGCCTAAGTAGTGACTGTATACTCTTAAAAATAATGGCTCTTAAATGGCCCTTTATGGATCTTTACTGGTTTGTGTTCCTCGTAGAACTATTGCTTGACCAAACACAATTTTATTCTGGGGAAAAGTTTTTGGCATATGAAGTTAGTTCTCTGTGCTTTGAAAAAACTTCCTAATATGATAGAAAAAAACGGAAGTCTTTAATGTATGGTAGGCTACCTAGCAGGACTCTTAACAGATTAAGAAAGCCTAGACTTAACCCGTGTTATTGTATACAGCGAGAGTCCTTTGAAAATCAGGAATCATTGGAAATTCATAGATCTGTTACCAACTTTCCATGGTTATTTACTGTATGGAGCCTGTTACCTAAATATATAAAAGTTCTTTCTGGAACCTTCATTTAGATGGGTCTTTTGGAAACCAAAAATGGTTCCCCTGTGGTATCGCTCTGAAGAACCACTCTAGCACCTTTATTTTTAAGAGTGTAGAGAGGAAAGAGTCGTGGACTCAACACTGATCCTTGAGGTACACCTATGGACAGCTTCTGTGGAGAAGCCAAGGAGTTAGACCAGAAGCCACAACAGGATCAGTCAGAAAAGTAAGACATGAACCTGTCCAAAGCAGAACCACGGAGTTTAGATAGGGAAGAGATAGGGAAGGGAGTTAGCAGTACAGTACTGAAAAATGATGAAAGTCCAGGAAGGGTAATAACAGAGGAGAGAGAAGCAGCTCGAGCAGATTTAGAGTATTTGTGGCTGAGAGCTGTGCAGTCTTGGTAGAGTGACTTTTGCAGAATCCAGATTAAAGGGGATCTAGTAGATTGCTGTCAGAGAGAAGAGAAGAGAGTGGTTTGTGGAATATCCATTAATCTTGCACAGGAATGGCACAAGGGTGACAGGATGGTAATTCGCCATGGCAGATTGGTGGAGAAAAGGTTTCTTGAGAATAGGGATCACATGAGCCTTCTTAAAATCAGTAAGGTGTTAAAAAGAGAAGAAATATAGGAGATCAAGAAGGGAGTGAAGAACATGTGAAGGACTAGGGCCCAGTGCACAGGTGGTGGGTCTGTAGTTACAGAGCAGGTCAGAAATGTCATTTACAGGAGAGGAGGAGGAGAGAGAAGAATGACATCAATGTCAGTCCGAGGATGTTTGAGGTGCCTTGAACACAGAGAAGGGTCTCTCCTACTGAATGCCCAGGGAGTAGAAGAGACTAATCACTCTGGGAGATGCCACAGAGATGCAGATGGACAATGGTGGAAGATGGGAACAGGGCACACTGGGTCCCATCAGATGGCAAGGGGTGACAGCAGGGACATGAGATAGTTAATAGTTGACTGGGCTTGCAGGAAGACATCTCCCATTGCTGAGCATACCGTAGATGGTAAGCAGAGGAAATGTCATTTTAGATGGATGCTCTGAGGCTTGTGATGATTTTTAAGGATAAAACCTGACTTTGTTTTAACCTTGGATTTTTAACCTGTTTGATGGATTGTTTGTTTATTGAATTTTAACCTCCACTTGATTACTGTTTTTATTATTTATTGGATGGATTTTGCACTGCACTATTTGCACTTGGGAAATGAAAGCATTTCGCACATTTGCACGGATCCTGTTGTTCAGTATCCTTATTCGCCCTTGTCCATTTTGGTACATGACTATCAAGAAGTAAATGCCGGCTGCAAGCAAAGCATGCATCACAAGATAATAGTTCTTGTGCTTAAGGTGATTAGTTTCCTTTAAAATGTCAAGAAAGAACAGTGCTTATATTTAACTGCTTTTTGTGGAAGGCATCAGTAGTGACTTTACATTTCTTTCACACTTTGATGAGCCATTGGCCATTCATTTTTGAATTACATTAGAGATAAAGGGTATAATCAAAAAATACCACTATACGCATTTGATATGCCACTGTATGTATCAGACCTACAAATATCTTTACCCATAGGCCTTAATGCACTAGCAGAAATTCAAAAGCCATCTGGACTCAAAATCAATTTGAATAAAAGTGTGCTTTTTCCAGTGACCTTCCTAGCACTCCATAATAGACTGGGCATCTATCTATTCATTTTATCAGAACAGTCTAAATATCTGAGGATAAACATCACAAATAAATATAGATACTGTATATAAAGATTGTTTTAAACAGAATTTTGCTATCAGCATGAAAAAAAATCTAACAAGATGTGAACAGAAGGATGAAAACCCTTCCCAAGCTTCTTTTATTATTTCAGAACTTCCCTATATAGACTGTCACATATTGTCACATCTGTGGATCACTCTCTGGGCTCACCTGAGGTGTGCACTACAACCCTGGGTGAAGACGGGGAGCTGGCACTAAACGTCTACTCTTCTATTTCTTTCGGAGAACAGAGAAGACACCCAGTGAGGGCAAATGACTCCGCCCCTTCTGGTTCACCACTTAAATGAATCCCGAAATCATTCGAAGGAGATGTTCCTTTTAGAACAGGACACACTGCAGGATGGAGATCTTATCTGGTGATCCAAGAGCAATAAATACCTAGCCTGACAGCTTTATTTTTTGTCTTGGAAATTTCTGTTACCATTACATCCTTAGCAGCCATTTTTTCTTAATTTTCTTTTGTTGGATTAAATGGGGTGACAGGGTTGGCACCCCAACATTTATTCCTGGGTCTTGTAGTCATTTTATGCAACCACAACATTAACAAATCATTCTTTAAAAAAAACTAGACTAAATTATAAACTAATTCATCTGGAATTTGAGACGTCCTTGCATTCAAAAGGCGACTCTACAAAGCAGAAGGTGGCATGGCACTACCTAATTTTCAATTTTTTTACTCGCTTGAAAATTTACACAGTATAAAGACCTGGAAATTGATGCAACTTGATGAATTTAAACCAGCCTGGTCTGTAATGGAAAAAACAATACTGCTGTACTTATTTAAATGCACTTTCTTGTGCCATATCCATCCATCTATTATCCAACCCGCTTTATCCTAACACAGGGTCACGGGGGACTGCTGGAGTCAATCCCAGCCAAGACAGAGCGCAAGGCAGGAAACAAACCCCAGGAAGGGTGCCAGCCCACAGCAGGGCACACTCACACACACAGGACAATTTAGGATCATCAATGCACTTAACCTGCGTGTCTTTGGACTGTGGGAGGAAACCCATGCAGACACGCCATGAAGGGAGGACCCAGGAAGTGAACCCAGGTCTCCTAACTGCTAGGCAGCAGCGCTACCACTGCGCCACTGTGCCGCCCCTCCTTATGCCCTAGTAAATATTAATTATCATCAATATACCAATAATCCAATTGTCTACCAATCACTCAGAATATAGACCCAATGCAGGATGCACTTCAAGGAAGAGAAGCTTTTATCTGTTGCTTTTCTACATGACCACCTTTTTGAACCCTCTTAAACCTAATAATTGTTTAATCTTTGGAAAACGTCCAGGATTAAAACAATTAGAGAACTGCATATAGATAATGATTTGCATATTAAGAACAATTATGCTTCAAATTTGACTTCCCCATTTTCCCACTATTTTCAAATTAGAAATTTTGCTTAAACAAACCTACCCCATTTTCCACTCCTCAGTACACATTTCTGTTCTAGAGGACATACTGATCAGTCTTGAAGACTCAGACAGCATCTTAAGAAGATTTAAAAACATCTTAAAGTCTCTTGCCTTCAAAGATCCTAGAGTAGGGTGGGAAAAGGATCTTTCAACTAACAACTCAGAAAAAGAGAGGATAAAAGGATCTTTCAACTAACAACTCAGAAAAAGAGAGGATGTCAGCCATGCATAGAATAAACTCTAGCTCTATATGTGCAAATCACTCAATAATTCAACTTTAAACCTTTCATCGATCACACTTATCTCATTTATAATTGTCCAAAATGTCCCCAGGGCAAGATCCAACCTGCAAGCATTGCCATCTTGCTCAAACATCACTAGGCAACATTTTGGGAATGCATTAAACTAACATCATTTTGGACAAAGATCTTTAAACGCTTATCGGACTTGGTGTTGCAATCACTCGTATCCCATTAACAGTTGTGTTTGGTGGAATCCCAGAGGGGCTTAAAGTGAAGGACAATTTAATAGTAAATGCCGATACCACACTAAAAGCACGTGGACTTGAGAATCCCAGCCCACATTTTATTCACTCACCAGCCACTTTATTAGTAACGCCTGTTCAACTGCTTGTTATTGTCTATCGTCTAATCAGCCAATCACATGGCAGGAATTTATTGCATTTATGCATGTAGACATTGTCAAGACAACCTGTTCAAACCGAGCATCAGAATGGGGAAAAAGGTGACTGAATTGACTGTGTACGTGAAATGGCTGTTGGTGCCAGACAGGCTGGTCTGAATATTTCAGAAACTGCTGATCTGCTGGGATTTTCATGCACAACCATCTCTAGGGTTTACAGAGAATGGTCTGAAAAAGGAAGAATATCCAGTGAGCATCAATTCTCCAGGTGAAAATGCCTTGTTGATGCTAGAAGTCAGAGAAGAATGGCTGGTTTGAGCTGATAGAATGGCAATAGTAACAACAATAACCAATAGTTACAACCAAGGTATGCAGAACAGTATCTCTGAATGAATAACATCTCAAACCTTCAAGCAGATGGGCTACAGCAGCAGGAGACCCGACTATGTGCCACTCCTGCCAGCTAAGAACAGGAAAATGAGGCTACAATTCGTACAGGCTCACCAAAATTAGACAATAGAAGATTGGAAAAATGTTGCCTGGTCTGATGAGTCTCGGTTTCTGCTGTGATATTCAGATGGTAGCGTCTGATTTTGGCGTCAACAACATTAAAGCATGGATCCATCAGGCTGGTACTAGTAGTGTATTGGTGTGGGGCATATTTTCTTGGCACACTTTGGGCCCCTTAATACCAACTGGGTATTGATTAAAAGCCACAGTCTACCTGAGTAATGCTGCTGACCATGTCCATCCCTTTATGACTGCAGTGTATCCATTTTCTAACGGCTAATTCCAGCAGGGTAACGTACCACGTCACAAAGCTTGAATCATCTCAGACTGGCTTGAATGTAACAATGAGATCATTGTACTCAAATGGCTTCCACAGTCACCTGATCTCAATCCAACACAGCACTTTTGGGATGTGCCGGAATGGGAGATTCCCATCATGGATGTGCTGCCGACAAATCTGCAGCAACTGCATGATGCTATTATGTCAATATAGACCAAAATCCTTGAGGAATTCTTCCAGCACTTTCTTGCATCTATGCCACGAAGAATTGTGGCAGTTCTGAAGGAAAAAGGGGTCCAACTCGGTACTAAAAAGGTGTACCTAATAAGGGGACTGGTGAGTGTAGCTCAGTAACTGGTGTTCTATACCAGGGGTGGGCAATGTCGGTCCTGGAGAGCCACGGTGGCTGCAGGTTTTTCTTCCAACCCAGTTTCTTAATGATAAAACAATTATTACTGATGAAACACTTCTTGCTTAAATGACATTTTGATGCTTCATTTAAGGTTCCCCACCCTCGATTGCTTATTTCAATCTTAAACAGCTGTATTCATTGTTTTAATGGCTCCTTATTAGCAATAAAATGTAAATGACAAAGCAGCCAGCAGTTCTTCATCCACTGTGTTTTCATTTATATCTGTGTGTGTTCATCATGCACTCTTTGATTTAATAAAACATGTAATAGAAAATGTGACAGACCGAAAATTATCTGTTTTAGGCTTCAAATCATTTGGATGATATCCCTGGAGAGGAAAAAATCAACGATATAAGAACCTTACATTGCAGACTAACAAATCATAAAATTAAATAAGGTGCGAGACTAGCAAGGATTGGTTTCTAATTAAGCAGTTGGGCTGGAATGATTGTGTTGCCCTGTGGGACATACTGAGGGTTTGCAGGATCCCCTCAAGGTTGCCGGATATCATGGCCGGCCTGTACACTGTGTGGAGACCAGGCTCGACACAGACAGGCAGACACCGATGGTTTAAAACACCACACACGTTTATTTTCCATTTTACAGTTCACAGCACACAACCCAGTGCCCCAGCACCACACAACCTCAAGTCCGGGCTCCCAGTAGTCCTTTTTCTGCCGCCTCCACTCCTCCAAGCTCTGTCCTCTTCCACCCGACTCCAGCTGATGACTGGAGGGAGATGGCCCCATTTATGTCCACCCGGACGTGCTCCAGATGCCCTCTGAAGAGCTTCCTGCGGCACTTCCTGGTGTGGCGGAAGTGCCGCACGAGCACTTGGAAGCACTCCGGGTGTCCCCCAGTAGTCCTCCTGCCAGCACCTCAGGATGTGGTGGAAGTGCCGATATCCAGGGCTGCAATGTCTTCAGGGCACCCCCTGGCGGTGGCCACGGGCCCCTATAAGGTTGAGCTTCCATGCTCAATTCCCGTGGCCCCCACACAACCCAGGGCGGCTGCTCTCTCATGGTCTGGGGAAGGCATAGTACCTCTCCCGGTCCTTCTCGGTGTCTCGGGCTGGGCACAGCCCCCAGCCACCCGCCGCACTGGTACTGTGAGTGCTGTGCAGAGTGGAGGCAGGACCTCTGCGTTTTTCCCAGTTGATTCTGGGGTTCATCAGTGGTGTGTTCTGCTCCTACTCTGTTCAGTGCTTGCATGGACTGGGTGTTGGGCAAGGTTGTGGGGTCCATCGGCTGTGGGGCATCTGTTGGTGAAGAAAGATTCACAGATCTTGACTTTGCTGATGATGCTGTAATCTTCGCGGAGTCAATGGAGGCTCTGATCAGGGTGCTCGAGAGATTGAGCGAGGAGTCTGAGTGTCTGGGCTTGTGAGTGTCCTGGATAAAAACCAACATCCAGGACTTTAATGACCTCTTGGCACGGCCATCAGCAGTGTGTCTGTCTGCAGAGAGAGTGTCAACCTTATCTAGAGGTTTACTTACCTTGGCAGTGACATTCATGTCTCTGGTGACTCTTCCTATGAAGTCAGTAAATGGATTGGGAGAGCATGGGGGGTCATGAGGTTGCTGGAAAGGGGTGTGTGGTGCAAAAGGACGAAGGTCCAAGTCTTTAGAGTCCTGGTGCTTCCTGTCTTGCTCTATGGTTTGTGAGACATGGACACTATCCAGTGACCTGAGATGAAGACTGGACTCCTTTGGTACTGTGTCTCTCTGGAAAATCCTTGGGTACCGTTGATTTGACTTTGCTTCGAATGAGTGGTTGCTCATGGAGTCCTGAATGAGGCACATTACCTGCATTGTGAGGGAGCGTCAGTTATGGCACTACAGCCATGTGGTGCATTTCCCCGAGGGTGATCCAGCTCGTAAGATCCTCATTTTTGGGGACCCAAGTGGCTGGACCAGGCCAAGGGGTTGCCCATGTAACACCTGGCTGTGGCAGACAGAGGGTCATTTCCGGAGGGTGGATCTGGACCGCGTGTCTGCCTGGGGGGTTGCCAACCGGGATCCCGAGTTGTTTCATCGTGTAGTGGGAGCGGCAACGTGCTGTACCAGTGCATGCTCCCCAACTTGACTTGACTTGACTTGTTGGAATGAAAACCTATAGCCACTGCGGCTCTCCAGGACCGACACTGCCCACTCCTGCTCTATACTAATTGAAATACAATACAAACAAATTCTTGCTTAGAGGATCTATTCAAAACGTTTTTAAAATAAAGAGTTACTTGATAAAATTTTAGAATATGCATTCATATCGGGTGGAAAAGAATATTTAATTTTTTATATGTTATCTTTTTTTGCTGTTTTTACCACTACTCTTGATTTTCCTTTCTTCCACTCGACTGGAGGTTGAATTTGGTTTTGTTAGTTTTTGCCTTTTTTGTTCCTGCTTCCTCTTTGAACTTTTTAATTTTTTTTTCTCTAGTTTAACTTTGAAGTCATCACTTTTATAAATTCGCTTGATTATATGCAATGTTATTTTCTTGAAATAAATTTAAAAAATAAAACATGAATACAACCAAGGGAAAGATGAGGTCTTACTAAGGACTGAGACTGGGGGTCTGAAAATTCCCATAGCACGTGATTGTGGAATAATCTCTTTGTCTGCTGTGTGCCCCCTTGTGGTCACACTTGTAAATAAAAAAATAGTATTTTTTTATCATTTATCCTGGTTATCTGCGGCGGGCTGGCACCCTGCCCAGGGTTTGTTTCCTACCTTGCGCCCTGTGTTGGCTGGGATTGGCTCCAGCAGACCCCCGTGACCCTGTAGTTAGGATATAGCGGGTTGGATAATGGATGGATGGATATCCTGGTTATATTCCAAACTGGCACTACAGATGAAATTAAGCATATCTTAAATTTTAATAGATAAGACTGAGAAGCAGAATTTTAGGAGTAACATTTTCTTGATAAATTCAGGATCCCGGTTTTTAAACTCATGTTAGTGGTTTATAAATATTGCTATTAAGGTCTTTCTAAGAGTCATCAGGCGCCGCCGCGAGTGGCAGCCATTCCAGCTGCTCCGTGTATGACTTTATCTTTCTGTCTTTTTCTCTTGTGAATTTCCACTTGGGATTAATAAAGTACTCTATCTATCTATCTATCTATCTATCTATCTATCTATCTATCTATCT
>JANRMT010062823.1:6989758-7003872 GCA_026402145.1 Polypterus bichir lapradei
CAGGCCAATTTCCTCTGCATAACAAACAGTGTAAACACATTTACTTTGAGTCCTTGATTAGAAACCAATTTTCCAAGGAAGCAGACAGTTCTGCATCCCCACATTGTATGTAGGTGAGATACTAAATCAAACCAGGTGACTCTTTAGCAAGACAGGTAAATATTTATGTCCTGTAGATAGCCATCAGCAATAACCTGTAGCAGAATTTTCCAGAAATTCTGCCTTTTCTTTAAAACACTGGTTTATAGCCCATCACACTAAGCAACACACTGAAATGTTATTTTCTTTATAATACTGAGATCTAGCCCATTACATTCTCCTACTTTTTTTGAGATGTCTCCTGACATCTTGCACCAAAGGCTCAGCCTTTGGTTCAGTGTCTATTGTGTCTCAACTAGTGGTCTTAGATAATAATCAAATCCTGGGTATGCTGGATACACTATTGTGTGGCTTGGCAACAGATACATAGGATTCTGTATAACTGCATGGACACCAGGATTCCAAGGCTGGTATGATGGCTGCCCCAGTCTGTGGTATGTGAATACTTCTCTGGGTCTGACAGTGCGAGCCGATCTTCTTAAAGTGTCCCCTTCTCTGTCACTCTGGTGTTCTGTTGCTAGGTCTTCTTGACCATTTCTGGGTTCCACTACTTCATCAATGGTCTCACCCTGGGGTTCAGCAACACTGCTCTCCATTTCCAGTCCTTGTTCCCTTGATGTTCCATGCAAAGGATTTCTGTCAGGTTGTCGTGGTTCTCGTGGTTCAGGGTAGAACTCTCGGGCCTTGGCTCTGAGCCTGGAGCATGTCTCAGATTCTATTACCTCAGTTCTGACATGTGCTGGAAAGCATGGCAAGCAACGGGGACCATATGAGGTTTCTGCTTCCACTATATGTCCACTATATGTTCTTGCTGGTCTCTGCATTTTCCTTTTCACTTTGTTCGATTTAGTGTCTCTTTCAATAGGTTAAGTCATTGACGGTCCTTAGACAGGTGTGTCGCATTGTGGGTTCCTTAGTCTGAGAGGACCTGTTACTCCTGTTTCCCGATTCCCGCCTCTTGGTACAGCCAACTGCTCTGTGTCCCATCTGACCACAGTGGAAACAGTGGTGGCACAATTCTTTTCCCTGCTGGACACATCCTCTGCGTCTTTGTTTGGGACTAAGACTTGATACCTGAGAGTCCAGTTGTGGAAGTACACGAGCGGCTCTCCAACTATTGGTATCAGTACATTTATAATGTTTTCTAAATTTTCTGCTAGTTCTGACACTCGAACTATTAGCTGCTCAATAGTTGTATTTTGAGCTTGAGGTGCACGGATAGCTGTCAGATTATCATTATTAAGTTTCATAATTGTTTCAAATTTCTTTGCTAGTTCAGACACTTGATCTGTTAACTGCTTAACAGCTGCACTGTCCACTTGCATCCTATCATTTGCCCGACTCACTTTAGTCTGATCAGCCTGTGGATCATCTTTTGCCTCTACTGAATTTATAGTGACTGACCTATGTTTACTCAGTGGGTTGAGTCGCTTTATTCTCTCTGCTTCTTCCCTGGTGGATCTAGTTATCTGCTCTAGTATAACAAAATCAGTCACCTTCGAGTCAGTGAGAATTGGTTTTAGGTCTTGTCTGATGTTGTTATTTTTCTCATTCAACCCTTGATAAAGGGTATGAAGAAATATGCCCTGCACTAATCTTCTGTCATAGCTAAATTCAGCTCCATGCTGCTCTGATGTGAGCAGCACACGCTGTCGAAGATCCATTATTCTATATACAAATTCTTCAGGTGCTTCCCTATCTTGTTGCTTCGTATTGCTTAGTTCCTGAAACAGTTCTGTGCTGCTTTTTTCCTTAATGTGTAGCCTAAGAAATTGTTTGAGTTCTTCTAATGTAAGATCATCTCTACTCATGAGAAAATTTCTGAAGATACCTGGTTTAACTACTTTTAATACAGACTTAACAATTTCAGACTCAGTAAATCCCTCATGTAGCCCTACATCTATTTGTTTGCAAAGGTTACTGTATAAAATTTCAGAACCCCCATCATAGATTCAGCCACCATGGACTTTGAACTCCTTGCGAGGCAGAAAAGCAGCAACATCAGTAAGTCTTACCACTTGATCTGAAGTGATATAAGGGAGGCATCCTTTCTCCAAGTCCCTAGAGTTCCTCCTATTTTCAAAGTTTGTACCAAGATGTTTAGCTTGGCTCAAATGAGTATCCTGATCCAGTTCTGTGGCGATGACACCTGTACAATCCATACTCCTAGCAGGGGTGAAATCCTTTCCGGTTAGGAGTTGTGAAATCATATCCTGGAGGTGAAGTAGGTGTGACATGCCTTCATCCTCCAAATTTCTCAACTTATCACCCTTAACATAATCAAAAAGGAAATAATAAAGTTCTTGTTCACCTAGTTGTGAGAGTTCTACAGTTTCATTCCCTTCTTCATCTTCTATCATTGCAGCCAGAATGCTGAGTTGATTGAAATCAGTAATATTAATTTCCTGTGGATATCCCAGATCAGCATCTTGCGTGGTCCGGATGTTGCCATCTCCCTTCTGTACCTGAAGCTGGGCTCTCTGGATGACATACTGAATGGAGTCCTCCCTGAAGCTTCACAGCAGGAATTCCCAGGTGTAGTGATGACTGTCTCCACGACAGAGTGCTGATCCCGGACGAGCCCCCAGTTGTTACCGGCCTCAGGCTTAGGGGAACGTGGGCCAGGTACAAGCCACTGTTGCTACAAGGTGTAGCCACAGTGATATGGTGAAAAGCATAAAAGAAACAGGCAGCAGTCCCGAGTCTCAGACCATACTTCTCTGTTCTCTCTCTCTTTTTCCAGAAATATATATATACTTCAATTTCTGCACAGATCAACATGGCAATCAGTGAAAACAATGGTGCAAGCCAATTTCCTCTGCATAACAAACAGTGTAAACACATTTACTTTGAGTCCTTGATTAGAAACCAATTTTCCAAGGAAGCAGACAGTTCTGTATCCCCACATTGTGTGTAGGTGAGATACTAAATCAAAGCAGTCTGACTATTCAAAGCAGGTGACTCTTTAGCAAGACAGGTAAATATTTATGTCCTGTAGATAGCCATCAGCAATAACCTGTAGCAGAATTTTCCAGAAATTCTGCCTTTTCTTTAAAACGCTGGTTTATAGCCCATTACATTAAGCAACACACCGAAATGTTATTTTCTTTATAATACTAAGATCTAGCCCATTACACATACATGAACAAAAAGCAAACAATTGAGTAGTCATAACAGTTTAGCATTTAATGCCATGGCTGGCAGTGTTACCGTCCCTTCAAGGACTGTCAGTTTTACGTTTTCAGTCAATTTGTCATGCATGGAGATACTTTGGTAAACAATGTGAAAATGCTGGTGTGAACGAGGATTGTTTTAGATATAAAATACCACTTTTAAATGACTATGCATTAGTGCAGACGCAGACTGGGATTAAAAAGAACAAACATATGACCTATTTACATATGAAGTTTTTCTTTTTCTTTTCAAATTGTCTTCCTTTTCAGTCATTCTGGTGCATTTTCAGACCGTATTTATTTGTCTGTCTATATATGTATTTATTTAAAGAGCTTTAGAGATATCTATCTATCTATCTATCTATTGTGGCAAAGGCACTCTGTTGGTGTCAACCTGACACAGACTGACAGCGGAGGCATGTAAAAATTAAACAAAAAGATTTTATTTTCTTCAGCCATGGGGCACGTCTTCCCCACACAGTCCCCAAAACACACAAAAGAAAACACCAAAACACTCTCTTCTTCCTCTACTCCTCCCAGGCAGCTTTGTCCTCCTCTTCCCGACCCCATCGCCTCGAGTAGTGGCTGCAGGCTCCTCTTATAGCCCACCCGGAAGTGCTTCAGGTGATAATTAACCTACTTCAGACTACACTTCTGGGTGTGGCTGCATTCCAGCCCACATGGGCTCAGGAAGCCGTTCAGCTCCCCCTGGTGGTGGCCACGGAGCCCAACAGGGATGAGCTTCAGTATTCCAGAATTGTGGCCCGGGGGAAGAAATAAGCCTCCCATGGCTGCTGCCCAGGATTTAATGCCAAATAGGCATCCTGGCAGGGCGTGAGTCTTGTAGGATTAGTACTTTGCTGCTTTGAGACAACATTAGTCATTAAAAGTGTTGCATAGTCCTCTTGATGCCACTCAAGTGGCTCACTGAGATGTGTTTTAGTGAATGATCCTTTCCATCATGGGTTGTTATGATCTTATGCCTTTTCCCGTTTCTCTTCCTGTGCCGTTTACTGGAAAATATGGGTTCATTAAATTAGGTGATGGAAAGCAAGACTGACAGTTTTGACCTGGGGTAGTGTAGCACTATGTTCCCATGGCTATCCCCCAGTCGCCTCTGTCAGACAGTCCATTAGTTTGACTTGGCAGCTCAGAATGCTGCTATTATAGGGGGCACACAAATGTGAATTGCAGCAGACTGGTTTCCCATTCAGGATTCATTCTTGCTATTCACTGCTGCTTTTTTGTGACTAAACCAATTTATCATAAAGGAAAGAAAGATGTGCTCATTTTATTACAGATGATGTTTCTTCATTCATTGCACAGAAACCTTATTGATTTCAATCTTTAAATTAACTAATATTTGTTAGACTTTAATGATATCATGAAAGATTAATGGATACAGTCTTTTTTTTTCTCCAGTCTTGGCATTGAATTACTAATTGTTGAGTTGATTGCAGAATTCAATTAACCTGAAAATGATCTGCCATCATTATTAATCATGACTTACTGCACAATGTGGTATACGGAAGAAAGGCTTTTTGAACATTTAATGAAACCCCTCATCTATTCTGTTTTATACAATCCAAATGACAGCACTAGATAGTGGAAATTTGATGGGGAGCTGTCACCAAATTCTATTATTTTAAGGCAACTTAGTATTCAGGAGCATGCATGTCATTAAAAATGAATTTGAATTTGAAAGATGCCATTTTCACTTAAAGCCTATATCCTTAGGTCACTTTTAGTTGAAGGACCTTTTTAAATGCTTTTTCCTCAATCATATTTTGAGCATGCCCTTCAAAGACAATGAACCTGTACTTAAATAACATGCGTCAAAAGGCTTTTTAACATTTTTTTTAATAAAATATAAAAAGTACACTCAACTGAGAAAACCTTTCATTTTGGCCAATAGTGAAAACTCCCAATAGGGGTGTAAAACATACTTTAAAAAAAAAAAATGTATAAATTTAAATTTGGTATTTATTGTAATGGCCATAATAAAAGAGTGACATGGGATATATGGGATATTTTCTGTTATCTCTCAGTAACTTATAAAGCCCACATGACGCAAAATGTGTCCCTGCTCCTCGTTCTGGCTAACTGCTGAAATGGCCTATTCTAGCATGTTCACCCTGCCCGACATCCATCTGTCATTTGCTTACGCGTTACTCCCTTTGCACTGCGGATCTTTCATCCTGCTCTGGCTCAGCTTCAGTACTTTTTCTAAGAATAGAGCCTGGAGCAGATCTTTGATTCCTATCCCTGCCATCTCTGCCATGCTAAATGTATTCACCCCCTTGAAATTTTTCATTTTTTATTATTATACAACACTGAATCGCAGTGGATTTAATTTGACGTTTCTGATATAGATCAAGACCTAACACACTTCAGTCTCTTAATGAAAACATACCTCTGCAAAGTGGCATAAATTAATTATAAATATAAAACACAAAACAAGTGACTGCATAAGTATTCAACCCCTTCAAGTCAGTTTTTAGTAGAGCCCCTCAGAGCGAGCATGTGAGGTGAGGTGAGGTGAGGTAACTTGGGGTCAATCCTGAAACAACAGTAGAGAAAGACACCATATTAAAATGCCTTGACAAACCCATACCGGCTGCTACAGACCACAAAGGTTACAGTTAAAAGTGTCTCTGTTTCTTTCAATTGTGTGATTTATTTGTGTGTGACTGTTTAAATGAAATTTTGCATGTGATTTTATCCATCTGAAGTCTTCAAAATTAATAAAAGAATTTATTTATCGGACAGATGTGACTAGTGACTAGGGCTGCAACTAACGATTATTTTGATCATTGATTAATCTGTAGATTCTTTTTTTCGATGAATCGATTAATCAGAATTTTTTTAAAAACCTGCTTTTATCACCACAATTTTATTGGAATGTTTGTTAAAAAAGTGCAATGAACTATTTCTTTTTTTTCGCAGCAAAACATAACCAAATTAGTTATGTTAATTAAATTTGTCCAACCGTAGCTTACAAAAGAAACTAAAGCTGAAACGGCTACATCAGTATCTGCACTTTAAAAACTGCTAAAACTCATTATTTTAATATGGCTTTCTCATAGCTTTAACCCTGATATTCTGTATATGCATTTAATTATCTTTTTTTTTCATGGCTCCGAAATCTGTGCTAACCCCTACTTTATCTGCTGTTCTTTTTCTGGTTTTCTGTGTACCCAATCAAAGCACCATAATGTCCCTCCATTGATGGATTGAAGGCCAGAGGTCCACATGACCATCATCATCAAGTTCTTCCATGTGAAGCCTGAACACCATGAGGACTGATTGAGGTCATTTATGTGAGGTAGAATGCCTAGAGGGGGCTGGGTGATCTCGTGGCCCTGGAACCCCTGCAGATTTTGTTTTTTTTTTTCTCCAGCCGTCTGGGTTTTTTCTTTTTTGTTTTTTTTTTTGTCCTCCCTGGCCATCAGACCTTACTTTAATTCTATGTTAATTAGTATTGCCTAATTTTATTATTATATTTTGTCTTTTTCTCTTTCTTCATCCTGCAAAGCACTTTGAGCTACATCATTAGAAATAAATATTGTTGTTGTTTAAAAACAAATTCTTAATGAGCTCCACCATTGTCACCAGGGATGTAAATTGGTTCTACAAGAGTTTTGAGTTGCAGTTTAAAATGTTAGCATATCCACATGTTCTTGGCTAAGGCTGGCTCTCTTTGTGGAAGTGATGTTGCCTAAAACCGAAAAGAGACACTCAGACGGTGTTGAGGTAGCAGAGATACACAGGTAGATTTTGGCAAGCCCGGCTGGAATGTGGTATCTGGCTTCATTAGTCTTCCACCAATGCAATGGATTTTCTTCTTTGGCAGTTTGTTTCTCTCCAAAGTATTCCAGGATCTCATTCTTTAAAACCTGTCCATAGATTTGTTCAGTTTCTAACTCATGTTAAATAAGATCCATATACACCTGTTCTGACTTACCCACAAATTCGACTTTAATGACAAACTCGATCTCATTCGTATCGCGGGGGCTGCTTGTATTCGAAATTAACCAAATTCAAATAATACATCTACAGCAGGACTACCAATTTAATAATAGCCCTAAAGTTGTCTTTAAGTTCGCTTTCACATTCGCTATCACAATAATACGAAGTGAGACACAAAAATAACTGGACTGGGCTTGGGGCTTTCCTGGAAAACAGTCTGGAGGTCATGACGTGAATCATAGAACTATAACCCCTCCCACACGCCCTCTCAAATCGCTGATTGCTTAGGTATATCCTGCGAATAGCCAGGTCAGTATTTGCATAACAATTGCTACACGAATTGCAGCTATAATGTCGAGTGAAAAAATCGAACAGTGAATCAACACCAAATTTCTCAAGAAATTGAACAAAACGGCCACAGAAACTTGTGGAATTATAAAAACAGTGTACAGTAATAAAAATTTGTCTCACACACAAGTTTTTGAGTGGCACAGACATTTCTAGGAAGGACAAGAAAATGCGGAAGACATTCAACACCCAGGTCGCCCACACTCGTCTCGGACGGATAAAAACATTAAAACTGTGAATCATATTGTTCAAAATGATCGTACTGCTTTTTCTGTAAAGCAATTTTTGACTGACAAAAACATTCCTGTTCTCGATCATCCTCCCTATTAGCATGATTTAGCTCTCTGTGATTTTTACTTGTTCCCAAAAATCAAAAGTGACCTGAAGGGAAAACAGAAATGGCAAGCCTGTTGAAGAGCCTCAAGCAAGAAGACTTTCAGGACTGTTTCAATCAACGGAAGATACGTATGGCGCAGTGTAGAGATTGGAAGGGGGAGTATATAGAAGGTGACAATGTTTAGAATGCTGTAATTCATCAATATTTTTTTTTTCCAATCCGGTTACTTTTGTGTCTCACCTTGTACAACCAAGTTAATGCTAATAGCACAAAAGCCACAAACTTCCAAAACATCCTTTAATCCTATTCCATTCTTGATAACAATTGTACCTGAAGAGTGCACGCCTGAGTACAGCAGACTCCCATATTCTGAAAGCACACAAGTGTCGCCGAGGTGGAATAGGGAACAGACTTGGGAACAGTCTCTGATCCACTACGATAAGTGTGAAAGCGCAATAATAAATGGTGCTAAGTTAGTTTAACGTGTTGAAGGCAAATCTTCACTCACTCTCACATATTTCCTCATACATGACAGTCATACTCCTGTACCATGGCAATTCTGCATTGCATATTGTACAACCAACAATTTTTCTAGAAGGCTTCAATGCAAAATGTTCCCATAATTTAGATGTTTTAGGTCACGGTTTTAGACTTTCAACACCCCCCGTCTCCACTATGTTGAAATGCACTACTGCCAAACGTGATGACATGATGTAATGTGTGTAATGTCACCAATGCAACTATTTCCATCCATCCATCATCCAACCCGTTATATCCTAACACAGGGTCAAGGGGGTCTGTTGGACTCTGCAACATAGGACGCAAGGCAGGATCAAATCCTGGGCAGGGTGCCAGCCCACTGCAGGACACACACACACACACACACACACCCACACATCAAGCACACATTAGGGACAATTTAGGATCACCAATGCACCTAACCTGCATGTCTTTGGACTGTGGTAGGAAACCTGAGCACCCGGAGGAAACCCACACAGACACGGGGAGAACATGCAAACCATTCCAACTATTGAAAATTTTTGGCAATGAATTTAATAATCAAATGTATCAATTTTTGTCAAGTAGTTGTTGCAGCCCTAGATGTCACCGAAAAAACAATCATGAAAAAGCTAGAAGCTGGTTTCAAATTCGATCTGGCTCTTACATACAAAGGACGGTGCATGTGCCCAAAACATTAAAATTTATATGTTACTTACATAAAAACCAGATCGAATGTTATTTACCTATTTACCTTTATTCATTTACTTACTTCCTACAGCGTAAAGTCACGAGTGCAGAGCTTCCCATGTACATATACAAAGTACAGCGATGGCTAAAGTGGATTCTTGATCCGATGTAGAACCATCGTCATGATGTGAGTTTATCTCTGTTATAGTGCGTCTATGTGAGCTGTGAGATCGTGAACACGGCTGGGAGAATAAAACTGAAAAAAAAAAACAAAGCTAACTTTTACAAGTATCATAAATTACACTGGCTGTTACAGACTGGAATCAAATGCATGTTTTTATTCTAAAATAGTAAGAATATGAGCAGCTCACTTCTGAAATTGGACTCGTCTGGGATCGAACCTGTGAAGCTTTGATTACCAGTCAACAGTTGATACCGTTGTGCCACCGAAACTATCGTAGCAAAAGTGTGTCAATGTCACACCCTAACGCGGGCTGTTTTTCTGCAGTTATATTTTTGAATAAAAGCGCATTTGTTCTGTTATATTTGTACCTTTTGTGAAAGTGTTTCTTTGATATTTGGAATTCAGGCTTCACACATTATACACAGCATGTCTACATTTTGTCAATTATGACCAAAACATGAAAACGTTTCTGTTTTAACAATGTGTTTACATAGATCATTGTAGACATGGAACACCCATAAAATGCAAGTGTTCCAAATAACGATATAGTATTTATAAACAGTGTCATTTTGCTTGACTTCTCACTCTATACAACTCTAAGCAACTGACATGCAGGTAAACAGACTTGAGCTGAGAAAACTGTGCAGGGTGGGGGGTTGTGATAGCTGGCTGCTTGCTGTTTGCTGCTTATCAACACATTTAGAGGACAAAAGACGCTGACGGAGAGGTGAGAAGCGTTTTAAGGTGGGATGGATCTACAAGTTTTTTCATTGTCTCTGGTAATTCTAGTGTTAAAGATTTAAGACCAAAGCAACACGGCACCTGGATACCGGCATACATATTGGAAGTGTTGCTGATCTTTGTCTGCCTACAGAAATACAGGACAATCTAGGTTGTATCTTGTGAATTGCCTCACTTTTGCTTTTGTTTATTGCACTTGCTATTTGAATAATCTTGGTCTTGATTAATATTGATACTCCCCAATGGGAAATTGTCTTTCTGCCTGACATTAGTGGGTGAAAGTGTAGGGTAAGCCTTTGCACAACACCGCAGAGCAATTGTCAGGTTAATGGCCTTACTCAAGAGCTCAACAGAGTAGAATCTCTTCTGGCAGTAATGAGATTTGAACCAGCAACCTTCCAGTTGCCAGTGCAGATTCTTAGCCACAAAGCCACCATTCTGCCTTCAAATAAAGCCTAAAGGTTAAAGTTTCTTAAACCTGCCATTTCTGCTTTGCTCTGTTCTACCAATGGGGGCACCAGAACTAAGTTTCTTTCTCAGCTAGGCCAATCAGAGAGGATGCTCTGAAAAGAAGGTTGCAGTGACAGTCATAGCTGAGTAAAGTCTAAAGGAACTACCGTGTTTACCCGAAAATAAGCCCTAGCATGATTTTTCAGGATGCTCGTAATATAAGCCCTACTCCGAAAATAAGCCCTAGTTACAATCCCGCGCAGGTGCCTTTGGGTGAGCGATAAACGCCTACCACCACTACCGTATGTACACAGATGAACAGGAAATAATACTGGTATTTTGACCCCCCGACAAGATGAGTGCAAAAAGAAAGAGCTATTCTGTCGAGTATAAGGAAGGAATTGTGGAGGAGTCCCAGGGCAAAAATCTTACTGCTTTCTGCAAAGAGAAGAAGTTGGATATCCGAATGCACTACGAGCAGGCTACGTGGATAAGAGGTGCTCATTTAAGGAAAGCTCTATTGCTAGACATGAGAGATTCGGGCCAATTGTTTTAAAGGAAATGGAGTCGCAAGAAATTCAAAATAGAATTCGGGTTTGGGAGAGTTGATGTTCCAGAAGATAATGACATGACTGTATTTGAATAAATGTAGATTTCTGTTCAAGAATACTAGGGGGTTGTGCACCCAGGGTGCACTGCACGCCAGCCACTTTGCATCTCTGCCGCTCGCGTTGTGAAGGGGGTGCTGAATGCAGGCTAAGGAGAAAATCACGTATCGTCTACTTCCAAGATTTTTTTTTTTATAATAGAGAGAAATGTACATTTTTGTTCATGGAAAAACAAGACATCCCCTGAAAATAAGCCCTAGCGTATCTTTTGGAGGAAAAATTAATATAAGACCCTGTTTTATTTTTGGGGAAACATGGTACTTACAAAAGGTAGTGGACTGTAGTCCTGGGTGCAAGTGCATTGCAACTGAGAATGGTATATCCCCCAAGGATAGTAAATGAAAGAACAGGCAAATAAAAGTAGTGACAGAGCTATGACAAGTGTCTGTGGGTCTACGAGAAAAGAATCTGTGCATCTGAAAAGGGGTTTATGTTTAAAGGAGTGTTTTTCTAAAGCCTCTCCATGATACAACATGTGGGCTACAGATATGGTCTCAATAGCACTTTATAGAGCCTGAGGTTGACATTCCTTGTCGTATATTGAAGAGATTTTGCATGACATGCAGTATAACCAAAGATTTTAATTGCTAATGCACATTGCAAAGATGATGAAATTGTAAACCTCTAAATTCTTTTCAGAAGCTGCTTCATGTAAGTCGGTTTCACCAATCTTGTATTCCTAATTTGTCGTGTTCTCTGCCTGTCACCCATAAACATTAAGCTGCATTCCCCAAGTGTTTGCCCATGTCACAAGGGTCGATTTTTTATTGTTTTTGTTGTCTCTGCCATATCAGCTATCCCACCAATTTTAGTGCAATTTGTAAATTTCACGAGTTTCTTTCCTATACAACGACCAATGCTATAATTAAAAAATTAGAAAACATAACGGCTCAAGCACAAGGAACTCCACTGATGATCTCACCCCACAAGGGGCAGCCTGGAGTTATGACACATTTCTAAAGTTGAAAGAAGACCACAACATCTCAGTCATGCCTGATGGAGGCTACTTAGCCAGTGCATGGTGTCTCTTAATGTTCATTTTTTCAGTGTGAGAATAACCAATATGCACACTTCAGCCCTTCACTAACTCCATTTCTACCAATATTTGTTCTAATTTAATTAGGAGTGTTTTGTAACGGATTTCACTCCATAATTGTTACATTACTTGTGTAGCTTTTGAGGTGACCTCCAGTTCTATGTTAAAAACACTGTTCGTTATTTCTTCTTCTTATTTTGGCTGCTCCCGTTAGGGGTTGCCACAGCGAATCATCTTCTTCCATATCTTCCTGTCCTCGTCATCTTGCTCTTTTACACCCACCACCTGCATGTCCTCTCTCACCACATCCATAAACTTTCTCTTAGGCCTTCCTCTTTTCCTCTTCCCTGGATGCTCTCTCCTTAGCATCCTTCTCCCAATATACTCAGCATCTCTCATCTGCACATGTCCAAACCAACGCAATCTCGCCAATCTGACTTTGTCTCCCAACTGTCCAACTTGAGCCGACCCTCTAATGTCCTCATTTCTAATCCTGTCCATCCTCATTGCACCCAATGCAACTCTTAGCATCTTTAACTCTGCCGCCTCCAGTTCTGTCTCCTGCTTTCTGGTTAGTGCCAACGTCTCCAACCCATACACCATAGCTGGTCTCACTACTGTCCTGTAGACCTTCCCTTTCACTCTTGCTGATACCCGTCTGTCACAAATCACTCCTGACACTCTTCTCCACCCACTCCACCCTGCCTGCACTCTCTTTTTCACTTCTCTTCCACAATCCCCATTACTCTGTACTGTTGATCCCAAGTATTTAAACTCATCCACCTTCGTCAACTCTACTCCATGCATCCTCACCACTCCACTGACCTCCCTCTCATTCACACACATGTATTCTGTCTTGTTCCTACTGACCTTTATTCGTCTCCTCTCTAGAGCATATCTCCACCTCTCCAGGGTCTCCTCAACCTGCTCCCTACTATTGCTATAGATTTCATTAATTATTCATTTCAGGAACACGATCCAGAACCTACTGCAGCAGCTTTGAGACCATGATAGAAACCACTGGATGTGGCACCAGTCATTTATACTCATGCATACTGGGAGAGTTTAGAATACCCAGTTTGGCTCACAATCACAGAATATATACAGAAAAAAAAAACTATACTTCCTGGAAAAAATACATTCACACACTGGGAGAACATGTAAGCTTTACACAGATACAGACCCGGTCTCCAGAGGCAACAATCTAAAGACGATAAATTAAAAAAAATTGATAGAGCCTCTCATGATGACATGTTGACAGTGACACAAACAAACTAGCACGGTTACTTTTTACTTACAGCTGCAAGAGTTCATCAAGTCCAGAAAATAAGTTGGGGGGTATTGCTTGAAGTCGGTTGATTGATAAATCACTGTGACAAAAATAAAAGAGAAACTAATAAAAGATGCATAATACTGACTTGCTAAATACAGATTGAATAAAGTGTTAGTAGTATGTTGAGAACAATTCTTATCTTTTTATTGGTAAGAAACCAAATTAACAAAAAGGCCAAGGCCCAATAATGACCATATAATTACTACAGTATGTGATCTCAGGTCAGAGCCCCGCCATTTCCAGTCAGTACCTTAGGCAGGAGACCAGCCATGTTTGTATCACATGAGCACTTAGTTGACTTACTGAGAATACTGGGTGTGGAACACGCACAAGCATCCAAACAATCATGTTTTTAGTTCACACCAGCCACAGTGGTCCCTCAGGACCGAGTTTAAGAACCCCTGCTATATAGCATTCTTCTTACACTATCTATCTATCTATCTATCTATCTATCTATCTATCTATCTATCTATCTATCTATCTATCTATCTATCTAATAGTGCATTTCATATCTATCTATCTATCTTATAGTGCCTTTCATATCTATCTATCTATCTTATAGTGCATTTCATATCTATCTATCTATCT
>JANRMT010062823.1:7011854-7030146 GCA_026402145.1 Polypterus bichir lapradei
TATCTATCTATCTATCTATCTATCTATCTATCTATCTATCTATCTATTATATAGTGCTTATCTATCTATCTATCTATCTATCTATTATATAGTGCCTATCTATCTATCTATCTATCTATTATATAGTGCTTATCTATCTATCTATCTATCTATCTATCTATCTATACATTACTTTTTAAAATATGATGTTTTTTTCTCTCAAAATCCTGCACTGTTCATCAAGAGGCTTAATAACAAGAACTATTTTCTCTCATATTTTTGAATTTTCTTCTATTTTCCAGAAAAACACACTAAAAGAAAGGAGATTGTGAAATAGAATAAACTGCACAGCAAAATTGTCAGAATAATTGACACACAAAGGGATATATGGAACAGCTCTTTCCATATACACACTTTTTGAAGGGTAACTTTAACATTGCAGTAGAATTCTTGTATCTGCCAATTCAGTTTCCTTGGTGTGTGACATAATTCGTGCCGCACTGATGCATCATGTACAGTACAAAAGAGCCTTTATCATCTAGTGTTCTCACTATCCCCATTCGCTGCCGTATTAACACAGTGTTGTTGTGAAAATAACCATGACTTTTCATTAATAATGGCCCCAATGCACCAGAGTGATGCTGGCAGTTCTTCAAAGCCTAAGACAAGCTGTGAAGTTCTTCCCAATTGTGAAAACAACGAAGAATGGAAAAGCTGCTGAGTACACACAGTAGGCCAAGATACTTTTAAGAAAGCAATGTAAAAATTGTAAAATAAAAATGTGTATGTGAACAAAATATTTTTCATTCTTCCAAGGGTTGAGGGTTATTCTAAAAAGTCCGAATCCCACTTACTTTGAAAGAGTACAAGTACAACATTTGTCCTGTGGTAGGCTGGCGCCCTGCCAGGGGTTTGTTTCCTGCCTTGTGCCCTGTGTTGGCTGGGATTGGCTCCAGCAGACCCCCCGTGACCCTGTGTTAGGATATAGTAGGTTGGATAATGGATGGATGGAAATACAATAATGTAAAATGTATTTTATCAGCATTTAATGTTGGTAATATATTATTATGTGTTTTTAATCAATGAAACTTTATCACAGGTATGCATGTAAGCAAAAAAGACTGATATATAGGGTTCGTTACTATCCATAGTTTTACTCTTCTGAAGTGCGTCTTGGAATGTAACACTGCGGATATGGGGGTTCTACTGTATTAGGCTTAATTTAAAACTGGCAATTTTGTCGTGGCATGGCACTCTTTCCAGGTATGGGTCTCCTATTAGCTTGTAGAATTCATTTGTGCATGGGAAAGGTGCTATATAAATGAAATGTATTATTATTATTATTAATAATAATTTTTTTAAGAGATTCACCATCGAATTAAGGAAGTATAATACAAATGTAATATACAATTCTCTATAATAAAAAAGCTAATTTCAAAAATGTTGTATATCTTTGAGTATACTGATCTATGGGACAATGACCTTCAGTGTTCCTCCCTCATCCCAGAAGTGTGCGTGTCAGGTTACCTGGTGTGTGTAGGCTATCTTGATGATAATGGAGTGGATGATTGTGTCCTGTGATGGACTGGCATACATCTTGGATTGATTCTTGTTTTTTCATCCTGAACTGAAACAAACAGGTTTGAAAAATGGGCTATTTCTGTATTTATTAATATTGCTTGAATAACAAAAACAACCATTCTGTTCTTAATTACTGTAATTCTGTATAATTTTCCCTTGTTAATGGTCACTAATTTATAGCTCTAACAGTGTGATATTGAAAGCTTTTCACTTTTTAGTTCGTTAATCAAATATTCAGTATAGCATGTAATGGGAAAGAAACAGGTGAGCCATAAAATAATATGAGATAAAGATAAAATAAAAACAATGGATGTCTTCAGTGTCCTTCGATAATCATGGAGAAGTTTATTTATGACTTTTTCTTCTACTTTCTGCTGCTCCACAGCAGATCATCTTTTTCCATATCTTTCTGTCCTCTGCATTTTGCTCCATTACACCCATCACCTGCGTGTCATCTCTCACCTTCTCTTAGGCCTTCCTCTTTTCCTCTTCCCTGGCAGCTCTATCCTTAGCATCCTTTTCCCAATATACCTAGCATCTCTCCTCTGCACATGTACAAACCAACGCCATCTCTCCTCTCTTACTTTGTCTCCAAACCATCCAACTCGAACTGACCCTCTAATGTCCTCATTTCTAAGCCTATCCATCCTCGTCACACCCAATGCAAAGCTTAGCATCTTTAACTCTAACACCTCCAGCTCTTCTCCTGTTTTTTTGGTCAGTGCCACCGTCTCCAACCCATATAACATAGCTGGTCTCACTACTGCCCTGTAGACCTTCCCTTTCACTCATGCTGATATGTCACAAATCACTCCTGACACTCTTCTCCACCCACTCCACTCTGCCTGCACTCTCTTTTTCACCTCTCTTCCACAATCCCCATTACTCTTTACTGTTGATTCCAAGTATTTAAACACATCCACCTTCACCAACTCTACTCCCTGCGTCCTCACCATTCCACTGACCTCCCTCTCATTCACACACATGTATTCTGTCTTGTTCCTACTGACCTTCATTCGTCTCCTCTCTAGAGCATATCTCCACCTCTGCAGGGTCTCCTCAACCTGCTCCCTACTATTGCTACAGGTCACAAAGTCATCAGCAGACATCATAGTCCACAGGGAATCCTGTCTAATCTCATTTGTCAACCTGTCCATCACCATTGCAAATAAGAAAGGGCTTAGAGCCGATGTAATCCCACCTCCACATTGAATGCATCTGTCACTTCTACTGCAGACCTCACTGCTGTTACACTTCCCTCGTACATATCCTGTACAACTCTTACATACTTCTTTGCCACTCCGACTTCCTCAGAGATTACCACAACCCCTCTCGAGGCACCCTGTCATATGCTTTCTCCAGGTCCACAAAAACACAATGCAACACATTCTGGTCTTCTCTAAACTTCTCCTTCAACAGTCTCAGAGCAAACATCGCATCTGTGGTGCTCTTTCTTGGCATGAAACCATCCTGCTGCTCACTAATCATCACCTCACTTCCTAACCTAGCTTCCACTACTCTTTCCCATAACTTCATGCTGTGTCTCATCAATTTTATCCCCCTGTAGTTACTACAGCTCTGCACATCCCCCTTAATCTTAAAAATCAGCACCAGTACACTTCTTCTCCACTCGTCAGGCATCCTGTCATTTTCCAAGATTCCATTAAACAATCTGGTTAAAAACCCAACTGCCATCTCTCCTAAACACCTGCACACGCTTCCACAGGTATGTCATCTGGACCAAGGGCCCCTCCATTTTTCATTCTCTTCACAGCAGTCCTTACTTTCTCCTTGATAATCCATTGCACTTTCTGATTCACTATCACCACATCATCCAACCTTCTCTCTGTCTCATTCTCTTCATTCATCAGCCTGTCAAAGTACTCTTTCCATCTGCTCGACACACTCTCCTCGCTTGTGAGTATGTTTCCATCTTTATCCTTTATCACCCTAACCTGCTGCACATCTTTCCCAGCTCGGTCCCTCTGTCTAGCCAGTCAGTACAGGTCCTTTTCTCCCTCCTTAGTGTCCAACCTCACATACAACTCATCACACGCCTTTTCTTTAGTCTTTGCCACCTTTCTGTTCACCTTATGCCTTATCTCCTTGTACTCCTATCTACTTTCTGCATCTCTTTGACTATCCCATTTCTTCTTTGCCATCCTCTTTCTCTGTATACACTCCTGTATTTCCTCATTCCACCACCAGGTTTCCTTTTCCTCTTTCCTCTTTCCAGATGTCACGCCAAGCACCCTTACTACATCTGCTGTAGTTTCCCAGCTGTCTGGTGACTCTTCACTACCACCCAGTGCCTGTCTCACCTCCTCCCTAAACTCAACCTTGCAGTCTTTCTTTTTTGAATTCCACCATTTGATCCTTGGCTCTGCCCTCACTCTCTTCCTCTTCTTGATCTCCAACGTCATCCTACAGACCACCATCCTATGCTGCTTAACTACACTTTCCCCTGCCACCACTTTGCAGTCTTCAATCTCCTTCAGATCAACTCTTCTGTATAGGATGTAATCTGTCTGTGTGCATCCTCCTCTTCCATAATATTGGTTGCAGCTGATGACAGATTACTAGCCTTATTTAATCAAAACTTTCCCATTCTTGGATGGAGCTAAGGGAGCATATCTTGGCAATAATGGTCATAAACTACTGTCCAGCTGTTAACAGACCTTGCAAACTCACTTACTTTCCAGCTGGCCACTTCTCTTTAGACATTTCTTAAACAGAATACGTCTATGAGTGCCTGATGGACATGACGATTATACAAAAACTCCATAGTGATAGAAGCAACTGACTCAGTTTCTGAATGCTCAAAGGGTGAAATGTAACCTGCTGCCTCTCTATTCATTATGGTAAATCTACTATATAAAAAATGCTACTCTGTGTGTGTTCATTGTCTTAGAGTAAGCTGAATGGGCAGTTTGGCTCTGGTGATGCAATCGACAGAGGAAGTGCAGGCAAGACAGCTTGAGGCACAAGATGAAGTGTGAAGGTGTAGAAGGCATGCTGAGAGTCGCCTTCAAAAACGGTAAGTATATGCAAGAATATGAATGATGTTTTCACAGCAGGCAATGGGAGTTCATCTACAATTGACAGTAGTCAAAAAGTGGACAGGAGGCAAACAAGGCCCCTTAATATAATAGAGTCTCAGAAGCAGGCTTTACGAGAATGCAATTGAGAGAGGGAGTGCTGTACATGAGAGGTTCAGACACACGAGGATACCAAGGAAAGGCATACGAGGTGAGACAAAAAAATAACCGGATTGGTAAAAAAAAAAATATTTATTGATGAATTACAGCATTCTAAACATTGTCATCTTCTATATACCCCTCCTGAACTCTACACCTCTCCATGCTTATCTTCCATTGATTGAAACAGTGCTGGAAGTCTTCTCGCTTGAGGCAATTCAACAGGCTAAATCGGGCGAATGGGGAGGATGATCGAGGACAGGAATGATTTTGTCAGACAAAAACTGCTTTACGGAAAAAGCATTGTGCGCGGGAGCGTTGTCTTGTCTCGCTGTTCACTTTTTTCACCCGACATTATAACGGCAACTCGTGTAGCGATTGTTGTGCAAATACTGACTGGGCTATTCACAGGATATACCTAGCCGGTCAGCGGCTTGAGAGGGTGTGTAGGAGGGGATATACAGGTAGTTCTATGATTCACGTCCTGCCAACCAACTGATGGTTTTCCAAGAAAGCCCCAAGCACGGTCCGGTTGTTTTTGTGTCTCACTTCGTACAAAGGCTGAAGGTACATGTAGAGATTTATTATGTATCTTTGACAGGTAACGTGGCTAGTTAAAAATAAACACAGCACATCTTCACATATAGAAGGCAACTTAGATGGAAGCTGAATATTAACAGAGATCCATATCCCTGAGGTAGCCAGCCACCGTAACAGCAGCAACGAAATAAAATTTATCAACCAGAACAAGGGTAGCCTGGTCATATATTGGTTAGCGACGTTCCCACGTGAGTCAATCCTAGGTGAGGGACAGACCATATTATTATATCCATGCCGTCCTTTTTCTAACCTAGTTATCCAGTTTAGGGTCTTGGGTCAAGAATAGTACTCAAACCAGGAGACTTCAATCCATCATGGGACACATAACCTGTTCAGTTTGGAGTGTCCAATTAATTTAAATCAGGGACCCTGGCACTGACCAGAGTCTTGGCACTGAAAGTACTCCCTAGTGGTATATAAAAGGAGCCACTCTGTCTCACCCAGGTGAGCTGGAAGAGGAAAAACACCTGGAAGGAGTGGAAAAAGAGAGAGAGAGAGGAGCATTGTGATTGTGTTTGGGGTTGACAAGAAGCCTATTGAAAGTATTTGTTGTAATAAACCTTTCATGTGAACCCAGGACTTGTGTGTCCGTGAAGTTGTGTCTGGGGTTTATGGCTCTGTGGTGCCACCATTGCTTTAAAAATGACTTTAACACTGAAAGAAATGATTTAGCACTCATAATTTTGCTGTGCAGTCTTGATAGGGCTAAGCCATTTACCAAAGAGCAGGATGTTGTACATTGTGGCAAATTTACATTTGACTATGACTGTCAAAGAACTTTCTCAGATTTCTTTCATTAACTAATTACTTTTCTACGTCTACTCCCAATTAATGAAAACAAACGTACAGCCAGTTTAGCCTGGGCATCTCCTGGCAGAATGGTCGATCTTGCAAATGACTTATAGAATTGTTCAGTAACACCCTGAAAAAGACAGCAAAGAAGAGTGTTTAATGAAAGGAATTGCAGAAGTTTGCTCTCTGCATTCAATGACAAGGAAAAACAACAGCAATTTTTTTTAACAATACAGTTGTAGACCATTTAAAAGGAAAATATACAGGCATGTTAATACAAAGGCAAAGGAATTCATTGTATTGAACCAGTAAATAAATCAATATGCCAAGTGTGTAACATCATGTGGTAAGGAACTTCATGTGTGCATTCTGGCATAAAGAATAACCCATCTGAGAGGGACGAGAGAGACATCAGAGAGAGAATCTCCATTCCATTAGAGAGACTCCATTCACCTGGACATCAGCCTTTCAAGATAACTCCTCCTCTGGCACAGACATTACCGTTATCTTTATGCTTTTTATCTTTGTATCTTAGACTTTACCATCAATGCAGCCACAGGGCATGCACAACCAAGTGTGTTTCTTTGTGCCGGATAAAGGGGGATTGTTAAGTCAAGAAGGGCATCTTGTGTAAAATTTTGCCAGATCAATATGAGGACAACAATACTGATAAATGATCTGTTGTGGCAACCCCTAATGGAAGCAGCCAAAAGAAGAAGACGACGACATCCAGACTTTACCATTATTTGCTATTTCTATTATTTTTTTAATCTAGCTCAACTTGAGGTTGAGTACCCCCCATTCAAAATGCCTGTGACCAGAAGTATTTCAGAATATGCATATTTTCGGATTTTGGAATATGTCAAGTCAATTCAAGTTGGGGAGCATGCACTGGTATAGTGCATTGCCACACCCACTACACGACGAAACAGCTTGGGATCCCGGTTGGCAACCCCCCAGGCAGACACGCGGTCCAGTCTTACCCTCCGGAAATGACCCCCTATCTGCCGCATGCCAGGTGTTACATGGGCGAACCCTTGGCCTGGTCCAGCGAGCTGGATCACCCTCGGGAAAACGTGACACATGGCCATAGTGCCGTAACTGACCTACAATCACATTACAGATAATGTGCCTCATTCGGGACTGCATGAGCAACTGCTCATTCGACACAAAGTCAAACCAGTGGTACCCAAGGATTCTCCAAAAAGACACAGTACCAAGTCTTCATCTCAGGTAACTAGATAGCATCCATGTTTTGCAATCATATAGCAAGGCAGGAAGCATCAGGACTCTAAAGACTTGGACCTTCGTCCTTTTGCATAGATACCGGGAGCACCATACACCCCTTTCCAGCGAACTCATGACCCCCCATGCTCTCCCAATCCGTCTACTGACTTCATAGGAAGAGTCACCAGAGACATGAATGTCACTACCAAGGTAAGTAAACAACTCGACAATATGGAATATGTGCATACACATAATGAGATATCTTGGGGACACACATGATCAAGCCAAACCAGCTAAATGACATCTCATGTGTATAATAATTCATACCGCCAAGCTGTTATTGTAATGTGCATTGACCTGATGAACATATTAAACCTCAAAAGTGATGAATATGATGCACATACTGTATTTTAGTTTCCTTTAAGAGGGACAATGCTGTGTATTTGCACTAAAGACCTTGTTTTGTTTGTCCCACGGTTTATATCGGCCACCTGTTGTCTTTTCTCAGGGAACTGGACAACAAGTTGAAAATATCCATCATATCCGCTGTACTGGAAGTCATTAACTAACCAAGACACTACCTCCAGTTTTCATATTGTATGGATATACATACATAAATCGCACTGTAAAATGTATTTGCCAACATAAAAAGGCGATTTTTATTTTTTTTTCATAATTGTGAGAATTTATTTAATTCACATTGCAATAAGGGCACCCAGCAAGAATGAAGCTGCTTTTGATAACCATAAACGTTGATATTCTATTAACGCACAAGTGCTTGGCAATTTTGAATGCATGTGTTATTACGAAGCTTCACTGGAGACAAAGCACATCAACTGTAATTCATTGCTTAGAGATGTTTGATGCTTCGTGGGAACTCCCACTCAATACTCACTGGAGCATCCATTGTGTTTCACTGTTTTCTGGCACGCTAAGATTCACAGGGGACTCGCCATGCACCCTGAAGCGATAAATCCATTTTGAATCTGCACGTGTGTTATTTACGTCCACTTTTTGGTGTATGCATATTTGCACGCTCAGATCCATGTAAAGTTTTATGGAAGACACCCCTGGTGTGGTGTTTCCACTAGTGGCATTATGTCAGCTCTCCACTACAGATTAGGGTTATTTAATCTGGATTCTATTTTTAATAAATACTGCTTTGTTTTTAAATTTTTATACTTTGTCTGTACATCTTGAGTGATTGAAGTAATAAAATAAACACAAGGTGCCTAGTGTGGGGAGATTGCCACTTTCTTATCCACAGGGTTTGCAGGCTGAGGGGGACGTGTCAACAGTGGGCACCATAGTGGGAGTAATGCATCATTGGTTAATAAGTGATATTGCCCTACATACAGTGGGATGCAAAAGTTTGGGCAACCTTGTTAATAGTCATTATTTTCCTGTATAAATCGTTGGTTGTTACGATAAAAAATGTCAGTTAAATATATCATATAGAAGACACACACAGTGATATTTGAGAAGTGAAATGAAGTTTATTGGATTTACAGAAAGTGTGCAATAATTGTTCAAACAAAATCAGGCAGGTGCATAAATCTGGGCACCACAAAAAAGCAATGAAATCAATGTTTAGTAGATCCGCCTTTTGCAGAAATTACAGCCTCTAAACGCTTCCTGTAGGTTCCAATGAGAGTCTGGATTGTGGTTGAAGGTATTTTGGACCATTCCTCTTTACAAAACATCTCTAGTTCATTCAGGTTTGATGGCTTCCGAGCATGGACAGCTCTCTTTAACTCACACCACAGATTTTCAATTATACTCAGGTCTGGGGACAGAGATGGCCATTCCAGAACGTTGTACTTGTTCCTCTGCATGAATGCCTTAGTGGATTTTGAGCAGTGTTTCGGGTCGTTGTCTTGTTGAAAGATCGAGCCGCGGCGCAGCTTCAGCTTTGTCACTGATTCCTGGACATTGGTCTGCTGATACTGAGTGGAATCCATGCATCCCTCAACTTTGACAAGATTCCCAGTCCCTGCACTGGCCACACAGCCCCACAGCATGATGGAACCACCACCATATTTTACTGTAGGTAGCAGGTGTTTTTCTTGGAATGCTGTGTTCTTTTTCCTCCATGCATAACGTCCCTTGTTATGCCCAAATAACTCAATTTTATCAGTCCACAGCACCTTATTCCAAAATGAAGCTGGCTTGTCCAAATGTGCTTGAGCATACCTCAAGCGGCTCTGTTTGTGCTGTCGGCGGAGAAAAGGCTTCCTCTGCATCACTCTCGCATACAGCATCTCCTTGTGTAAAGTGCACCGAATGGTTGAACGATGCACAGTGACTCCATCTGCTGCAAGATGATGTTGTAGGTCTTTGGTGCTGGTCTGTGGGTTGACTCTGACTGTTCTCACCATTCGTCGCTTCTGTCTATCCGAAATCTTTCTTGGTCTGCCACTTCGAGCCTTAACTTGAACTGAGCCTGTGGTCTTCCATTTCCTCAATATGTTCCTAACTGTGGAAACAGACAGCTTAAATCTCTGGGACAGCTTTCTGTATCCTTCCCCTAAGCCATGATGGTGAGCAATCTTTGTCTTCAGGTCATTTGAGAGTTGTTTTGTGACCCCCATGTTGCTACTCTTCAGAGAAAATTAAAGGAGGAGGGAAACTTACAATTGACCCCCTTAAATACTCTTTCTCATTATAGGATTCACCTGTGTATGTAGGTCAGGGGTCACTGAGCTTACCAAGCCAATTTGAGTTCCAATAATTAGTTCTAAAAGTTTTGGAATCAATAAAATGACAACGGTGCCCAAATTTATGCACCTGCCTGATTTTGTTTGAACAATTATTGCACACTTTCTGTAAATCCAATAAACTTCATTTCACTTCTCAAATACCACTCTGTGTGTCTCCTATATGATATATTTAACTGACATTTTTTATCGTAACAACCAACGATTTATACAGGAAAATAATGACTATTAACAAGGTTGCCCAAACTTTTGCATCCCACTGTATGTCTAGGTTATTTTCAGTGACCAAGGTATATCAGCCTTTAGGTCTACATTATATCTGGTGCCACTTGTGTGTTGCTCATGCTAAACCAGTGAGTCCCTCTGAGAAGTGCTGAGTAGAACAGACTAAGTAGGCATCCCTCACAAGCGGTGCTTAAGTAGAGCGAGCCTATGTGTTTGTGTTCGTGTTAAGCTTAAGGTGTGAAATGAAGCCATCCCATCATGAACTTAGTTGGAACTTTGTTGTTACCAGCATGTCTCAGAAGCACAGATGGCACATTGTCTACAATCGGAACCTTTGCTATTTCAAAGTGGACATATTTGGTAGGTTTTAGGCCTTTTTCATGAGCTCTGTTATAAAACGCAAGAGCAGGCTAGATATTTTTTAAAATGTATAAAATATGGTTCACTTTGGAAAGCAATTTCATGTGGCAAAGTAAAATATACCATGATTGTAAAGACGTAACTTCAACTAGAAAAATACAAAACTTATTCTTTAAATTCCATCCCCGAGGTTACTACAAAATATGGCTGCTCCCCTGGTTCCTGAAGTGTTAAACAGCCTTTAAAAGATTAGTTCCCCAAGGTAGCTTCTGGGTTGTTTGCTGTTAATTTGGGACAGCAGGGTCCTATCTGTCCAAGGGGCATCCTTGCCGTCACCTGTATGTTTGGATGAACTGCCGTGGCCTTCTCCCATTCCTCTATGTACATACGCTCAAGGAATTCACTTAATGGCTCCTATTGTCCTTGTTTAACCTTATGGGTAAAAAGTCAAGTCAAGCACTCACCACACGACAAACAGCCATCCGGATCCCCAACAAGTAGGATCTTACAAGCTGGATCACCCTCGGGGAATTGAGCCAAATGGCCGTAGTGCCGTAACTGAACCTCCCTCACAATGCAGGCAATGTGCCTCATTCAGAACTCCATGAGCAACACAAAGTCAAACCAAAGGTACCCAAGGATTCTCCGGAGAGACACAAAACCGAAGGAGTCCAGTCTCAGGTCACTGGATAGCGTCCATGTCTCACAATCATATAGCAAGACGGGAAGCACCAGGACACTAAAGACTTGGACCTTCATCCTTTTGCAGAGATATCTGGAGCACCACATACCCCTTTCCAGCGACCCCATGACCCCCCATGCTCTCCCAATCCGTCTACTGACTTCACAGGAAGAGTCACCAGAGACATGAATGTCACTGCTAAGGTAAGTAAACCTCTCGACGAGGTCGACACTGTCATTGCAGACAGACACACTGCTGATGGCTGTGCCTAAGAGCTCATTACAGGCCTGGATCTTGGTTTTTATTCAGGACACTCACAAGCCCAGATACTCAGACTCCTCGCTTAGCCTCTCGAAAGCCCCAATCAGAGCCTCCATTGACTCCGCGAAGATCACAGCATCGTCAGCAAAGTCAAGATCAGTGAATCGGTGATTGGTATAAAGTTACAGTTTATTCATATGGTGCATTCATTTTGCAGATTGGGCCCATCTTGTCTTGATTTACCTCCGAAATCACATGACAGATGAGAAAGAAACCCTCCACCCCTTAAGATGGCAAATTCTACAGACTTCATTTTCAAGCAAATCAATACTTACAAAAGAACAAGAGAGCGGAGCCCAGAGAAACTCAGTGATGACATCTTGCTGATTTTGTTGTTTTCTATAATTCTGAAAATGAAAACAGGAAAATGGAAAAAATGGTAAGTCATCTGGTATAACATAACCTTCTTAACTCTTTGAGGGCTGAATATTTTTTCCATAAAATTCAGTTTTCTGAAAAGCACACAAAGCAAAGGTTTCACACATAAATCAACAGTTGCGGTGGCTGCTGTTGGCGAATGTTCAGCATCTCTGCAGGAATGCCCAGTGGGCCGTTTGCCTGGCTGTCTTCACAGGGCAAGTGGGTGGTGGTCGCAGTGTGACGCAATATGGTTTGTACCTCTTGTCATCATAAGTGGTGGTCCTCCGAGGTGAACGCTGTTGTAGGCGCATCAGCTACACAAAAGTGTTCAGCAAACACGATCAGCTGGGGAGAAATCAGATGATGCTGGAACCTCACTTTTGTTTTCAATATCCATCTCCAGATCACTTGCATCAAACTCGGAGTCTGACAAGTCAGAGTCCTGTTCAACAAAATTATGTAAAACATCCATGGAGTATTTTGCTTTGCACATTTGCCAGATGTCGGTGCCATTTAAGAGGTTCTTTGCTCTTCACTACTCATGCACGCGTAAGGAATTGCGGTTAAATCAATGAAGCTATGTAACTTTTCCTTCTAGCAAAGAGAGTCAAACTAAAATGTAACAGCGAGTTTTTCTTGCAATTTACAGCTGATTGCCGTCCTTTAGCCCTCAATTTTGACAAAAGTCGACATCAGCCCTGAAAGAGTTAAACTCCCTTAGTCCAGTTCACCTGGCAGAGACCAGCTGTCTTCAAAGCCTCAGCCCATTATAGAGCCCGCTCACACGGGGCCAGTTTAGAGTCACCAGTTAACCTAAAGTGCATATCTAGAATGAGAGGAGAAACACCCACACAGACACAGGGAGAACATGCAGACTTCAACTAGGCAATGACCTCTGAACCCAGGGCCCTGGATCCATGAGGCTTGTCAGTCAGTCAGTCATTTTCCAACTCGCTATATCCTAACACAAGGTCATGGGGGTCTGCTGGAGCCAATCCCAGCCAGCACAGGGCACAAGGCAGGAACAAACCCGGGGCAGGGCGCCAGCCCACCGCAGATGAGGCTTGTGACTTATTAAAATAAAAGTGATACTGCAGGTCTTCACAGTACACCGTTTTGAAACTTCAGAAGCTCCCTTAAACAATTAAAGAGTAAATGTCCGAATTATACAAGCAAACCAGTGGGCATCGCTGAAGAAAGTTCATTGGGGTTATTTTTTTTATCGTTGCAAATTATCAGTCAACTTTCAAAATCTTTAAGGATAAAGTCCAAGAATCTATTGATGGTGAAGCTCAATCACTTTAAAAAGAATCTATAAATTTTTGTTACTTTGATCTTTACTAGTTAAATAGCCAATAGGATCAAGACCTAAAAAAAAAAAAATAACGTATGCACACATGGCGTAACATTGAGGTGATGTTTGAGGGATGTGTAGACACGTAGCCTTCAATGGAGCGAGTCCAGGAGGTCGGCTCTACAGCCCTCTCAGTCTGTTTCAGGGTTTCAGGGGACAAAGGTTATCTCACCAGGACTGGGCAAAAGGCTGTAAACAGGCCTGAAGAGGGCTCCAGTCAATCCTACACCCACACACAATATTCACACACAGTGACAAATTGCATGTGCCAAATAACATAACCTAAATCTATCCATCGATTATCCAACCTGCTATATCCTAACTACAGGGTCATGGGGGTCTGCTGGAGCCAATCCCAGCCAACACAAGGCGCAAGGCAGGAAACAAACCCCGGGCAGGGTGCCAGCCCACCGCAGACATAACCTAAATGAAAGAAATAAATAAAACCCTTTTCTAATTTCTTCTGAGCTTGAGCATGTCTAGCTGTAGTACTTGTCATGAAAAGAGACTTGCAAAGCTGCTCAGTTATGTCAAATGGTAGGGAAAAGCAAACTTTATTATAGCGAAAGACCATTATGGATATTTAGTGAATGTAGCACTCTGATTTTCAAAGCCCCAAACCAGGACACGCGTGCAGCAAGAATGCCCGTGCATAAAGCCCACCTTCCTTCATTTAATGACTGCTTTATCTTGTCACAGAGTTTGTTTTTATTTTCCAGCTTCTCGGCTCCGGAGTTTTAAAAATGTTTTTCTTTCCTCTCTGGCCATCTGACCTTATCAATAGACTTACTGGACATTTAAAAATGAAACCATATATGAGGGCTCTATTTTTCTACTAATTATACACTCACCTAAAGGATTATTAGGAACACCTGTTCAATTTCTCATTAATGCAATTATCTAATCAACCAATCACATGGCAGTTGCTTCAATGCATTTAGGGGTGTGGTCCTGGTCAAGACAATCTCCTGAACTCCAAACTGAATGTCAGAATGGGAAAGAAAGGTGATTTAAGCCATTTTGAGCGTGGCATGGTTGTTGGTGCCAGACGGGCCAGTCTGAGTATTTCACAATCTGCTCAGTTACTGGGATTTTCACGCACAACCATTTCTAGGGTTTACAAAGAATGGTGTGAAAAGGGAAAAACATCCAGTATGCGGCAGTCCTGTGGGCGAAAATGCTTTGTTGATGCTAGAGGTCAGAGGAGAATGGGCCGACTGATTCAAGCTGATAGAAGAGCAACTTTGACTGAAATAACCACTCGTTACAACCGAGGTATGCAGCAAAGCATTTGTGAAGCCACAACACGCACAACCTTGAGGCGGATGGGCTACAACAGCAGAAGACCCCACCAGGTACCACTCATCTCCACTACAAATAGGAAAAAGAGGCTACAATTTGCACGAGCTCACCAAAATTGGACAGTTGAAGACTGGAAAAATGTTGCCTGGTCTGATGAGTCTCGATTTCTGTTGAGACATTCAAATGGTAGAGTCAGAATTTGGCGTAAACAGAATGAGAACATGGATCCATCATGCCTTGTTACCACTGTGCAGGCTGGTGGTGGTGGTGTAATGGTGTGGGGGATGTTTTCTTGGCACACTTTAGGCCCCTTAGTGCCAATTGGGCATCGTTTAAATGCCACGGGCTACCTGGGCATTGTTTCTGACCATGTCCATCCCTTCATGACCACCATGTACCCATCCTCTGATGGCTACTTCCATCAGGATAATGCACCATGTCACAAAGCTCGAATCATTTCAAACTGGTTTCTTGAACATGACAATGAGTTCACTGTACTATAATGGCCCCCACAGTCACCAGATCTCAACCCAATAGAGCATCTTTGGGATGTGGTGGAACGGGAGCTTCGTGCCCTGGATGTGCATCCCACAAATCTCCATCAACTGCAAGATGCTATCCTATCAATATGGGCCAACATTTCTAAAGAATGCTTTCAGCACCTTGTTGAATCAATGCCACGTAGAATTAAGGCAGTTCTGAAGGCGAAAGGGGGTCAAACACCGTATTAGTATGGTGTTCCTAATAATCCTTTAGGTGAGTGTATATCTATTTTATGTGTGTATTGATTTTTTTGTATGTTATTATTGTTACTTTTTTAAATACATTTCATTAATCACCAGGGGAATATTGCCTTTTCACAAGACCTTTGGGGGTCAGAGTGCAGGGTCAGCCATTATATAGCGCCCCAAAGCAGTTTTCAGGTTAAGGGCCCTTTGCTCAAGGGTTCAACGGAGTAGCATCCCTTCTGGCAGTAACAGGATTTGAACTGGCACCCTTCCATATATCAGTGCAGATCCTTAGCCTCAGGGTCACCACTCCAGTTTCTTTTTCTTTTTTTAATCAATTGTTTCGTTGTCTTCTTGTAAAGCACATTTGAGCTACTGCCTGTATATGAAAATACAAACTGAAAAAAATGTTGCTGTCAAACATTTTCTGAAAACATTCTGATGTCCACGAAGAAGGTGTGCCAGCCCAGAGGTGAACATGGAAAAGGACTCTAGGAATAAAATGCATCCATTCATTTGTTACTGAACCTCTCTTAACACATTTAAGGGTAGCAGGAGCTGAATTGATCCCGACATCATAAGGATGGGGCATCTACAGTAGTAATAAAATGTATTATAGATTTTGAACCGCTGATTCTATTGATCTAATTTTACTGTTTTATTAGAATAATGTAGATAGGAAAGAGTGAGAGAAGTTAGGAGGACATGCTGATGCAGTGCATTGCTGTACCCACCCATGCCAAATCAACTCAGGATCCCAGATTAGGACCCAAGTGCAGCCATGTGACAGGTGACATCTCAGCACCACACTAGTTCAGGTTTTTTATGGTGGCTGGAGTTCCAATTCTACCACCAAACCCTGATTTTTCCCTGCAGTTTGGAGGACCTACTTACAGGGCTGGATGCAGATTAACGTCATAACCAGGATGGAGTAATGGCAGGTTAAGGGCCTTCCTCAAGGGCCCAACAGAGTAGAGTCACTTCTGGCATTTACAGGATTTGAACCGGCAACCTTCCGATTGCCAGTGTAAATCACTATCTCAGAGCCACCACTCTGCCCATGGGAAAGGCGCTCTGTAAATTCACTAATACAGTATGCTGTCAAACTCTCCTAATACAATTCAAGGTTTCTGAGACTTGTAGTCTGTCCCAGCAGAACTGGGTAGGAAGCGGGTGGAGGGCACACATGAATACCCACATTGGAACTAATATGGAATTGGCACAAAACCCAACCCACAGCATCATTGTGAATGTGGGAAAGAAAACAAGAGCACCTGGAGGAAAAGTCACAATGACACAGAGAGAAGGGACAAACTCCAGACAGACAACGCTCCAGGCAAGTATTGAGGCCTGAATGCTGGATCCATGCAGCAGCTGCCTTAATCAAACTACACCAGCCACTCTATAAGCAGAACTCATTGTTATTGTGTTGTCAGACTTCTTAAAGTGGACTTACTTCATTGATTATTAAGTCAATTGTTTTGCTGGTAAGGTGTACTGACATTGCTAAATCGACAATGATATGTGTGTGTGTTCATGCTGTGATGGGCTGGTTCCCTATCCTAGTGTTATTCCTGCCTTGCACCTGATGATTGCTGAGGCAGGCTCCAGCTACTCTGTGACCTTGTTCTGGAAGAATGGGTTAAGAAAATGGATTGATGGATGGGAGGATGGTAAATAATGTAGAAATAATGAAAGATGTCCTAATTGAGATGTTTTGTCACAAACTCATAATGAACAAACGCTTGAAACTAATCACTCCTTCTTTCAAAATCTCAGACAAAGAAATACGTACAGCCACTCCAGCTTGTGCAGGTCCTGGAAGACCCCAGGTCTCAGAGACGTTATCTTGTTGTGGCTTAAGTACCTGAAACAGAATAAATACAAAAGCTACAAAACTTTGCTTAAACCATTTAAAGCAAAATGAATCAATTTTTCAAATTCTGTTTTGTGAAAGGAATTTGGATTTAGGACAACAAGAGTGCTATATGTTATATTAGTCCATCACTTGACTGTTTCAGATAGATAGATAGATAGATAGATAGATAGTGTGGAAAATACTCAAACAAAAAAAGAGAATCCACAAAGATAAAGTTTTGGGGACTGTCCCCGTATATTGTCCTACGGACAAAAAGATGCACAAATGGATCAAAAGCTCTGAAAAACAGTAACAGATGACAAATTGGTTGTGACAAGATGGTGTTTATATAGAGGATGAATTATGGGAACAGGAACTGGTTGGCAGGAAGTGACAGTGTCATTGTGGAGGAACCGAAAGTGATGTCCATGATGACAGGCGGAAGTGATGAAGAATGGAGTCGCCAGAAGTGATGTCATGGCAGCCATTTTGAAACCCGGAAATAACGGCTAATATTTTTCTTCGGTTTTCCTGTTGGGAGAAAAGGTTCAGGTAAGTACCACGTGACAATCCTTCATCTCGCGATATTTCACTCACCTTTGGGCTTTCTGACTGCCTCCTAATCGCATGTGTGTGACAATAGATAGATAGATAGATAGATGAACATTAATGGCACTATATTAAATAAAAATAGATAAATAGATAGATGAACATTAATGAATATATTAAATAACAATAATAGATAGATAGATAGATGAACATTAATGACACTATATTAAATAAAAATAATAGATAGACAGATAGATAGATAGATACAGTAGATAGATAGATAGATAGATAGATAGATGAACATTAATGACACTATATTAAATAAAAATAATAGATAGATAGATAGATAGATAGATGAACATTAATGACACTATATTAAATAAAAATAATAGATAGATAGATAGATAGATGAACATTAATGACACTATATTAAATAAAAATAATAGATAGATAGATAGAT
>JANRMT010062823.1:7033213-7088120 GCA_026402145.1 Polypterus bichir lapradei
TATCTATCTATCTATCTATCTATCTATCTATCTATCTATCTATCTATCTATCTATCTATCTATCATATAGTGCCTTTCATATCTATCTATCTATCTATCTATTATATAGTGCCTTTCATATCTATCTATCTATCTATCTATCTATAAGCTCAGGACTCAGATGCTTTGAGGTAATAAGACTAACAAGTGATTCATCCAACAGGAGCAATAATTGTGATGAGAAATGCAGCAGCACTTACAGCCGTGTTAAATTATACAGTCCTCGAAAGGCAAACACAGATATCTCCAGAATCCTGTTATACTGCAGGTATCTATAAAAAAGCAATCACAATTATGGAGAGTCAGTAATTAGATTTATCAATAAGAGATGAAAACTACATTGCACTGCAAGATGAAACAAAACTAAGATTATTAAAGGCTATGCTTCAATACACACATATCTTAAAATGAAAAGACCCATCCTGTGCTACATTAAAACCTTAGCAATGGTGGTCTACTGTGATGGCACCTGAGCATTGATGTGCACAAATGTTCAGTACAAATGCCCAAATGGTAATACAAATGATGATGTGCACAAATGTTAAGCTGAATGAGATGCCAGTCTGTCATGGGGCACACGTACTCACTGTCTCATGTCTAGGTCAGTTTAGATCCACTAAGCAACCTGACCTAACCGATGGGAAAAAGGCCATACTGACACAGGAAGAATGTGCAAACTACACACAGATAGGACCGAGTTTGGGATTTGAACCTAGGGCCTGAGAAGCATCCACACTAAGACAATGCATCACTTTACAACAACATCCATCCATTCATTATCCAACCCGCTATATCCTAACTACAGGGTCATGGGGGTCTGCTGGAGCCAATCCCAGCCAACACAAGGCACAAGGCAGGAAACTAACCCCGGGTAGGGCGCCAGCCCACCGCAGGGCTACAACAACATTTGTTTGTATAACATATTTTTATACACAGGATGTAGCTGAAAATGCTTTACAACATGACAAAGAAGTAGTAACATGCAAATAAAAAGAAATTAAATTTAGATAAGAAAAACAAAGAAAAAATAGTATATAAAAGATAGATAGATAATGTGCACTGTCATGCATGGGTGCTGTAGGACTCCTCCGTGGGCTGCGGAAAGGTATGTAATCATCTGCCGAGACGAGAGGGGGGGCTTCCACTGACTTTGTCTTGTATCTCTTCTTCCCTCACAGCTTGAAGAGACCACCCAGTAAAGACACTTAGCCCCATCCCTTCTGGGTGTTTCACTATAAAAGACGTGCAGCTTTTTCACTTAAGAAGCATAGCTAAAGTTAGACCTCTTATATCACTGAAAGATGCCGAGAAATTAGTTCACGCGTTTGTTTTCAGTCGACTAGATTACTGTAACGCACTCTTCTCAGGACTACCCAAGAAAGACATAAATCGTTTGCAACGAGTGCAGAATGCAGCTGCTAGAATCCTAACTAGGAAAAGAAAATCCAAACACATTTCTCCAGTTTTGATGTCACTACACTGGTTACCTGTGTCATTCAGGATTGACATTAAAATTCTGCTTATGGTTTATAAAGCCTTAAATAATCTCGCTTCATCTTATATATCGGAATGTCTGACACCTTATATTCCAAATCGTAACCTCAGATCCTCAAATGAGTGTCTCCTTAGAATTCCAAGAACAAAACTTAAAAGAAGTGGTGAGGCGGCCTTCTGCTGTTATGCACCTAAAATCTGGAATAGCCTGCCAATAGGAATTCGCCAGGCTAATACAGTGGAGCACTTTAAAACACTGCTGAAAACATATTACTTTAACATGGCCTTCTCATAACTTCACTTTAACTTGACCCTGATACTCTGTATGTTCAATTCATCATAATTATTCATGGTGGCTCTAAAATCCGTACTAACCCCTACTCTCTCTTCTGTTTCTTTTTCCAGTTTCTTTGTGGTGGTGGCCTGCGCCACCACCATCTACTCAAAGCATTATGATGCTCCAACAATGATGGATGGATTAAAAGCCAGAAGTCTACGTGACCATCATCATCAAGTCCTTCCGTGAGAACCCTAAATCCAAAGAGGACTGTTTCATTTATGTGAGGTAGAATGCCCAGAGGGGACTGGGCGGTCTCATGGTCTGGAATTCCTACAGATTAAATTTTTTTCTCCAGCCATCTGGAGTTTTTTTTTGTTTTTTTTTCTGTCCTCCCTGGCCATCGGATCTTACTCTTATTCTATGTTAATTAATGTTGACTTATTTTATTTTCTTACTGTGTCTTTTATTTTTCTATTCTTCATTATGTAAAGCACTTTGAGCTACTTTTTGTATGAAAATGTGCTATATAAATAAATGTTGTTGTTGTTGTAAAGAGAGGCGTCTTTTGCTGGAAGACCCAAGTAAGATGCACGGCGGAGCACGAAATTAAAATTCAGAGAAGAAGAAACCCCGGACTGGGGAGCAGCGCATTTGTGCGTTTATTCTTTTTTCTTTCATTTTGTTCATTTTGTCTGGCGACAAATAAAACGGACGGCCCAGTAGGCATCCCAAACTTCTGACTGATTCCAGTCTGTCCTTCCACCGCCCGACCACAACAAATACAATAGATGCATAAATACAAAATACCAATGCAAAAATACAAAAGACAGAAAAATAGAAAGGTACATAGTTAAAAGAAATTGAGTTTTTAAAGTATAGAATTGTATGATAAATACTACACAACTAAATTAAACACAGTCTGAAACTTTTAGAAAATTATTTGTGTGTTTCTTACATTAGGTTAAAAAGTGTACTACTGTTGTGTCAGAGTAATCGGTAAATAGGCAAAAAATGTAGACCTACATTACACAGGATTTCAATTTACGCTTTTCAATTTAAGTAGCTTTTATGAGGAGTGCAATCTTGTCATCAGTCAACTCATGTCTGTCAGTTGCATATCACATGGTGATGATTAAGACATTTTACACATAGATTTTTTTATTGTGTAGATTCAGTTTTGGAGGTTTTCAGGTTGTTTTAATTTATTTTAAGAAATGTATTATTAGTTACTGTTTTGTTACGGCAAGATGCATCACGTGACCGTGACCATTGTATTAATTACATCACTGGAAATAACATATACTTGTCAGTAGTTCAATAGTACTTTATCCCTTGGTTGGATAAAACCATTGAACTTCTTATTAGTGTTAGGTTAGGTTGAAGGCAAATAGGCCTTAGTGTCAGGTTTGTGAAAGAAATGTGTTTAAATAATTTTAGCAGAAGGCTGCAACATAACAAAATGTGAAAAAACTGAGGGGGTCTGAAGACTTTCTGAAGGCGCTTTTAACTGTTGCAGCAATTTTGGTCACGTGATGCATCCTGCCTTATTGCGTATATATGATGGCTAAAAACATCTCTCTATTATATAAAAAAATCCTGGGATGAGACGAGAATTCTTTCAAGAGATTTTTTCAAGTCCTGTGAGACGAGACTTTGGCCATGAGATTTTTTCAAGTCACACCCTCCTCTCAACCATATTCATCCATGCATACAGTACTGTTATCAACCGAAAAAATGAGTACACTGGCAATCCTAGCACTGAGAAACGATGAAGTCAAATGAATTAACGCCAAAAATGACGATTGGTTACACGGCAAATTGGGTAAATGTGTATCAATAGACTATGCTGAAACAGTTGGTGGTGATCATGTGGAAGATGAAAACATCAACTTACAATATCCCGAAGAATATCTACAACCGTTAACACCGGTCATCCACCGCACAAATTACTGTAGAAAGAAGGATGTATCCAAGAAAGGTAATGTAATACATATTCCGTGGATAACATTAGACAACAAAGGAGATCTTGATATGCCATTTGTATTAAAACGTTAATAGTTTCCCGTTAGAATAGCTTTTGCAAAGACAATTAACAAATCTCAGAGCCAAACATTCGAAAAAGTTGTTTTATTTAGAAGAGAGGAAGAAATGAAATTCAATCACAGGTAGTTATACGTTCCATTGTCACAATGAAAGTCCAAACACAGAAGCAAAATTCGATGTGATATTGACGAAAATTGAATTAAAAAAATTTGAAAAAGTTTTACAGTAAAAGTGTAAGTTTAAAAAGTATTTGTGTGTTAATTTCAAAGCCAAACAGAATGAAATCGTATTACGCAACGAATACCTTTAACGCAGCATTAAACATAATTTACTTTCAAATTATTACGTTTTACTCTTTTTTAATATGGTTAATTACTCACTGTAACGTAAAATAGTTAGTTCTATTATGCATACTGTATGTAACAATTCCCATAAAAATAAAAATCTGTTTAATTTGAATATCTGCATCCCCATACGCAAGCGGCAGAACTGCAAAGAGGCTAGCACGTAGCGCATGCCCGGGAGCTGGCTAAGCCCCCTAATTAATAATTAATGCTATAAGTGGAAAATGTTTTCATCATTATAAACATAATATTCTTAAGGTCTCTTACTTCAGTTTGGGGATATGGGGTCTGTAGTCTACCCCAAAAACACAGAAGCACCCTGGACGGGGCACCATTCCATCAAGGAGGTCACTCATACACACACAACCACAATGCCACCGGGCCACTTTAGAGTCACCTGATGAACTAAATTTCACGCCTTTCGGAGAACATGCAGACTCCACACAAACAACATCCTGATGTGGGATTCAAATCCAGGAATGCAGATCTGTGAGGCAGTAATGCGGTCAGCCCATCGCATTACCCATAAACAACACACAGTACTTCACTTTCATTTTTCATATATAGATTTGGATGACTCACTAGTATAAATGCTGCTTGACCCTTAATGAAACTGGCATTTAATTTAACCCATCCATACATTATCTGAACCTACTCCTCAACTCAAATCCATGTGGGTCAGGTAGTAAGGAAAGGAACCTGGCCTGGGCATGGAACCAGACTTTTGTACATTATTTAATCCTACTATCTTTGTAACTTTATATTTGACGTTATTTTATATATCTCAAAATGATTCTACCATAAGGAATATAATACTTACAGCTTCTTAAGATTGTGGTATTTTATGAAAATATCATCATTCAGTTTCTTCAGCCTATTTCTCTGAAGTGACCTGTAAAACACAGAAGGTGCAGTTACAGTAATTGGTGTAATTATTTGACATTATTCCAGTGACTGATATTAAATGTTACACTGAGATGTACCGAGTAATGACTCATAGTATATTAAAGTGAAAAGAATAAGATGAAAGTCAGAGCAGATAACACAGAATTCATCCCTGAAAAATCAATGCCTTAGAAAATGCAAAAGTGCTTTTCTCTCCAGTTGCTCACAGTATGAGATGGTCATTAGAGCACTTGCTTCTTTAGTCTCACTGCTATAGTTAAACAGGGAGACACATGGTTAAAGACTGTTAAAAGGAAAGAGAAAATAATTTTACTAAATCACTTAATTCAGTTCACGGACAAACAAGTGAAGCCTATAATGGCAGCAGTGATGAACAGGGAGCTGGTCCACAAATGGGATCGCTCAGGTGTAGAGTGGCAAGAAAACATAAGTGAACCCTTTGGAAATAACCGCATTTATATGTAAATGTGTCTTAAAATACGGTCTGATCATCATCTGCGCTCACTGCCCACTTTATTAGGTATACCTGTTCCAACTGCTTGTAGGGCATCCAGTAAATTTAGTCTTAATACAAACCTTAAATTAAATTAAAACAAAAAATATATCACCAGTTCAGAAAAAAACCATGCAGTTTTAAATGCTGTTTATTGAACATTCGCTCTCTTGGCACTAAAGCTGTTTTGGTAAATGATATTATATTAAGTACAAAATCTGATCTGTGTCTTCTTACTGAAACCTGGCTTAGTAAATGTGACACTGTTCCCCTAGCAGAGGCGTCACCAGATGGATACTCGTTTCTTCATAAGTCTAGAGATTCTGGTCGAGGAGGAGGCCTTGGAATAATTCATTGTAACAAAATGCAAATCACTTCTAAAAATTTAGGCAACTTTACATCCTTTGAGGCATTCATTTTAAATATTAAAACAGATTCCAACACAATTATAGTGCTAGTCTACAGACCACCAGGGCCATATTCATTGTTCATGACTGAATTTAGCAACCTTCTGTCTGATTTGGCTATAAATTATGATCACGTAGTTCTGATGGGGGATTTTAATGTACACATTGATGTGGAAACTGACACTTTTAGCAAATGTTTTACTTATTTGTTAAATTCAGTAGGATTTTGTCAGATTGTCAAAGGTCCAACTCATAATCATAACCACACATTAGATTTAATTATAACTTACAAAGTTGAAATTCAAAATTTAAATATTACTCCATTAAATGAAGTCATTTCCGATCACTTCTTAATTACATTTGATTTAGTTCTGCCCATGCCAACACACTCACAGATTAAAATAAAGACAGTGCAACATCTAGATTGTAATTCTGCTTCAAAATTTATAGATACCTTGAGTAAGTCGAGTGTAATTGTGGAAAACCATTTAGATCAGTTAACATCAAATGTAAACGTGGAAAACAATTTAGATCAGCTAACATCACATTATAATGTGACATTGAGAGATGCTCTGGACTCAGTGGCTCCCCTTAAAACAAAAATGATCAAAGCACATAGAAACTCTCCCTGGTTTAATGAAAATACTCGAGCTCTTAAATTAGAGTGTCGAAAACTGGAGCGCAGATGGAGAACAAGAAAGCTACATGTCTTTCAAATTGCATGGACAGAGAGTGTTAATAAATATAAAAAAGCCCTCTTTAAAGCTCGCTCAGAATACTATTCTACATTAATAGACAGCAATAATAAAAATCCTTGGGTACTGTTTAGAACAGTGGCTAAATTAACAAATGGGAATTCAGATCAACAGTGCAAAATACCAACAGATATTATCAGTACAGACTTTATGAACTTCTTCAATGAGAAAATTAAAAATATAAGATCCCAGATCTCAGCATCACAGTACAAACCAAATACTAGCTTAGCAGACCCTGCCGCACATTGCATTCAGCACTTTAGTAATTTTAATCCTGTAACTGAGCAGGAAGTCTTAACTTTAATTACTAAAATGAAGCCTACTACTTGTTCCCTAGATCCAGTGGCAACAAAACTAGTAAAAAGTGCCATGGATGTTCTTGCAGCGCCTATTTTAACCATTATCAATAGTTCATTATTGCATGGCACCGTACCTGATGCACTAAAAGTGTCAGTCATTAAACCTTTACTTAAAAAGTCAGACCTAGACCCACACATACTAAATAATTATAGGCCTGTTTCAAATTTACCATTTCTCTCTAAAGTACTAGAAAAAGTAGTCGCCAGTCAGCTTCAGTCACACCTTAAGCATTACAATTTATTTGAGAAACTCCAGTCTGGTTTTCGCACTGGTCATAGTACAGAAACTGCACTAACATGGGTTGTAAATGACATTCTGATATCCTCTGATGAAGGAAACTCCACTGTAATTATGTTATTAGACTTAAGTGCAGCATTTGACCCCATTGACCATTCTATTTTACTGCACAGGCTAGAAAACGATGTTGGGCTTACAGGCCCCGTGCTCGCTTGGTTTAGTTCTTATTTATCAAATCAATTCCAATACGTACAGAAATGTCCTGACAGGACTCCATCATTATGCACAGAAGTTCAATATGGTGTCCTGCAGGGCTCAGTACTCGGACCTTTACTGTTTTCACTTTACATGCTTCCACTGGGATCTCTCATTAGGAAACATAATGTTAATTTTCACTCGTATGCAGATGACACCCAGTTATACTTTTCATTTAAATCAAATGAAGTTTCTCAGATGTCTTTAATTAGTTGTGTTAGTGAATTAAAGGAGTGGATGAAAGAGAACTACTTGTCTTTAAATACAGATAAAACAGAGATGTTAATTGTTGGAGAGACTGACGCTGATCACAGCAATATTTTGTCATCATTTAACTCAGTTGGAATCCCAATTAATTTTACTGAATCAGCCCGCAATCTAGGAGTTATCTTTGACTCTAGCATGTCATTTAAAGCACATATTACAAAGTTGTCCAAAACATGTTTCTTCCATCTTTAAAAATGTTAGGAAATGAAGGCGCTTTCTAAATAAACAGGATTGTGAGAAATTAATTTATGCATTTATCTCTAGTAGGATTGACTACTGCAATGCGGTGTTCACTGGCTGTTCAAACTGTTCTTTATACAGCCTCCAGTTAATCCAAAATGCGGCTGCAAGAATTATTACAAGAACAAGAAAATATGAACACATAACTCCAGTTCTTAAATCCTTACACTTGCTCCCGGTTAAGTTTAGGGCAGATTTCAAAATCCTCCTTTTAACATATAAAGCATTAAATGGCCAAGGTCCGGGTTACTTGTCTGAACTTATCATGACTTACAAACCAGAGCGCACATTAAGTTCTCAAGATGTCGGTCTGCTTATGATTCCAAGGATTAATAAAATAACAGTGGGAGGTCAAGCTTTTAGTTACAGGGCCCCTAAACTGTGGAATGGTCTTCCTGCTTCTATAAGAGATGCCCCCTTGGTCTCAGCCTTTAAATCTCGGCTGAAGACTCACTACTTCAGTTTAGCATATCCTGACTAGAGCTGCTGATTAACTGTACAGACTGCATCTCCGTTGTTAGTCATTAACACTAAAACATATATAACATGATTGTTATAATTTGCTACTAACCCTCACCTATTCTGTTTCTGTTCTCGGTACTCAAATGTGGCACTTGGTGCCACGGCCCACCTGCCAAGTTGTTTGCCTGCCTATGATAAAGTCATCCCTGATGGAGGATCACAGGAATCATGGGAAAAGGGGTCCTTTCATCGGATTGGCTGGCCGAGCAACGTTTCAGCCGTGGAATGGCCAAATGGGGAGGCAGCTTGATGGATGAGGTCTCCAGGACTCTAAAAATATCCAGATCTTATTATGGGATATCATCCACAGTTAAATTCTTCTCCGTGCTTCTAAAATTTGTATTATTATGCTGTATTAAGGATTTGTTCTGTTCTGTGTATTGTATTGTATTGTATTGACCCCCTTCTTTTGACACACACTGCACGCCCAACCTACCTGGAAAGGGGTCTCTCTTTGAACTGCCTTTCCCAAGGTTTCTTCCATTTTCCCCTACAAGGTTTTTTGGGAGTTTTTCCTTGTCTTCTCAGAGAGTCAAGGCTGGGGGGCTGTCAAGAGGCAGGGCCTGTTAAAGCCCATTGCGGCACTTCCTGTGTGATTTTGGGCTATACAAAAATAAACTGTATTGTATTGTATTGTATTGTATTAATGCAAATATCTAATCAGCCAATCATATGGCAGCAACTGAATGCATTTAGCTCTGTAGACATTGTCAAGATGACCTGCTGAAGTTCAAACCGAGCATCAGAATGGGGAAGGAAGGTGATTGAAGTGACTTTGAATGTGGCATCGTTGTTGGTGCCAGATAGGCTGGGCTGAGTATTTCAGAAACTGGTGATCTACTGAGATTTTCATGCACAGCCATCTCTAGGGTTTAGAGAGAATGGTCTGAAAAAGAGAAAATATCTAGTGAGTGGCAGTTCTCTGGGCGAAAATGCCTTGTTGATGCCAGATGTCAGAAAAGAATGGTCAGTCTGGTTCGAGCTGATAGAAAGCCAACAGTAAGTCAAATAACCATTTATTACAACTGAGGTATGCGAGCATCTCTGAACACACAACACGTCGAACCTTGAAGCAGATGGGCTACAGCAGGGTGCCACTCCTGTCAGCTAAGAACAGGCAAGTGAGGCTACAGTTTGTATGGGCTCACCAAACTGAACAATAGAAAATTGGAAAAACATTGCCTGGTCTAAGTCTTGATTTCTGCTGTGACGTTCAGATGGTAGGATCAGAATTTGGCGTCAAGAATTTGAAAGCCTACTTTGTATCAATGGTTCAGACTGGTGGTGGTGGTGGTGTAATAATGTGGGGGATATTTTCTTGGCACACTTTGGGCCCCTTAGAACAACTGGGAATTGTTTAAAAGCCACAGCCTACCAGAGCAATCCTGACCATGTCCATCCCTTTATGACCGCAGTTATCCATCTTCTAATGGCTACTTCCAGCAAGATAATGTGCCATGTCACAAAGCTTAAATCATCTCAAACTGGTCTCTTGAATGTAACAATGAGATCATTGTACTCAAACAGCCTCCATTGTCACCAGATCTCAATCCAATAGAGTAACTTTGGGATGTGGTGGAATGGGAGATTCCCATCATGGATGTGCAGATGATAAATCTGCAGCAACCGTGTGATGCTATTATGTCAATATGGCCCAAAATCACTAAGGAATTTTTCTAGCACCTTGTTCAAGTATGCCACAAAGAATTAAGGAATTCAGAAAACAAAAGGGGGTCTAGCAAGGTGTACCTAATAAAGTGACTGGTGAGTGCAAGTTACAAAAATGCAAACACGATCTGTTTTAAGTAATAAACACACAATATTGTGTTGTTCTTATACATATTGAATATAGTATGAGCGCTGAAGTTGGAAAACAACGGAAAAACTTAAACCCAATTAAAAAATAATTTCTTTATTCTTAATTCTTGGTGAGCTAGAGAGATTGCGAGACTGCCTCTTCCCAACTCAGTCAAGTGATTTGGATTTTGGCAGAATACCTAAAGTAAAAACGTTCTCTCTTTTATATCCTAGAAAAGAAAAAAAACCTTAGCAGTTCATTTCGAGGTTATACATTGCTTAAGGTTAAATCTTAATTTATGACATACTGGAGTATCCTAAAACATAGAACAAACAGCCATTTGCATTCCTAAGGAATACACCCTTCTAATTATGCACACTTAGAACCAATTTAAACATTCTTACAGTTCATTACATTAGTTATAAAGAGCTTACATTCTTCACAGGGTCTTCTGTTAGTATCAGAGGTCAGCATTTCTTATAAATGATAAAAGTTAGTCTCTTAATGCTGTGCACACAGCCCAACTCCTTTTCTGCATAAATCAGGAACAAATCATATAGCTCTCTGCAGCATGATCAACTCAAAACACAGTCCTTGATATCTGTGAGTTAAATAATACTGTTTTCTCTTCCTCAATAGCATTCAAACATGTAAACTGTAGGTTGGAAAAAGGACATGAACCCTTTGGAAATAACTGTATTTATGTATAAATTTGTCTTAAAATATGGTCTGATCTTCATCTAAGTTAATAAAAAATAAACAAAATAAACAAAACACAATCTGTTTTAACTACTAGCACACAAATAATTGTAATTTTCTTCTACATATTGATGACATCGTTCAAATGATGTGAACCACTAGGCTGATGACTTCGCAAAAGTTAACTGGAGTTGGAAAACCTGGAGTCCAACCAATGAAATGAGATCAGCGGTTTGGTTTAGAGATACTTTGACCAATAAAAATAAGACCCAAAACATTCTGAGTTTGCTATTCACAAAGACCATCTGCTGAAAAAGAGATTTCAGACCATCTAAGACCATCTACAAATTATTGATAAAGCTGGAAAGGGTTAATCTAAAATGTTATTGATTAGATCCTGCCAGGTTTTAAAAATGTTTTGAACAGATCCTCTAAGTGAGCATTTGATTTTTTCTAATTTCAAATAGTATATAACATCAGTTACCCACTGATTTAAAAGAGGAGAGTTGGGATTCTTCCAGTTGAGCAAGATAAGTCTACGTGCCAGTAGTGAAGTAAAGGCAAACACACCAGACATCTTAAGAATATAGCAGAGATGAAGCAGTTCTGTAACAATGAATGGTCCAAAATTCGGCCAGTCATTAAATTCACGGGTTCACTTACTTTTTCAATAGCATGTTGGGGGGCTTTGATGGATGTGATCAATAAAGACATGAAAGATTGTAAGTTTTTCTGTGTTATTAGCGTAAGTATACAGTGTTTGTCTATACTGTACTTGTGACTTAGATGAAGATCAGATCACATTAATACAAATTAATATAGAAACTAAGGTCATTCCAAACAGTTCACATACTATTCCTTGCCACTGTACATTCGGAGTTGAATCTTTGGCATGTAGAAGAAAAATCGAGGTACACGGAGAAAAATCCATGCAGATATATGGAGAATGTGCAAACTACACAGACAGACAATGACTAGCTGAGGATGGAGCTGTGAGATAGCTTGCAATTTATAGCCAGGGTTTGTTCCCCAGCTTCTGTTTATTTTCTACTTATTGTCACTTTTGTTTGATATTTTTCATGTGTTTTTTATGATTTTATATAATTTGTAATATTGTTATGCATATTACTTAGTAATTATTTATTGTGTATCTACTGTAAGTTTCAGTTTATTCTTTGTGTTTTGTGGGTGAAGCCCCAAGAGGCAGGGCTGCCATGAGGTTGGTATTTCAGGACCACCTTCAGTCTTTATATTAAAGAGATGGTCCCAGTAGTGTGTCCTTGGCGTCTGTAGAGTAGAGATCTTTGTCGTGAGAATTGCTTCTTTAGGCTTTTCTGATTATTGAATTGTGCTTCTAGTAGGGTTGTGTTGTATACCGGTAGTAAAAAAGTACAGAAATACCTAAATGTTAAAATGGTATGGTACCAGCATTTTGGGAGTTTTAGTACCAGACGTAAACATTAGCTTTCATCTCTGTCCAATCCGCCTACACTTCCTTCAACTTTTATTATTGCAGTCCATTTTGTGGAGTTCACAAAACAAAACTACATGCTCCAACATGATCAGAACATCATGGGGGTCCCAATATTGTTTTAACATGATTGGAACTTCACCCTTCACTCACTCCTTATCGCTTTGACACAATTGAGACCTCAAGGCTATCAAGAGGGAAGTAGTGTGTAGTGTGGCGAGCACTTGGGAGGCAACCAACTGTGTACCAGGAAGGCTGAAGTAAGACGGAGGGTTTTGGAGTTACTTGTTATTTGCTTCTGAACCATTTTGGTACTGGTATTAAGGTCCAAAAGCTGATATCGATACCAAAATCAATATTTTAATACCAATCCAACATTAGTTTCTAGTTATTGGATTTCTGACTTGGATTGCCTTTTTTAGGCTCTTATTTTTGCCATAAATCATTTGGATTTTCTTTTGAATAAATCTTTTATTTCTAAAATTCTTCATGAACTTGTCCTTTAAGCCAGATGTATTTATGGTTTCCTGTTCCTTGGCAATTTGGTATATCTAGGACTTTTGATTTACTACATTTAACTGTTAAAAAGCTGACAGTAAGCTTCAGTTTTGAACAAAGGGGCAACAAAGAGTTGTGGTTTGCAGATTCTAGAGCATTTGCAAGTACTGTCTGGATTTAGGCCGTCTACACAAGCCTTTTCATTGCTTTCCTTTCTTATTTTTGACTATTTAACAAAATGTTCTGCTTTGTTTTGTTTTTTCAAGCCACTATTTTTTGGTTTCCCACTCCTTTGATGAGTACTTTCTTAAATTTGAAATATTTTGTACTTTTAAAAGCATAAGCTGTATTTTGGGCCTATGCAAGCCTTGAGGCCTACTTTTTAAGTTTAGGGCCAGGCTGCTTGAGGCGAGGCCTGTTTTGAAATCTGAATAGTGAAGCCCTGGTTGTACTGATTTAGAGAGGTCCAGCAAAGATTTTTATGAAAATGATATGTAATGAGAGAGAAAACCATGTCAGAACCAAAAATCAACCCTATCTTTCATTAAGCGTCGATTGTTAATCAAAAAAAAAATCAAAAGTTGGGAACAAGAGAAAAAGTTCATAAACCGGGACGTCACAAAGGAAAGAATCTTTTAGAAAACACAAAAGAAGAAACCCTGGAACCTTCTGGAACAATCTTTAAGTGGACTCTCAGATGATGTCAGAAGCAGCAGATGTCCCGAAAAATTCAGGGAAAATTACTACGGCAAGGCACGGCCAGATGGAATCAGCCCCAGGGCGCTGAAAACATGTGCCAGTCACCTCTGTATTGTCCTTCAGCATATGTTCTCCCTTTTCCTGAGTTTGCAGTCCCCAGCTGTGGGAAACATCCTGTGTAATCCCAGTAACAAAGAAAGGGCATTCCAGTGAGCCCAATAACTTCAGACCAGTTTCTCTTATTTCGTACATCATGAAGACCTTTGAGGGCTGGATCTGAAACAGCTCTGACCCCTGTTTTCCAAACATCTGGATCCTCTGCAGTTTGCCTATCAGACACATATATAGTAGGAGTGGAGGATGCTTTCACTACATGCTCTATGGAAACTACTCCCACCTGGAAACAGTCGGCACCACAGTCAGGATCATGTTCTTTGATTTTTGCAGTGCTTCTAACACCGTCCTTCCTTATCGACTGGGAAAAAAGCTGAAGGCTTTCAATAGTGATGCTCACATAATCTCCTGACTCATGGATTACCTGACCAACAGACAGCAGTTTTGAGAGGCTGTGGGACTGTGTGTCAGAAATGGTGCTGTGTAATACTGGAGCAACTAAGGGAACTGTTCTGTCTCTCTTTCTTCTTACCTTTCACACAACAGACTTCCAGTACAATAGCAGTGCTTGCTGTCTACAGGAATTTTCAGATGACTCCTCCATCCTAAGCTGCATTAATAATGGGGATGAATCAGAGTACAGGAAGGTTGGGGAGGACTTTGTCTTGTGGTGGCAGGGACAACATCTTGCAACTCAACATCAGCAAAACAAAAGAGCTGGTGGTAGACTTCCAGCATGACAAAGAGTCTCTGAGACCAGTCACCCACCAATCAGGTGCTAGATGTGGAAGTACCAGGGAGTTCACATGAACAACAAACTGGATTGGTCTGATAACACAGTGGTGCTGTACGAGAAGGGCCAGAGCAGACTGGACTTCTTAAAAAGACTCGGGTCCTTTTATGTGTGCAGCAACCTACTGGAAATGTTCTGTCAGTCCATAGATGCCAATGTGGTGTTCTACGCTGCAGTCCCTCTGAGAAGTAATCTGAACTCAAAAGAAGCAAAATGCCTGAACAAACTCATCATGAAATCCTGCTTCATCACAGGGTGAGCCCTGGACATACTGGAATCTGTTGTGGAAAAGAGGATGGTGGCAAAGTTAGATGCCATCATGAAAAATCCCCTATATCCCCTCGAAGAGGTGCTCTAATGGAGCACATTTAGCCACAGGCTCATTCCACCATGGTGCGCTAAGACGCACCTCAGAGGGTCTATACTACCCGCTGCTATCAGGCAAATCAATGCTTCCTCCCAATGCCCCAGATTAAAGGCTGATGGTCTTGAAGTTCATTTTGCAATTTCTGTATATTTCTGTCTACTGATTGACTGATTAATTTAATGATGTGAGTTTGTATCCTTGTTTTTTTTACGTTTCTACTGCTGTATGCATCTAAATTTCCTCTTGAGATTAATAAAGTTCATCTAATCTAACCTAATCAACACAAAAATCCCAAAACAAAGATAGCATTGGGGCCTAATGTTAAAAATATGAAACTATCTTAGAATTACTCTGAAATCAAAATCTAAAGTTTTATTCTTGAATTCTTTTGTGTGATTCATAATCCGACAAGAAAATGAATAAATCTAGCTGCTCACAACATTGGTCAGGTTTTCATTCATTTTCGGGTCTTTCCTCACCCCTTCTGATCATTTTCTGTTGCTTGTTCACAATTCACTGCAAAGGATCCTCATGCTAACTTGTTTCTCTTTGCTTTGACTATTGTAAATATTTGAAGTTTATTTCTTAAATCCAGTGCTCCTAGGTTGGCTGCCATCATCTTTTATAAGTAGAGTGTGACAACTTGTTACGTCATGCTATCTTAACCCCATGTTAGCAGCAACAGGCAGAGCAACCAAAGACCACACCAAAATGGCTATCTAGAAACTATTCAACCATCTGAAACAGTACAGAGGTTATATCACCCAAAAATAAATAAAAAAATAAATAATGAGGAGGACACAGACATTAATTAACACATTTGTTTCTGGAGATGTCAAAACAAAGTTTTCTCACAGAATCCAGCCATCTGCTTCATTCAAATTCCTAGCGCAAGTGGAAAAGATATGCCAGCAAATAAATGCTTCATTATTTTAAATTCTTTCTGTTACAGGTGGTAGAAATAATGTGCTGCAGAATAACAACACATTTATTTCAGTCACTCTTCATTTAATTCTCATGTTATATAATTGGTATATGGTTGCAAGACATGGAGGGTGGAGTGGTGGCTCTGAGGCTAAGGATCTACACTGGCGATCGGAAGGTTGTCGGTTCGAATCCTGTAAATGCCAAAAGGGGCTCTACTCTGTTGGGCCCTTGAGCAAGGCCCTTAACCTGCAATTGCTGAGCGTTTTGAGTAGTGAGAAAAGTGCTATATAAATGCAAAGAATTATTATTATTATGGACGCTATCCAGTGACCTGAGATGAAGACTGGACTCCTTTGGTATTGTGTCTCTTCGGAAAATCCTTGGGTACCGTTGCTTTGACTTTGTGTTGCTCATGGAGTCCCAAACGAGGCACATTACTTACATTGTGAGGGAACGTCAGTTGCAGCACTACGGCCATGTGGCATGTTTCCCAGAGGGTGACCTGGCTTGTAAGATCCTCATTGTTGAGGACCTGAGTGGTTGGATCAGGCCAAGGGGTCGCCCACGTAACACCTGGCTGTGGCAGATAGAGGGTCATTTCCAGAGGGTGGGACTGGACCGCGTGTCTGCCTGGGATGTTGCAAACCAGGATCCCGAGTTGTTTCGTCGTGAGGTGGGTGCGGCAACAAGCTGTACCAGTGCATGCCCCCCAACTTGACTTGACTTGTTATAAAGTATAATAACTTGAACAGTGATCAACAACCTTATGTGTCTTATGCAATCTTTATGTTTTATTTGTTTTTAAGCATTTTTTAAAAAAATTTGTGTTCAGACTTTACAGTGCATCCGGAAAGTATTCACAGCGCATCACTTTTTCCACATTTTGTTATGTTACAGCCTTATTCAAAAATGGATTAAATTCATTTTTTTCCTCGGAATTCTACACACAACACCCCATAATGACAACGTGAAAAAAGTTTACTTGAGGTTTTTGCAAATTTATAAAAAATAAAAAAAACTGAGAAATCACATGTATATACAGTAAGTATTCACAGCCTTTGCCATGAAGCTCCAAATTGAGCTCAGGTGCATCCTGTTTCCCCTGATCATCCTTGAGATGTTTCTGCAGCTTAATTGGAGTCCACCTGTGGTAAATTCAGTTGATCGGATATGATTGGGAAAGGCACACACCTGTCTATATAAGGTCCCACAGTTGACAGTTCATGTCAGCGCACAAACCAAGCATGAAGTCAAAGGAATTGTCTGTAGACCTCCGAGACAGGATTGTCTCGAGGCACAAATCTGGGGAAGGTTACAGAAAAATTTCTGCTGCTTTGAAGGTCCCAGTGAGCACAGTGGCCTCCATCATCTGTAAGTGGAAGAAGTTCGAAACCACCAGGACTCTTCCTAGAGCTGGCCGGCCATCTAAACTGAGTGATCGGGGGAGAAGGGCCTTTGTCAGGGAGGTGAATAAGAACCCGATGGTCACTCTGTCAGAGCTCCAGAGGTCCTCTCTGGAGAGAGGAGAACCTTCCAGAAGGACAACCATCTCTGCAGCAATCCACCAATCAGGCCTGTATGGTAGAGTGGCCAGACGGAAGCCACTCCTTAGTAGAAGGCACATGGCAGCCCGCCTGGAGACCTGAAGGACCCTCAGACCATGAGAAACAAAATTCTCTGGTCTGATGAGACAAAGATTGAACTCCTTGGTGTGAATATCAGGCGGAAACCTGGCACCGCTCATCACCAGGCCAATACCATCCCTACAGTGAAGCATGGTGGTGGCAGCATCATGCTGTGGGGATTCTCAGCGGCAGGAACTGGGAGACTAGTCAGGATAAAGGGAAAGATGACTGCAGCAAATGTACAGAGACATCCTGGATGAAAACCTGCTCCAGAGTGCTCTTGCCCTCAGACTGGGGTGACGGTTCATCTTTCAGCAGAACAACGACCCTAAGCACACAGCCAAGATATCGAAGGAGTGGCTTCAGGACAACTCTGTGAATGTCCTTGAGTGGCCCAGCCAGAGCCCAGACTTGAATCTGATTGAACATCTCTGGAGAGATCTTAAAATGGCTGTGCACCGACGCTTCCCATCCAACGTGATGGAGCTTGAGAGGGGCTGCAAAGAGGAATGGGCGAAACTGGCCAAGGATAGGTGTGCCAAGCTTGTGGCATCATATTCAAAAAGACTTGGGGCTGTAATTGCTGCCAAAGGTGCATCGACAAAGTATTGAGCAAAGGCTGTGAATACTTATGTACATGTGATTTCTCAGTTTTTTTATTTTTAATAAATTTGCAAAAACCTCAAGTAAACTTTTTTCACATTGTCATTATGGGGTGTTGTGCGTAGAATTCTGAGGAAAAAAATGAATTTAATCCATTTTGGAATAAGGCTGTAACATAACAAAATGTGGAAAAAGTGATGCGCTGTGAATACTTTCCGGATGCCCTGTATGTTTTATGTATTCTGTATTGTTGTAACATGACCTATAAATGACTCGTGGATATGAAAAAATAACCAAATGCTAACATATCAAGCAACAACGCAATACAAAGCAACCAAACATAACAAAGCTTTGAAACAATGACTTAAATTTACAAAATTAATCAAACTCAAAATAGTCCATTGATTTACATTCTAACTTACTTATCCAGTTCAAGGTCCTGGTGGGGTGTCACAGTGCTGGGCCACAACTTGGAAACCAAATTGGATGTTGTGCCATTCCCTCAAAAGCCACACTTAGTAGCACAGCTGAACAAGAGGTATGGAACCAGAGGTAGAGAGCAAGCCAGGTAAGCTAATTTGCATTCTCTATTAAATTAAATAAAGCTGTGCATTTTATTATATTCTTCTTCATCATGGCACTGGAGAGTTGTTGGGGAGACATGCAGGAAATACTGCATTCACATACTATTGAAGTATTCAGAGCTCTGACTTCTTCACATGAATTCCTGGTTGGACTTCTTGGAGAAATGCAAGGGTCACTGTTAATTTGTTACTTGGTCTAATTAAAGATATTTTTTTTTGTGAAAATAAAATGAGAACTTAAATGTATTACATATCTTTTCATTCAACCAAAATAATGGCATTTGTGGCTGACCAGGGTATATTTTTATTTTATACAATTGACTGAGATGAAAGAGATGGGCCCACCACTCCTGAGACTCCCGCTAGCTATTTAGCACAGAGAAATGGAAGCTCAGATATCGTTTTCATTGAAGTCTATTTGGAGTATTGTTTTTGGATATTTCTGGGTTTTCTGGATATCTTGCTCTGTTTTACATTCTGTTTTTGGGTTAGCGTATTGGGACATGTCTGTTCTTTCGGCCTCCTTTTGTTATGCTCTCTTTTGTTTTAATGTTTTTAATCAATAAAGGATTTGTGTTGCTTTTGAGGTCACAAGATGGCATTTTGCACAGTTTGACCTCTTGTGAGGCATTTTGGAATATTTACGTTTTATTTTTGAACTTCAAACCAGTAATCCTCATTTTTGGGTCTACCTTGGTTGAAGCCTGCAGTAAGCTGAACTGTGTGGGCCGTTTCTGGGCTTGCTAGTAAAGGTCCTGGCATGGTTTAGTAGCTTATTTTGGAAGCTTCAGCCCCATTTTGCATGTTTTCACGACAATGACCATATTGCTACTCCTACTAGAACTACTACTACTACTACAATAACACAGCAGGATATTTTAAAAGCACTTTTTAAACTAATCTGGATGTCTTTGGGATATGGAAGGAAAACCTGAGTCATTCCTGCACCTGGCCACAATAGTCTAACACCATGTCTGGATCACAACAGAGAAAGTGAAAGTTATTTAATATGGACTTTCACTTATTTATGAACCTCATTCATAAACTGTATACATTTCTTCATATTTTCTGGCTGGAAGGTGAAATAGAGATGTTTGGATAAGCAAAAGTTAAAATCCTCAAACTCACTATATTAAACTGGCATCACTGGGTGGGCATCTTATGAGTTTAGAAAAGTTATTAATGTATATACTGTGGCAACTCGCTATATAGATATGGACCCAACAAAGACTGACAGCTGAGGCACTAATAAAAATGAACAAAAAGATTTTATTTTTGTCTTAGCTGTGGGGCATGTCTTCCCCGTGTCCCACAGGCCCTACACAGTCCCTAAAACACACCAAAAGAAAAACACCCAAAAACACATTCTTCTTCCTCCACTCCTCCCAGGCAGCTTTGTCCTCCTCCTCCCGACTCTGGCGCCTCGAGTAGAAGCTGCAGGCTCCTCTTATAGCACCCCCGGAAGTGCTCCAGGTGCTCGTTGACCTACTTCAGGCTGCACTTCTGGGTGTGGCTGCATCACAGCCCACACGGGCTCAGGAAGCCGTGCAGCTCCCCCTGGTGGTGGCCACAGAGCCCAACAGGACTGAGCTCCGATGTTCCAGGACTGTGGCCCCGATGCAACACAGGGGAGCTGCCACCAAGCGTTCCGGGGGACGTAGAGTGCAGCCCATGTCTGCTCCCCTAGATTCAGTGCCAAAGGGGCGTCCTGGCCGGGCATGAGTCCCAGCTGTCTGCCACAATACTCGCGGATAAGTTCACCTGCAGATAAATCGGGACTTGCTTTTACCGTATAATTTCTGGTATTTTATAATGTCGGTCATATAAGTCGAATGTGGAAAACTCATGCTATTGGCACAAGGGATTATGGCATGCTAACGCCCACCTGAGAGAGTCACCATGGAGCACACGGCCTTTTAATTTCTATGTATTGTGCCTACATGACTACAAGGTAATACCCGAACTATTCCGAAGTGACGTTTGCACTGTTTTGTATTTTTTGTATCTCACACCCTCATACACCTTTATCGTAAGAGCATCCCTTATCTACAATGGAGAGTTCGATCAGAAGAAGGGTGGTGGAGGCGGACTGGTGGCTCTGAGGCTAAAGATCTGTGCTGGTATCCAGAAGGTTGCCAGTTTGAATCCCTGTCACTGCCAAAAAAGAGATCCTACTCTGCAAGACCCTTAACCTGTAATTGCTCCAGGGGCGCTGCACAATGGCTGACCCTGCGCTCTGACCCCAAGGGGTATGTGAAAACTAACAAATTCTTAATACAATAAATTGTATAATGTGAAATAAAGAACAAAAAACAAGAAAAAAAAAGAAAATATGAAGCTGGTAATAAATTAAATGTTGTTGAAGTAGTTTAAGAAATTGGTAACTGCGCTGCTGAAACAAAATTGTGAGATTGGAGGAGGCAAGAAAATGTAAAAAAAAATTAAGTGTTGCATTTTTGAACAGGCGTATAAGTCGGGGCCTGATTTTATGATCGATTTTTCGGGTTTCAAGACCCGACTTATACAGGAGTATATACGGTAAACAAGAAATAGTGTTTTTGTTAAGAGCAAGGGAGTGAGTCAGTCAGTTAAATTTGCATTTTATGTATCATATAATATTAACTTCACTACTTGACTATTCACTACTGTACAGAATTCTCTTCATCTAAACTGCGTTTCTAGCTGCATTTATGTAAGGCATAATGGAAAACTATAAAAGCACAAAGGAAATCTTATCAAAAACCTAACAGGTAACATGGTGGGATGTTAAACTAAATAAATGGACTCTTAAGTCCATCATAAAATGTACTTCACTTATTAAACTGACTGATTCCTCTTAACACCGTAACTTCAGGGCGTGAGTCTTTAATTAAAAAAATTAGGTGTCACATTTTCGAACGGCCATATAAGTCGGGGTCTGATTTTATGATCGATTTTTTGGGTTTCAAGACCCAAATTATACGTGAGTATATACGGTACTAGTAATTACTAAGATTTCGTACAAGAGTGCCCAAGGACAAATTCATAGGAGAACATCAAACTCAATATACAGTGCATCCGGAAAGTATTCACAGTGCATCACTTTTTCCACATTTTGTTATGTTACAGCCTTATTCCAAAATGGATTAAATTTATTTTTTTCCTCGGAATTCTACACACAACACCCCATAATGACAATGTGAAAAAAGTTTACTTGAGATTTTTGTAAATTTATTAAAAATAAAAAAACTGAGAAATCACATATACATAAGTATTCACAGCCTTTGCTCAATACTTTGTCGATGCACCTTTGGCAGCAATTACAGCCTCAAGTCTTGTTGAATATGATGCCACAAGCTTGGCACACCTATCCTTGTCCAGTTTCGCCCATTCCTCTTTGCAGTACCTCTCAAGCTCCATTAGGTTGGATGGGAAGCGTCGGTGCACAGCCATTTTAAGATCTCTCCAGAGATGTTCAATCGGATTCAAGTCTGGGCTCTGGCTGGGCCACTCAAGGACATTCACAGAGTTGTCCTGAAGCCACTCCTTTGATATCTTGGCTGTGTGCTTAGGGTTGTTGTCCTGCTGAAAGATGAACCGTCGCCCCAGTCTGAGGTCAAAAGCGCTCTGGAGCAGGTTTTCATCCAGGATGTCTCTGTACATTGCTGCAGTCATCTTTCCCTTTATCCTGACTAGTCTCCCAGTTCCTGCTGCTGAAAAACATCCCCACAGCATAATGCTGCCACCACCATGCTTCACTGTAGGGATGGTATTAGCCTGGTGATGAGCGGTGCCTGGTTTCCTCCAAACGTGACACCTGGCATTCACACCAAATAGTTCAATCTTTGTCTCATCAGACCAGAGAATTTTGTTTCTCATGGTCTGAGAGTCCTTCAGGTGCCTTTTGACAAACTCTGGGCGGGCTGCCATGTGCCTTTTACTAAGGAGTGGCTTCCATCTGGCCACTCTACCATACAGGCCTGATTGGTGGATTGCTGCAGAGATGGTTGTCCTTCTGGAAGGTTCTCCTCTCTCCACAGAGGACCTCTGGAGCTCTGACAGAGTGACCATCGGGTTCTTGGTCACCTCCCTGACTAATGCTCTTCTCCCCAGATTGCTCAGTGTAGATGGCCGGCCAGCTCTAGGAAGAGTCCTGGTGGTTTCGAACTTCTTCCACTTACGGATGATGGAGGCCACTGTGCTCACTGGGACCTTCAAAGCAGCAGAAATTTTTCTGTAACCTTCCCCAGATTTGTGCCTCGAGACAATCCTGTCTCGGAGGTCTACAGACAATTCTTTTGACTTCATGCTTGGTTTGTGCTCTGACATGAACTGTCAACTCTGGGACCTTATATAAACAGGTGTGTGCCTTTCCAAATCATGTCCAATCAACTGAATTTACCACAGGTGGACTCCAATTAAACTGCAGAAACATCTCAAGGATGATCAGGGGAAACAGGATGCACCTGAGCTCAATTTGGAGCTTCATGGCAAAGGCTGTGAATACTTATATACATGTGATTTCTCAATTTTTTTTATTTTTAATAAATTTGCAAAAACCTCAAGTAAACTTTTTTCACGTTGTCATTATGGGGTGTTGTGTGTAGAATTCCGAGGAAAAAAATGAATTTAATCCATTTTGGAATAAGGCTGTAACATAACAAAATGTGGAAAAAGTGATGCGCTGTGAATACTTTCTGGATGCACTGTAAGTAGTACCCTGGACTGGATTCAATCCCAAGTCTTTGTAACTGAAAAGAATTTCAGAACTAGTCAGTCAGTCATCGTCCAACTCGCTATATCCTAATTCAGGGTCACGGGGGTCTGCTGGAGCCAATCCCAGCCAACACAGGGTGCAAGGCAGGAACAAATCCCAGGCAGGGTGCCAGCCCACCAAAGGACACACACATACCAAGTACACACACTAGGGACAATTTTAGGATTGCCAATGCACCTAACCTGCATGTCTTTGGACTGTGGGAGGAAACTGGAGCACCCGGAAGAAACCCACGCAGACACGGGGATTTCAGAAGTAGTTACATATAAATATTAAATATCTGGAAAGCACCTCCAAAGTTCATGCACCAAATCAGAAAGCTTAGGTTTCCGGTGACTCTGTAACAGAACATAGGCGTTACAAAATGAAGGGATGGATCCTCTTCAGCATCTGTTTATTACCTTGTTTTTCATTATGTGGGCTCAAGTCATCGGTTAACCTTTTTTATGACTGAAACACTTGCAACTAAATAACGCAAGGCTTCCAGGTGATGGAGGTTCACCTTTTTCAAGTTAGGAATTGAAATCAATCAGTGCAGTTGCTGGTGAGGCAACATTCACCTCCCTGTATCTGTCAGTGCTCTCATATAAAAAGTGTGATATGAGATAGAACATTTCCCTTATTATTATTATTTTACAGAGACACTTCAAATTAGAGCCTTTCAGAAGTGAAGGCACAAACTTAATATAAAACCACAACAGCAGACAATCAAAGAGATCCTCATGTCAGTGTGTTTTCAGATCTGTGCTGACAAAGTGTGATGCCTACGGCGTACTTACGGGGTAAAGTCAATCCCCTCTTTGTGTTTCTCAGAGATCACTGTCTGTCTCTTTCCAGCTGTAAATACAGAGTGCTGCTTTTTGCTGCAATGATTGATTTAACCAGATGTCAAAAGCAAAATGTGTTTTAATATGTAGTCATGTTCACTTGTACATGTTGTTTCTCTGGTCAGAAATGTGCAGTTTAACAAGCCACTGATGGAAAAAGAAGGTGAGATCAAATCCATCCATCCTACTCATGGCTTTGGAAATAGGAGTGTCAGTGTGCCAAATCTGCAATATGTTAAAATAAACTCTGGTCATGGATCTGCGCACAACGAACCCATATCTCCTAATATTGCACTGTTTAGCTCAAGATCTCTTAATGGCAAAGCGCTGGTGCTATCAGAATTCATTACAGACTCAAACATTGACTTGCTATGCTTAACAGAAACTTGGAATAAGCCAAATGATTTTACATCTGTCACGGAGGTGACCCCACTCGGATACATTCACTTCATGGAGCCTCACAGCTCAAGACAATGTGGAGGAGTTGCAGTAATTGCTAATTCGGAGTTAAACGTCAAAAGAATCCCCATTGAGAGTCCAATGTCTTTCGAGTGTCTGGCTCTTAAGCTAATAAGAAAATCTGGTCCTCTCTCACTTCTTGTTGTCTATCGTCCCCGGAAATATAATGTGTCTTTTTTATCTGGTCTGACTGAATTATTAACCCACTTAAGTTCACTTTCCCAGAGAGTATTTCTTCTTGGCGATTTCAACATCCACATTGACATTAGTACATGTAAACTGAGAAATGAATTCCTGTCCTTACTGGACTGTTTTGACTTGGTGCAGCATGTTGATCTTCCCACCCACTATGGTGGTCATATGCTGGACCTGATCTGCACATCTGAATTACCTGTCAGCAACACTTATAGCAGTTATTTGGGACTCTCTGACCATAAAGCAGTGCTTTTCACTGTCTCATTACCTCTCCCTCCTCTTACCTGTAAATGTCAAATTTCCTACAGAAACCTTAAAAATATCTGTCCCTCTATCCTTTCTGGATCCATTTCTGATCTTTTTCTGTCTTCACCTATTCCATCAACACTAGATAGTCTTGTTGACCACTATAACTCAGCCCTTCATAAAACAGCTCCTTTAAAACATAAGGAGGTTTACTTTAAGCGTTCATCTCCTTGGTATAATTCAGAGCTACAATCTATGAAAGCAGCTGGCCGACGCCTTAAGAGAATGTCACGTAAGACTGGCCTCACTGTTCACATCCAGCCTTTCTCTGACCACCAAAGGACTTACAGAGAATCACTAACTGCTGCTAGGAACACACATTATGGCAGAATAATAGAAAGTGGCCATGATAACCCAAGGGTTTTGTTCTCTGTAGTTAATAAATTACTTCAGCCTGCATCTGGCCCAATTACCTCCTCTACTGAAGTCTGTGAGAAATTCCTCCACTTTTTCCACAATTAAATTAAAGATCTAAATAATTCAACTAACATAAATCCATCATCCATTTATATCCTTCCCTGTCTTCCCACTCCATCAAATTCCTTTACTAAATTTTCACCAGTCACATCTGCTTTTGTTAATGACCTGCTTTGTAAGATGAGGCCAACTACTTGTGTACTGGACCCCATCCCCACCACACTTCTTAAATCCTGCCTTCATGGAATAATCCCGACTGTTACGACAATAATCAATACATCCCTCGACACTGGGTTTGTGCCAGCCACTTTTAAAATTGCTTCTGTGACCCCCATGTTAAAAAAGTCTGGTCTTGATGGTGACGATCTTAACAATTTTCGGCCTATTTCCAACTTACCATTTCTGTCAAAAGTTCTTGAGCGTGTTGTAAACTCCCAGCTCACCAATTACTTAACCTCTAATAATTTGATGGAACCCTTTCAGTCTGGTCTCAGGGCGCAGCACAGCTGTGAAACTGCTCTTCTTTGAGTAACCAATGACTTGCTTATGGCAGCAGACGCTGGACAAACCAGCATATTAATTCTGTTAAACCTCTGTTCAGCATTTGACATCTACTGTGCAGAATGGAGATCATGCTGGGTATCTCTGGCACTGCCCTCCAGTGGTTCAAGTCCTATCTGACTGATAGGCAAGAGTTTGTTAGTCTTGACAACAGCAGATCCAGCTTGGCGCCAGTCACACAAGGAGTTCCTCAGGGCTCTGTCCTCATCCCTCTTCTCTTCTGTATTTATATGTTTCCCCTTGGCCATATTATTCATTATCATTTTTATGCAGATGATACTCAACTCTATTTCAATGTTAAAAGTGGAACTACATCAGAGTTTTCTAAGCTCACAACTTGCCTCAGTGAAATTAAAACCTGGATGGAGCAGAACTCTTTAAAATTAAATTGCAACAAAACTGAACTCCTGCAAATTGGCACCAAAGCACTACTTAAGAAAATGAGCTCCTTTTCAGTCACTCTTGACGGTGATCTCATCAGACCGTCTTCTGATACGAGGGATCTTGGTGTCATTTTTGATTCCTCCCTTTCTTATTCTGCCCACATAAACCCCATTAAGAAACTTTCTTACTTTCACCTCCATGACATATCCCGTGTTCACTCATTCCTCTCCTTTCTAATGCGGAGAAACTTGTCCATGCTTTTATCACATCCCGCATCGATTATTGTAACTCGCTGCTGGCAGGTGCCCCTTTAATCTTATATCACAGCTCCAGTTGATTCAGAACTCTGCTGCAGGAGTCCTTACACGAACCAGCAACAGCGAGCACATCACACCCATCCTGCTTCACCTTCACTGGCTCCCTGTGTCTTACAGGATTGAATATAAAATTCTATTAATAACCTACAAAGCTTTAAATGGTCTCACACCGGACTACATCAGTGACCTTCTAAACTATGTGCCTGTTCGCCTACTAAGGTCCTCTGATTCTGGTAATCTTGTCGTGCCTCACACTAACCTGCACTCTGTGGGTGACAGCAGGGCCTTCAGCCCCATAGCACCCAGACTTTGGAATGACATCCCGAAATTAATTAGATCAGCTGACTCTATTCATTCTTTTAAAAAACAACTTAAAACTCATCTATTTAGGAAAGCTTTTAACTTAACATTCTGCCCTTTCTTTCGGTTTATCTGTCTGTCCAGGTGCTCAGGATAATTTGTGTGTCTGTTACATCACAAATTAGGTTATTTGTTAGGTTTTTCTTTTAGTATTGAATTTAGTATTTTACTCTGGTTTATTGTTCTTTATTCTATTTAATGCTTTGTTATCTGCTTCATGGGTGGCACGGTGGTGCAGTGGTAGTGCTGCTGCCTCGCAGTTAGGAGACCCAGGTTCGCTTCCCGGGTCCTCCCTGCGTGGAGTTTTCACGTTCTCCCTGTGTCTGTGTGGGTTTTCTCCCGCCGCTCCGGTTTCCTCCCACAGTCCAAAGACATCCAGGTCGGGTGGATTGGTGATTCTAAATTGGCCCTAGTGTGTTTGTGTGTGTCCTGCGGTGGGTTGGCACCCTGCCCTGTGTTGGGTGGGATTGGCTCCGGCAGACCTCTGTGTTTGGATTCAGCAGGTTGGAAAATGGATGGATCTGTTTCATTGTTCTCTTCAGGAAAACATTTGTATCCAGTGTTACATATACCCTGCTGTTTTTTCTAAGACTCTGTGAAGCACCTTGAGCTTGGGAAAGGCGCTATATAAATAAGATGTATTATTATTATTATTATCCAATGAAGTGAGCTGTTTCACTCTTATTTATTACCAACATCTGTAAACTGATCATCAAACTCACTTCATCCTGTTCAGGCCCCCAGGGTTCCCAGAGCCTATCATGGTAGCACAGAGTACAAGACAAGAACAAAGTGTGGATGGCAGTCCAGTCCAGCACAGAGCACACACACATTCAGATACACACACCCACACTTACTCATATGGGGACAATTTAGAGTCCCTATTTAATGTCATATGCACACTCACTGAGCAAGTTCTTTGTTACACTATACTAATAAATCGCCAAAAAATGGTCTGAATTTTTTGTGACATGAATTCCAGAAGACATTTTAAAGATGCCTGTGAGATTCTGGTTTACTTTGACATGACTGCATCATGCAATTTCTGCAGATTTGTCAATTGCACGTTCAGGCTGCTACCATATCTCAAAGGTCTTCGGTAACTGGGAATGCCACTGAAGAACACTAAACTCATTGTCATGATCATGAAAGCAGTTTATGATGAATTTTAGCTTTGTGACATGTTGCATTATCATGATGCAAATACTCATGAGAAGATTGGTAAATTGTGGCCATGAAGGGACGCACATGGTCAGCATCAGTATATTATATATAAGTTGGTAAATATTTTGTATGCCTTTATTTGTAAGTCAGACAAAGCAAATGTAATATTAGTATTTTATTCACGAGAATAGCAATGCTTTGATGTTTGATGAAACACCCCAAGTCTTTAGGCCTGACTTCAGAATTTATGACAGAGTTGGGGCAAGTGCCTCAAACTGGTTTGGTTGGTGTTTCTCTACAGGACATAGTCTCTCAATCTACCCCGACAGGAAAATGAAACTACCTGGCTGACAAGCTTCATTCATGAAATGGTGTGAAAATAAGCCAGAAACTGTGGGATGTGTCGCACCAGAATTCTATTGGTGTAAAGCTGGCTGCTTGGTTTTGAATCAGAAGCCATTCTGTACAGGCTATAAGCAGAGTACTTCCTAGTAATGTCAGCTGAGCTCTCTTTGCACTTACTTCATACTCTACTGCATGGCACCGCACCAACACCACAACCTGAGCAACAATACTACCAACCAACAATAACTTGTACCAGTATCTGCTCATTAGATGCAATGCAAACTAGTGGCCCTGTGATGCCTGTGACCAATGGTTACTAATTGGCAATTATACTTACATTATTGTGACATTTGTGGAAACCAAAGGGACAGATCGGAGTTGGGCACCGACACAGTCGAGCTCCGAGGCTTTGCAGCTGCACTTCTCAGGAACAATTCCAAGTACTACAGAAAAACACATAAAGAAGGACAATAACAGTGAAATTATACCAATTTTTGGGAACTGGCAGAAAGTACAAAAACAGCCTAATCAATCTATCCTTTTTGTTTATTTAGATCAAACTTTCTCTTTACTGGACATAACAAATTTGAATAAAACATATTAAATATAAGCAAACTCTAACACCTCACCACCCATCCGCTGTTCCACCCTTTCAAAATGAATATGTATTTACATAAAATGGAAAGATAACCAATCCACTCACCCTCCTGATCCAAAGAACCCCCCCCCAAAGAAAAGCAAAAGAAATCTTAAACTATTTACTTTAAGTTAGTGCCACATAGAGCCAGAGCCATTAAGGCTATACTGATCTGTTTATACATTTTACATAATTATCAAGATACTAGTATAGTGAAAAGCCCTGTTTATTAAAACAGGCTTAATGGTAAGTCTGTATGTTTCGATTGCATCATATATTTGTGAACCTCTAATCACCTTATATGCCTGAGCTCTCTTTTTCTTTTTCATTGGAATTCTAGCCCTTACATTCTTCTTTCTTTGTGCTTCTTGTTGCCTTTTTTTTTGGACAACGTTATGCACAAATGTGAGCCACTACATATGGTTTACTAACATGCCAGCCACTTGCCTTTGTTCATAGGACATTACCAACCTGTTGCGGATGACAGATGACATTATACTTGAGCAGAGGAACGAATACCAGATGGAAAAAATGTCTTATCGTTTTATATATACAGTTTAACCTCGGTTTGTGAGCATAATTCGTTCCGGAAACGTGCTCGCAGTCCAAAGCACTCGTATATCAAAGTGAATTTCCCCATAAGAAATAATGGAAACTCAGATGATTCGTTCCACAACCCAAAACTATTCATATAAAAATGATTAATCTATACTAATAAAAGGCAAAGCCCTCACTGACTGACTGACTCACTCACTCACTCACTCACTCACTCATCACTAATTCTCCAAGTTCCCATGTAGGTAGAAGGCTGAAATTTGGCAGGCTCATTCCTTACAGCTTCCTTACAAAAGTTGGGCAGGTTTCATTTAGAAATTCTACGCGTAATGGTCATAACTGGAGGTTATTTTTCTCCATATAATGTAATGGAGTTGAGCTGGATGGCCGTGGGGGCGGAGTTTCGTGTGACATCATCACGCCTCCTACGTAAGTACGTAGAGAACAAGGAAGACCTGCAAACAGCGCTGAGCAAAAAATGCCTTTTCACAATTGAGAAGGCAGAAAAAGATTATGAAGCAAGTGATGCATACAAGCGTATTCATGAATACAAGCATATTCATAAGTACAGCTACTGCGGAAACAAAGCACGGCGTGAACCGTAAGTTTATATTAAGTTTATAGACACACTCCCGCTGCCGTTTGTCATGCCTACGGCGAATGACAGTATTCGCCAGATACAAGTTTACTGAGAAGACACGAGGTATAAACGACACTTTGGATCACTTTGTAACGAAGTTAAAATTGCTGTAGCAAGAAACTGAACAAAACGTTAATGTTTTACTTTTAATAACTTATAGACTACATTTTATTTTTTTCCCTTGCACTCAGTGAGCGAGGCCAATGCATATTCATAAGTACAGCTACTGCGGAAACAAAGCACGGCGTGAACCGTAAGTTTACATTAAGTTTATAGACACACTCCCGCTGCCGTTTGTCATGCCTACGGCAAATGACGGTTTTCGCGAGATACAAGTTTACTGAGAATACACGAGGTATAAACGACACTTTGGATCACTTTGTAACGGAGTTAAAATTGCTGTAGCAAGAAACTTTTAAGTGCCGGGTCTTAGCTAACATTACATAAACACATCCTCCAAATACGAACCTAATTGCAAGAAATAATGATGATCAAATTCTTGATGACAGCAACACTCATAACTGTCACAAAACTATTACTTTCACAATCATGTTACGTTATTTTTAAAATATTTCCTTTTCTTAGCACAAGCACAGCTGAGAAGCTTCGATGCATGTACTCCATAACGTGTTAAAAAAATAACGCATTTAATCACTCTTTCAATTCCAAGCAAAGGGGAACTTTTGTCAGTGCATGATTTCCTGGTGCATCGATTACATTCATGCACACATCACAGCTACAAAAATGTAAGAGTCGAAAGAAAGCGCGTTGCTGGGACTAATCGGAGGCAAATTTCATTTGAAAAGACTATTCGCCATCAATGATTGTTTTGGTAAAGCCATACTCAGTGTATTCATTAGATGAACGGTAAAAAAGTAAGAGCGAGGGGAGGGTGACTTATTGAAACCACAAATAGCACGCGGGCTCGATGCGTCGGTGCGCGTCAACTCGATCTGAATTGCACGATCACATTCGAAAAAATATATCTTTTCAAGTTGTATTTAGTCCATATGTGTCAAACTCAAGGCCCGCGGGCCACGTCCGGCCCGTGAGATCATTTTATATATTATTGTTATTAATGGTCCGGGGATATGAAGCGCTGGTAACACAATAGACTACAGATCCCATAATGCAGCGCTTCAGCTGCCTTGCCGAACACTTACCGCATTAATCAAGTCTAGCTTATGATGCTGCAAGTTATTGCGAAGCTAGCCCACACGATGCCGAAGAGAAAAGTTGATTCTGAAAATAGAGCCTTTAAAATCCGATGGGAGGCTGAGTATATGTTTACTGACATTGCCGGTAAACCCGTGTGTCTCATTTGTGGAGCTAATGTGGCTGTAATTACAGAATTTAATGTAAGACGGCACTATGAGACAAAACATCAGGATAACCTGAAAGACCTGAATGCAATGCAGAAGATACAGAAAGCAGAAGAGTTAAAGAAGAATCTGACACTTCAGCAGACGTTTTTACCAGTGCACAATCACAAAGTGATTTCAAGTGAAGCTGCTTTTATGGGAGACACAAATGCACCAGTGCAACTTGCCCCACTTTCCCTGTTGCCAAGTAATGTTGAACCAAGTCGTCACTACGGTGTTCCCAAATACGCACTTTGCTGATAAACTGAGCGCACGGCGCACTGAGTTCGCACGGCGCTTTGGTGACTTTGAAGAACAAAAAAAGAATTTTGAGTTGTTTCGCAACCCATTTGCCGTCGATGTGGAAACTGCACTTGTGCAGATTCAGATGGAAGTGATTGAGCTGCAGTGTAATGGCACACTGAAGGCAAAGTACGATACTGCAGGGCCCGCACAGTTTATTCACTCCATTCCCACAGAAATGCTCCAGCTCCGTCTACATCCGGCTCGAACCTTGTGCATTTTTGGTAGCACATATCTGTGTGAGAAGCTCTTCTCAGTGATGAAGACTAACAAAACAGCACACAGGAGTCGCCTCACTGATGAGCACTTGCAGTCCATCCTGAGAATCTCCACAACACAGAACCTCACACCAAACATAAACGAACTTGTTGCCAAAAAAAGATGCCAGGCGTCCAGCTCTAAAATGACATATGAGCAAAGACAACTGAATGATTTGCTTTCTTAATTGCTGAAAAGAAAACACTTTATTTATATTTCCAGGTTTTCTTATGCAGCATGTTCATATCTGAATTTGTATAATTTTGACAGGATATATTTTTATGGAGAACAAAATCTTTTGGGATATTTAAAATTGAAGTTTATTTTTTATATAAAATTACATAAGAGTAAAGAAATTTGAATGTTTGTTCTTTTAACGTTTACTTTATTTCTAACTTGTATAATTTAGACAGGATATATTTTTATGGAGAGCAAAATATTATAAGTTGTTTAAGGTTTGAGTTGATTTATTCAGGAATAATATTCCTGTCTGTTTTTATTCATATTTATGTTCAAAAAAGTTAAGTTTTAAAACTTTTAAAGTTTTAAAAGTTTAGTTTTAGTGTGTTCAATAAATGTTTATCCTGTTCGGCCCGCGACCTAAAGTGTGTTTTGGATTTTGGCCCCCTGTGCAATTGAGTTTGACACCCCTGATTTAGTCGACACAAATATCTTTGGTTGGAATGTAAGGCGAATTTACTCTTTACATTTGTATGGTGAAGAAAAGTTTATGCAATGATGCCTACATTTAACTTACATTCCTACCAAAGATATTTCTGTCGACTAAATAAAAATTCCTTCTATTTAAAATTTAAATAGAACTTGAACAGATACGATAGTTCATAATATCCATGCAGACTTGCACGTAAGAGCGGGAGTCATCCGTTTTAACAAACAGCGTATTGCACTGATACGAAATAGCCTACCCATTTAATTATTTAGGAATGAATAAATAAATAAAGATTTTGTACAAATAATGTTTTTCATTTTTCTTCCTTGATGGATTCTGCCACCCCCAGCAACAGTTGCTCGCACCCCAAAGAGTGTATGTATATATATATATATGTGTGTGTGTGTGTATATGTATATATGTAGATATGTATGTATATCTATATATATGTTTATATGTGTGTGTGTGTATATCCACTGCAAAGCGTGGGTATTTTGCTAGTACAAAATATAAAGTAGAAATGCATAAAACAAATTAACCTGCACCTTACCTTTGAAAAGAATCATGGCTGGTGTGAGTGAGTTTCTAAACTCTTGTGGGATTCCACCAAACAGGACAACATGCGGAAAAGCGTCCCAAAGTAATCACAGACTCCCAGCACTATAGTAGTTTGCCGTAAAAGCGAATCTGAAAAGATCGTGGACATGCTATAAGTGCCTGCCATCAATGGGTCATACAAGGAACATTATAAATGCGCAGGGCACAATACTACTTGGCAACGATCCTGCCTGACTACTGTGTCTCTGTATAGGAGAGTGGCCGATCCCGCTACAATAAATAACCACGCTGTTGCTGTTTCAAGCTGAATAAAGCTGGTGTTGTTAAAGTACTGAGACTCAGCTTCGTGTTTTGGGGCACAAGATGGGGACTCGCACGTCACAGCACAAACACACACACACACACACACACACAATGCTGTAGTAAACAGTATACACTCGTATGGATGTTGACGATATGAGTGAGGCACGCCGACTCAGACGGAGAATAGGAGACGATTGCCCACGAGAGAGAGAGACACACACAACAACAACAACATTTATTTATATAGCAAATTTTCATACAAAAAAAATGTAGCTCAAAGTGCTTTACAAAATGAAGAAACAGAAAAATAGAAGACACAATAAAAAATAAAAATAAGTCAACATTCATTAACATAGAATAAGTAAGGTCCGATTGCCAGGGTGGACAGAAAAATCACACACAGACCCACAGAGAGAAGAACCATCAGCTCAGTTGTGATCACATGACGCTCAGCAGACAAAGCGTATCCATACTACTCGTAATGCAAGACCTCGCTCGTTTATCAAGTCAAAATTTATTAAAAATTTTAGCTCGTCTTGCAAAACACTTGTAAACCAAGTTACTCGCAAACCGAGGTTCCACTGTATATTGTGATAGACGGCCATGGACTTTGCCCAGTCGAGATGCCCTTTTGAGGAGAGGACCGGGGGAGTGGATATATCAACAATAGTACCTTCCACGGGACACAAGAGGGCAGCCCCCCTGGTTTGTATCAGGGCCACGAGTTTGGGGCTCAGAAGCCCAACCCTGCCGGGGCCCGTTGCCACTGCCAGGGGGCGCCTGGACAGTTCTGAACCGGAGTTGCTGCCAGAAGAGGAGCCAGATTCCCATGCGGCATTTCCGCCACACCCAGAAGTGCTGTCGGAACTTGATCGAGGAACACCTGGAGCACTTCTTGGTGTGGTATAAAAGAGGCCGCCTCACTCCACTCAGTGGATTGGTTTTAGAAAGTGACAATGCAGCCCGAAACGTGACATCATTTTGTCTCAGGGAGGCATGGTGGTGTGGTGGTTAGCATTGCTGCCTCACAACTCAGGTCACAATTTTGTCCACAATAATCACTGCAGCATCCTAGCCCTCAGGGACATTTAACAGACCCCTGCACCACTATAATCTACTCAAAACTAGTTTTGTTCCTCCTTCCCCATTAATTTCAATATATTTTGCAGAGTTCAGCACAGTTCTCAAAACCTTTGTGTGATTTTGCCGAATGTGAGACCAAGTAAATTCAGCAGGGTTCATTTATCAAAAGTCATGATTAACACTATAGCTTCCTACGTAGAGTAAGGGCTTAATCCAAAAGAAAGGATCTTCCTGGAAATGGGACACCTTCAGTAGCAGGCACCTCTGAATCTTTGTCATGAGTAGTAACGGAGATTTAAAATGACAATGGTCACTTCACTCAGACGTTTGATATAGAAGGAGTCTAATATTGCTGATTAGTCAGTCATCAGTCAGTCAGTCATTCAATTTAGAATCACACATTAATAGAATAGAATAAAATAGGGAGGAGAGGTTAGGAGCACACATCACATGACAAACCACCTCAAGATCCTAGATTAGGACCCGAGTGCAGCCATGCAATTGGGGGACACCTCAGCACCACACTAGTTCAGAAGGAATAGAACAGTGTGAGGTTTTCTTATGGTGGCTGAAAGTGCCAATTCTGCCATCAACCCCCAGGGAGAAGGCTCAGGGATGAGACCACCATACGGGAGGAACAGTTTGTATTTATGCCTGAGAGAGGAACAACTGATGGAGTCTTTGCATTGACACAGTTCATGGAGAAGTGTGGCTGAGTCGGTTTTATTATGTTTAATTTTTGTGAACATTCTCAGAACTATGGACTTTTTAATACTGAAATGCTTCTGTTTTAGTTAGTCATTATCCAACCCGCTATATCCTAACACAGGGTCACGGGGGTCTTCTGGAGCCAATCCCAGCCAGCACAGGGCGCAAGGCAGGAACAAATCCCGGGCAGGGCGCCAGCCCACCACAGGGCACACACACTGTGGGAGGAAACCGGAGCACCCCCACGCAGACAAGGGGAGAACATGCAAACTCCACACAGGGAGGACCCAGGAAGCGAAGCCGGGTCTCCTAACTGCGAGGCAGCAGCGCTACCCACTGCGCCACCGTGCCGCCCAATATTGCTGATTATCAAATCATAAAATCCTGGGCCACTCTTCAAATAAAAGAGCTTGTCCTGGTAAAACTTTGTGGTGAAAATGAGGAAGTGGAGAAAAAAGCAGTGTACTTACTAACCCATGCACATCACGAAAAAAAAAAAACAAGCATAAAAGTAGAGGCATTATTGATCAAAAGCGCAGACAAATGGTCAAAATTCAAATGTGTGAAGGTAAAAACACAGTGAAAAATAGTGACTAATATTCAAAATGACCCATTCAGTCCATTTGTTTGAATGTAGTTACAGTAATCCCTCCTCGATCGCGGGGGTTGCGTTCCAGACCCCCCCGCGATAGGTGAAAATCCGCGAAGTAGAAACCATATGTTTGTATGGTTATTTTTATATATTTTAAGCCCTTATAAACTCTCCCGCACTGTTTATAAATATTCCCCGCAGAGTTATACAGCATAATCCCTTTGTATTCTCTTAGATATTAGGTAAGATTCATTGAAATTATGTATATAAACACACTGTTTATATACAGTACAACCTAAATATTATTTTAAAGATATTGAGTGTCTCTGATATCACATATGTTACAGCCATTACGATAGACAGGTCACCAGCAATAAATACGTACAATGCAAGAAAAATAGTATACAGTAAATGTGTGTACAGTGACACTAAACGTACGTACATGTACTAAGCACTGTAAGAAGAAAATTAATTATGGTTACTCACCAACAATGACACGATGACTTGTCCGATAACAATGAGTTTAATTTTACTGCACAACAAAGGAGAGCGTTACAGCCCTTGTAAAGGAGCCACTTGAGGCGATTGTGTAGCACTGCCGTTGTTCTTCTTCTGGCAGTCTTCAATCCAAATCCCTAAAGCAGATTCCATCCAGACTACTGCCTTATTACATCCACTTACAACTCGTTTTGCACCCTGGTTAAAAGGACACTGCAGCCGTAGATCTTATATTCCTTTCCTACTTTTTAAATAAAAAGAATCGTAGCCTTCAACAAATTCAAAACGTTTACCTTTTCGGCAATCGTTAACATCTTCTTCTTGCGCTTGGGCACGGCCCCTGAAGCAGTAGCAGATTGTTTTGGAGCCATAATGAAGGGCTTGACTATGCACACAGATAAACACTAAAGAGCACAACTCTTTACACAGCGAAACACGTTGATGCTGAATGAGCGAGACGAGACTTCCTGGTTAACACTGCATTCAGCACGCAGGAGCTCAACTGCGTGCTCTGATTGGTTAGCTTCTCAGTCAGGAGAACTTAACTGCGTGCTCTGATTGGTTAGCTTCTCAGCCATCCGCCAATAGCGTCCCTTGTATGAAATCAACTGGGCAAACCAACTGAGGAAGCATATACAGGAAGTAAAAAGACACATTGTCCGCAGAACCCGCGAAGCAGCGAAAAATCCGCGTTATATATTTAGTTATGCTTTCATATAAAATCCGCGATAGAGTGAAGCCGCGAAAGTCGAAGCGCGATATAGCGAGGGATTACTGTATTCTATTTCAGAGTAGCAGGTAACCAGTCTTAACAACACTAAGTACAAAGAGGGAGCCAACTACGGGCACAATGTCTTTCCATTAGAGAGTATATTTGTGAACACTTCCGTAAAGGGCCAGCTTCAAGTAAGCAATTAATTTAAACCTACGTATCTACAGAATAGAACTAGAAAAAAGAAAACCTTCTAAACATGCACAAAAAGGCTGTAACAAGGTGAGCACTCAAATGCCTGGCTCAGGTGGTCTGAAGCCACTACTTCACCACAACACCTCCATCTTTCTCGTGCCATACTTTGAAACTTTGTCAGAATCTTACATGTCACGGCAGCAAAACAACTTTAGATAAATTGATCTGAACTGAACTTGAAAAGCATATGACTTCTTCTAACCTTGTGCTGGATCAGGGGGTCTCAACCTTAGTTCTTGGATGGCCACAGTGCCTGCAGAGTTTCATTCCAGATGCTTATATAATTGGTAGACCATTACTGGCCAAATTGTAGCCAAACAGTAACTGAGTTTGACACCCCTGTACTAGGTGATAGGGGTATGTGCTTTGATCCCCCCCGTCACATATGCTCACCTTACTGGCTCTGATGAGGTACGCCCTTCCACTCTGGGACGAGATGGTGCACTTTTGCTAACAATGGCTTCCTTTTGCCTTAGTCCAAATCTGAAGTCTGAGGAGGTGCTCCCCATGCTCCTGCCAGATTTGCAATGCCCTTTCCAACACAGCCGCCATAAAGACGGACAAGACCTGAAGGATAGCGTTGGTTTTAGACCTAGCAACGCAGTGGACAGAGCTCCAGATGAAGCACTATTATCTGAGTGAACAGAATGATTAGAGGAAGAACCCTTTTTGTATTTTGCTTTACTTTAGTGAACTTATTTAAGGGGTAACCCAAAATTCATCTTTTGTTGCTGTGGTCCTCAATCTTAGTCACACCCAGAACCTTAAAACTAGATTAAGTAGCTCACTAGAAGAATGTAGGAACAGAGCTTAATTCACCCGATACCTTGGAATCAAACAATGTTTATATCGATCTTTTTGATTAATGGTAAATAAGCACTCATTGTCACAGTCTGGCAGAGATACAGTTTTAGCAGCTTCAGGAAGCTAACATTCAAACTGTTATTTTATTTCTGGGACCCCAGGAACACACACATCTTTGACCCAGTTCACACACTGACAAACAGAAACATGTAAAACAATAGTTCAGAAAATAAATAATATGGAATATATCCATCCATCCATTAGCCAACCCGCTATATCCTAACACAGGGTAACGGGGGGTCTGCTGGAGCCAATCCCAGCCAGTAAAGGGCGCAAGGCAGGAACAAACCCTGGGCAGGGCACCAGCCCACAGTAGTATGGGATATATTAAACAAGTAATTAAGGCAAAAACAATAATTATTTAATTAATTAAATTTAATTAAAGATAATTATTTCTGTAACACTGCAGCACAAAACGATGAACTGTAAACGACACAGTCGAGAAACAGTTTGGTTCCAAAGATGCAAACGATGATGATGAAAAATGAAATGGAACTCCCTGTGAACAGCCTTCTGAATGAAATGGCAAAATTTTGTTCTACCAGGATGCCCACACGAAGATGTTTTCCTGTCTACATGAAATCACATACACAAGTAGGCACAGGACAAGAACACAAATCCAGAGATAACTGTAATCCTTAGGTAATTGTATTTGTAATCAATTGTGGGGTGAAAAAGATGAAAGAAAAAAACAAAGGACAATTGCGCGTCCTTACTGACACCTTACAACTCTTTTATTGCCTCATCTTGTTTCTTTCCTTAATGCCCACACAAATCCAAAGCTGTCCAATGGTGTACTACTCCCAGGGTTGCTGAGAATTGCAATCCAATGAAGTTTCACTGCCACACAGTGCCTTCAGAAAGTATTCAGACCCCTTCACTATTTCACATTTTGTGTTGATGCAGCTTTGTGCTAAAATCACTTCTGTTAATTTTTTCCTCACATCAAGCAACATTCAATATCTACAGAATGACAAAGTGAAATTTGAATTTTAGAAATTTCTGCAATTTTATTAAAAATAAGAAACTGAAATAACTTGTTGACACAAATAATCAGACCCTTTGCGCAGTACTTTGTTGAAGTCCATTTGGCAGCGATTTGCACACTGGATTTGGGGGCTTTTTGTCATCCTTCTCTACAGATCCTCACAAGCTCTGTCAGTTTGGATGGAGAGCTAATTTCAGTTCTCACCAGAGTTGCTCGATTGGGATCAAGTCTGGGCTCTGGCTGGGCTATCTGAGGATGCTGGCTAAATTCAACCTAAGCCACTCCTGTGTTTTGTTTGCTTTGTGAATATGGGTCATTGTTCTGCTAGAATATGAATCTTCAGCCCAGTCTGAGGTCCAGAGGGCCCTGGAGAAGGTTTTCATTAAGGAAATCTCTTTACTTTGCTCCATTCAGCTTTCCCTCAACCTTGTCTAGTCTTCCAGTCGCGGATGCTGAAAAACAACTCTACAGTATGATGCTTATGGAATGTAATGGTACAGCTAATGAGTGGTGCCTGGTCTCCTACAGACATAACACTTAGAACTGAGGCTAAACAGTTCAATCTTGGTTTTTTTAGAAGACAGAATGTTGTTTCTCAAAGACTCCTTTAGGTGCCTGTTTACAAACTCCAGATGGGCTTTCACTTCTCTCCTACCATGTATAGGCTTTTGGCTGGCTACTCTGCCATTACGCCCAGGTCAGTGGAGTGTTGCAGTGATGGTAGCCCTTCTGGAAGTGTCTGCCATCTTCCCACTGATTCTTTGGTGATCAACCAGATTAACTGTTGGGTTTTTGGTCACCTCTCTTTACATGGTCCTTCTCCCCCGATTGCTCAGTATGGCTGGGTGGCCTGCTCTAGCAAGAGCTTCTTCCATTTAAGGTCACCTTTATGTTGGGAACCTTCAGTACTACAGGATTTTTTGTAGCTTTCTCCAGATTTGTGTCTTGACTATAAGGTCTTTAGGAAAATTCGTTAACTTCAAGGCTTAGTTTTTGTCTCAACTGTGAGACTTCATATAGACAGGTGTGTGCCTTTCAAATTATGTTCAATCAACTGAATTGACCATAGGTGGACTCAGTATGATGATGATCAATAGAATTGGATGCACCTGAGACAAATTCCAGTTTCTTAGCATCAGAGCAAATGGTCTGAATACTCATGTCAATGTCATATTTTTATTTTAAGTACATTTGGAAATATTTCTTAAATTCCGTTTCTGCTTTGTCCAATTCCCCTTGTAACAATTTACCTAATTATCCATTATCTTCCCTTACACCTAGCTTGGTATCATCTGCAAACGTATCCAGCATATACTCTTGTCCATTGTTTATCATCCCTCTTTCTCAAAACAGGGGCTCCACAGGGCTGTGTTGTGAGTCCACTGCTGTACTCCCTTTATACATACAACTGCATGGCTGCACATGACTTTAACATCTAGAGCCAGTCAATCTACATTTCAGGGCACTGTCATCTGAGGGGTGGCAATTACGAAAGTTAAGGGACGCAAGCTCAGGACACCACCCCCACAGGTCTAATAATACTCACTACCCACTATAGACAACGAGGGGCGATGTCTTTCAACCCCGCCTAGAGCTCCAAATGGTCTTTGACAACAATTCTCAAGTTTGCTTATAACACAGTTGTGGCAAGTCTCATCTTTAACAAAAATGAGCAGGCTTACCTGGATTAACTGGTGAGTCTGGTGTCAAGACAACAGTCATCTCATGAATGTCAGCAAGACAAAACAGGCGATTGCGGACTTTGGGAGAAAACAGTAGTGACACTACCACCTCCTTAGTATTAATAATACTCAGGTGGAGAAGGTGGACAGTTTCAGATACCTTGGTGCCCACATCAAGGATGACTTGATCTGGTCCAAGTGCATCAACCCCTTAGTTGAAGGGGACACGTCAATGTTGTTACCACCTCAGATACCTCGATGATTTTAGGTTGCCCTCTCAGTTACTAAAGAACTTATCGATCATCAAAAGTATCCTGATAGGAAGTATTATTGCCTGGTTTGGAAACGGCACACAGCAGGGCCACAAGACTTTGAACATCACCAGATGTTCATTCTCTAACTTCCAAGACATCTTCACCATGAGTTGTCAAATCAGGGCAAAGAAACATATTAAAAATTTCAGTCATCCCAACAGCGGCCTTATTTCTATGCTACTATCAAGGAAACACTCTGGCTACTTGAAGACCAGTTCAAGGAGACTGAGGACAAGCTTCTGTCCAAAGACCATCTACATTACTAAATGAGGACAGTGTCTAGAGTTATGTGAAATCTTATATTAAGTTATCTGAGTTTAATTATTTATTACATCTACTCCATATATATAAAATCCTAAGCCTAAAAGTGCAACGATTTTGTGCAACCATTTTATGTGACTTTTTTGTCATGCTTTAAATCGGCTTATTTTAAAACCTACATATATATGTTTGGTATCATTCTTTTCAGAGTTTATCGAACTTTAATGTGATGTTGTTAGATTTTCAGATTCTTATTCTGTTTTTAAATTATAAACTAAAATATCAAGAAAGTCGTGGTTTTTATTTTTGATTGAGTAAACTTTCTTTAACAGGAAAAAACTATTTAAAAAAATTATCTATTCATAACACCAATGTTTTTGTTTTAATTGATTTAGTTAGCTGAAGGTCGAGTTATGATGACCCACTGCATACCACTTTATTTTTCACATGATTTTTCCTGTTATTTAAATGAGCCATTTTCTTAAAAAAGGTTTTTTTATCTATAAGAATGTCAGTTAGAATGAATGGACCATTTATTTAGTCTCTTATAAATACTCATCGAGCATAGTGGACCTCAGTTTAATGTGAATACTCCAATCGGTAAGAGAGTAAATATTTTATTCTCATTTCTGATTTTTACGCCGTTAAATAATAATTAATTTTTCTTTTACATATTTATAGAATTTCATGATTTTGACTCCAATAAATAATAATTTTTCTTTTGTACATTAACAAATTTGACTAATATTCTGGCCGCAACTCGGGGTTGGGCGCCGATTCCACCAGAGGGCTTGGCCCCCCTAGTATTTTCATAATTTTAATATAATGCATGCTATGGCTGCCATTTAACATAATGATTTTTATTGATATTTATAAAGATGTATTATTGTTTCTAGTCCTTTTATATTCTACTTAATGCAGTCTCAGATTTTAACAACTAAGCATTTCATTACATATTGTACTGTATATATAACTGTATTTGACAAATCAGATTTGATTTAATTTGATAGGATTTATTCCCTATAATTTTCTCAGTGAGTGTATGTAGGCTATGTAGGTATTTTATGCTGTTAAAAGATAATTAAGAAGTACTGAAGCTTCAGGGCACCCACAGAGCTGTTGCCTGTGGCAGCATGGCCAGTTAGTGCTGCTGCTAGCCATGCAGTGTGCGGTGTGAGTAGTCTACAAGTTTTTTCCTATGTTATTGTGGCCTGTTCTTTTTCACCTCAAAGCCACTCTAAACCTGAGATTTTGCTGTTTTAATTTAGGCAGCTCATAGCCGGTAGATTTTGAGCATTGGGTGGTTGTATGGTTGTCATTTTATTTAAACTTTATTTAAAGTTTAAATCTCTATGGCCATATTTTGTCAGATGATGACAATGTCAGAAGGTATCATATTGATCTCATGCCAATAAAGACAGACCAGGCGCCAGCATTGCATTGTTTAATTTTTTTGTGATATAAATGTTGCATGAACTTGAATGTTTTGCTAGTTATTAGAAAAAGAGTGTTGGGTGAAGTGGACATTGTCCATTCTGCCAGGCTTTAGTGGCACACCGGGCCTGTAAAAGCAGCAGATTTAGCAGACATCCAGCTGTGCAAACGCCCACTTACATTCCAAACTAGGTGGCAGAACTTCATCTTGTACCAGGATCTGCCTGGTCTTTATCTGATAACAAAGGTGTAAATTAGCATTGAACTGATATCTTGGCAGAGGCCCCTCTGCAGACCTCTTGAGCCAGAATTTACAATATAGACTCGAGGAAGAAAAAAGACCTATAATTCTGTGATGAACAGAATAACTCACCTATGGGAAGCCATTGATTTTGAAACTGGAAGGGACTTTAATCTAATCATGAGAAGTTCCATCTTCATTTATAAACCAGTTACACTCATCCTATTAGAGGATTCTTTCAGACACTCTCTCTTATTTCTCTAGGGCACTCTTCCTCAAAGGAAATCTGTCTGCTTTTTCCAAAATAACATCTCCCTGAAACCAGAAAGATGATGAGTTGCTTCCTTTCTGGGGACCTAAAACTGACAATCTCTTCTCGTTGTGGACCAGAAAACTGAGATCCACTCTGTCAAACCAAATGTGTGTGTCAGATGTCTGAAAAGCAGTCACTACTTCAAGATGGGGAATTAAGCATCTAAACTCTTGTGCCAGAAAAAGTAATGCTTTCCCTTATGAATCTGGAGAAAACACTGCAGAAAGTGACCTGAGAAAAAGCACAGCACAGCATGGAAAAGGGGTCACGTAGCAAAGAGAAAGAGAGCACTGCAATGCAAAAAGAATCCTCTGCTTGAACCTGGAGCAGCAACGAAAGAAACAACTTCACACAACATTGGACATCACCTGTAGAGACTTGGTATTGTAAAACTATTTATCTGTGCTAAGATAAATAAGATCTGTAAATATCAAGTAAGTAGCCAGCCTCTCTGTGTTATTAGTTTGTCTGTCTAGTCTGTCTGCGTCTTGTCATATATGTCAAGGTGCAAGGTATATATATATATATATATATATATACACAGTATGCAGTTATCATATATTTATAAACGTCTGCGCATGGAAGTGTGTGTGTCCGTCTGTCCGGCCTGGAAGTGAGAGGTGGAGTCGGGGTAAGGGCTTCACCTCCGAGGATACACAAGCAAAGTCAGCATGTTGGCAAAATGAAACCTCTGAAGAGAGAGTCACTCACTTAGCCGCTCATATAGAAGCGAGGTGAGCACATCGGCAAAACAGTATCCCTTTTACTTTTCCTCCCGCCACTAATACACAAACGAGGCGAGCACGTCGGCAAAATGAAACCTCTGAAGAAAGACAAAGTCGCATAGCCACTAATGCACAAGCGATGTGAGCACATCAGCAAAACGAAACCTCTTGGGAGAGAGATGTCCAGAGTATTTCCTTTCAATTACCTGATACATCTACATTTACATTTTTTTTCTGACAATTTCAATAGTTTCTAGGACTCCGTGCTTTTTACGGCATGGGATTACACAGCTAGCCTTTATATATAATACGTTACTGTGGCTGTTCATTTGTTTGTCCAGAATTTTAAATCACCTGTAGCTCGTAAACTGTTTGACCTATTGACCTGAAATTTGGCGCACATATACTATGTGACGTCTACTATCCGCTTCGGGGTGATGATTGACCTCCAAGGTTATTCCTCTTTTTATTTTTATTTTATTTTATTGTAGAATCAACTCTCGGCAACAGGGTGGCCGTGTGGTGATTGCGTATGGGCGCCATTCTCAACCCTACCACCTTCGCCATCACTTCCCCTACCTCTTCATATCTTAAATCAATCTTGAGGCAGACTGAAGACTTAAGTGCCAGCTTAAGTTAATAATTAAGGAAAATGTACTAAGTAATTGCAACACAAACACTGACTTGATCAGTTTAAATGCGAAAAGATGCCGATGAAAGAAGAAAAGAAGCGGGCCGCTAGGGTGGAGTAAAGAAGAGCTGCTCAGAAAGCAGCAAACGCATCAACCTCTGAGCAAATGAATGCTAAATGTACAGAGAAAGAGCATGAAAACTAGGAATGCTCAAGTCAAGTGTATTCACTGCACGTTATCGTGCAGTGCGCCGTTACTGGTATGTTTTATAATCCTTGTTTTTATCAATAAATTGTATTATTCTGTTTCTAAAATGAGCATGTTTTAGTCACCATGATACAAGTCCTACAAATAAAGTAGAAGCCTTACTGAATTATTCAATTAATTACTGCACTGCCAATGGCAAGACTGATAATTAATTAGCCAAGTTAAATCTCTCCTGATTTCCTACAAGAGGGACAAACATTAGTGAGGTGAGTTAAAGTGTATGTTAGAGAAATCTGTACACATAAAAGAAATTCCATTATGGCCCCACCACAGTTTTCATGCCAAAAAATACTACTGGAAAAGGGGTGAGTTTAGCATTACCAGTGAACACTTCCGTCTTTGGGATATGGAAGGGAACCAAAGAACTTGGATAAAACCCAAATGGCAACAGACCTAATATGTAAACTTCAGATGGAATGATTTGGGCCGCAGGTAAACCTGGGTCTATAGAGCTGTAAGGCAAACCCAGTGTGCCACAGTGCTGTCCATCAGTGATATAAACAGTTGATGAAGAACTAAGGATCATTTGACTTATTGTAATTGGGACGCAACACTACAATCGACACTAAATTATGAAGAACACTTACTCAACCTACTTAGCTATTCCGAAACCATTTGTCTTTTTTTCTGTTTAAGTGGAAAGAAGTCAAAGTATTTACTATAAGAGTGGTAAGTCTTTAGCTGTTGGATCCCCGATTAGCACTGATCTTTAATTTCATTAACATGAGACAAACGTCAGTAATATAGCTGGAAGGAAGGAACCAAATAAAAGGCCCCATATCCATCCATCCATCCATCCTTTATGAAACCCGCTTAGTCTGGTCCTGGGTCATGTGGACCAGACCCCAAAGGGAACAACATACATAACTGATACAAGACAAATGATCGAAAAGCTGCAGCTCTGCCAGCCTGGGCGCCTTTTTCTCACAGTGTGATGCCAGCTGGAAAAAACAATCCTGTAATTTAATCCCCGAAAATTGTGTTTGGTAATTTTTTTCACAAAAACAAATGCAAATGTTATTATCTTGATTAGTAATTTAGCAGTTATCTCAGATGCAGCACTGCTTTTTTATGTGTCATGGGCTCCACCTGTTTAGCAATTTTTAATTTTTAGCAGTCTGTTAGGCAGAAATTAAAAGTGCAGATACTTCCATAAATAGACTGCAGTGAAACGGAAGCAGGAGCTAAAGACACTACTTTCAAGACACAGTATCAGACACCCCTTAAAATGGCAACATTGCACTGTGACACCTACAATTTTAGCTCATTAAAGCAAGCTATTTTAATCTTTCAGACCCTGGATATTTCTCTCATTATTCACCTCACAATCAGTGCTAAATCTTTTCACCCGTCCTTAACAGCACAGGGACACTGGCTGGCACAGTGCCATAGCAGTTAGTGCCGCTACGTCACAGATCCAGACACCGGAGTTTGCACAATGGAATGATTGCTCTGCTTGGTGTGTGGTTTTTCTCCAATTATTTCAGTCCCAGATTTGAATTCCACACTTGACCATTGCCAGGGTAGTGTTGGCAGATTCAATCCGTGCTTTCAGAGCTTTTCATTATCTGTACTTTCAGGTTTTTCCTCATTACTAGGGTGTTGTACCGTGTTAGCCATTATGAATGTAGTAGGAAGTCAAGCAAAATGAAACCTTGTATTGGCTAACTAAAAAGATTACAATGTGCAAGCTTTCGAGGCAACTCAGGTGCCTTCTTCAGGCAAAATGTAATATAGAAACTGGAGTTCCCTGTGTTTATATACACACACTAGGACAGGGGAGGTGAACTCCAGGCCTGGACTGCTGCAGTGGCTACAAGTTTTCATTCTTACCATCTCCTTAATTAGTGACCAGTTTTTGCTGCTGATTACTTCTTTTAATTAACATGACTCAGGCACCATAGTTGTTTCTTTTTCTTTAATTAGCAGCCAAACAATAATGAGACACAAAACGAGGTGCCATATGACCAGCTCCCCTGTGCCCATCACACAATATCTGAAATTAAAGAGAGGTGATGGTCTTGGTAAGGTTGATCTCTCAGGTCACCAAAACATTTTGACATTGGTGCTCTTAGAAAGAACAGAAAAACAACAGTTTTCGAAATGTGTGCTGTGGCAGAATGAGAGCAGCAACAAGCCATGGAATTAAATAACAGGTTTAATTACCAGCAAGAATTGGCTTCTCATTAAGAAAGTGATTGGAGTGAAACTGGTTGGAGTTTGAAATCCCAGTTTAGCTAGTCATCTGTTGGCTCGTTTCACATCTCATTTCTGCTTGGCTGCCATTTAATGACGACAGGAATCAATTCAGAGGGCTGAACTCTTCTAACAGGGCTATTAAAGTGATGGGGAAAAAGTTAATTAGCAGTGAAAACTGGTCACTGATTAGGAAAGGGTTAGAATTAAAACCTGTAGCCACTGCGGCACTCCAGTTCTCCACCCCTGCACTAGGACATATAGCCACCTTGGTAAATCCCCAAAGACATATGGGCACATTGGGCACATGTGCAGAAACTTCTGGAAATCTGATGCAGATACCATGTAGACTCCACGAAGAAGTTGGATTTAAATCTAGAATTCTGGACCTTTGGCAGATGGTAGTTCCATATGTGCTCTACTCCTTAATAATGCTCCAAATTATACTCAGAGTGGCACTTAAAGCTTTAGAAATCATTTTGTATCCTTCTCCTATCATGCTTTTCCACGGCACATTTTTAAATTCATTGACAACCTAGTAAAACTGCAGACCACATATGCCAGGGATGGACTGGCATCAGAAATTGGTCTTTAACTAAGACTGGCATACCACATTGCAAACCACCCCCTTGGTGCACGACTGAGGATTAACAAGCTCACTTAGGAACGGACAAACATGTCATGCAGCACTGATGACCACTTAGGTGACCCTCCACGACCCAACAATGGCAACCCGCAACCCTCCAGTGACAATCAGCCTAACACGGACCCAGCGTGCCAATGCTGATTTCTGGGGATTGGTTTGTGCTACTCTGTACCAGCAGTTAAAGTATGCAATCTGGTTTTACCCATACCAGACCAACAGAGCCTCAATTGCAATCAAAGGTTGATTAACTGACTTGGGATCCCCCAGGCTGCAACTAGCCTTGGGCTACCCCATGACCTTCCTGTTAATACAAGCACCCCACCTCTCTGTATCTTACCATCAGGTAGTGAACCATAGCAAGCTTGAAATACAAATCACTTTGTGGCACCTGATCCACACAACATTGCATTTAACATACCAATAATATACCAGCGTAAGAATATATTAAGGGCCATAGAAATGTGCCCCATGAAACAACAGTCCGGCTTTTAGACCCACCATATGATATCAGCAACAGTACTGAAGAAATAAACAGTGTGAATCAATTACAAACAACGCTATATTAGCAACAAGGTCACTTCCACCAGCCTACACAGTGGCCTTACACTGTCTGGCCAGTCAACCCACAACGTCCACAAAGCCTCAGGTGAACACAAAATAGTACAATAGCAAAATATACGTCCATTCCTTTATAAGCTGTCTATTCTGGTGTTGTACGCAGCACAATTCTTTATGTTTTTAATAAATTCAGCTGTTGAAGGGGCTCGCTTTCAAAGGACATGAATGTTAGACTAATGAGCGTTTACTGTTGCACTGTACACCTCAGTCTATTTTACCTCAGAGCCCATTTTACTAAAGAGCACTCCTCACAGGGATGGACTGGCATCAGAAATTGGCCTTTTAATTAAGACTGGCATACCACAACTGTTTCTACACACTTCAATGCAAGTGCACATGTTATTCTCTATTCATTTATATCATTTATATAAATTCATTTTATAAATATATATAAATAAATTTATATAAGTTCATTTATATTATATTCATTTGTATCAGTATACTGCTGCTGGATTATGTGAATTTCCCCTTGGGATTAATAAAGTATCTATCTATCTATCTATCTATTTATAAGTATAGTCATGTAGTGCATTCACGGCCTCAGGTTCAATCCTGCACTCCCATGCAACAGGTTTTTCTTTCAAGCAGATTCACAATCAATTATTTTTTACCTTTTGCTGATTTCATTGTTTAATTATTATCTGGCCTTTATTTCTTCTCCATTTATAACAATAATACAGGCAGTCCCCAGGTTACGTACGAGATAGGGACTGTAGGTTTGATCTTCAGTTGAATTTGTATGTAAGTCGGAACAGGTATATTATTTTAATAAATTCTATTGTTGACCGACTGTAACCAAGTGCTCTGCCAATGAATGATGGAGTTTCACATCTTTCTGACCTTTTTATTATTTCTACTTTATTTTCCATGGTGATGTTTTTTCTCTTCTTTACTGTATCACCAGCACTTGCATCAGATTTGCGTTTCAGAGACATTGGTGAAGGGTGTAGACAAAACAGTAAGATGAGCTCTTCTGCACAGCACTGTACACGCTATCACAGCAGGAAGGCATCCGTCGTCAACACGTCTGATGTATAGGGTGGTCCAGATCTAATTATGCAATTTTCATTACACTATAACTTATTCAGTTTATTACACAGAAAATCACCCGAAAAATCCCGGACCTTCGAGAAGTGTGCGAACTGACGACATGAAGAATCGTCTTCGCACCAAACTGGAATCGTCCATGCATAACTCAAAGTCATCCAGACGATCTGGATCTGCATAATTAGATCTGGACCACCCTGTATTGACAAGAGACAACTTCCTGCTATGTGTGTAACAGTACAAGCAGGCTTGCTTTTGAAAATGAATTGGGGGCAGCGAGGAGCGGTTCATCACCAGCCCACCTCACACTACAGTATGCTGCCTGCAGCATCTGCCGCAGCACCGCCACCATTCAACACGCAGCCATCCGAGTCACACTACAATGCTACCCCGCGCGGCCCCGTTCACCCTCAATGGCCTCCGTTTAGCCACAACCGGGTTACTGCTTGCAGCATTACCAGCCCACCACACACGGCTGCCCGTTTATTCTAGGTGGGCGGGCAGTGAAACCGCTTGCTGCCGGGAGCCGCCCAAGGGACACTACACTGCACAAGCAGCGAAATCGCCCCCCTCCAGCCACCGTCCAGCCACCGCTTGCAGCGTCCCCAGGCAGAAGATGACGGAGCGGCAGTTACTGAGGCGCATGCGTCGCAGCTGCGGCCCCGTTCGTATGTTGTAGGTCGGATGTCTGTAACCTGGGGACTACCTGTAATTAATAAAAGTGCAGTAATGTAATGGTTACATGTATGAACAATTGAGAAACATTTGTATTTTTTCCATATCTTTAAATGTTTAACTTTGTTTTTTCATTTTCTTTTTAATTCTGTGGGTTTGCTCTCTTAATCGAATCTAAATACTGAAAACTGATGATATGCACAACAAACCCCAGGGCCAACAACAATAAATTGGCAAAGGACAGCAGCTATCTCAGTGTTACCCACTTCCGACCTTATTAGTAAATGCTGCATAAGCGGAACATTCAAAGGAACGAAATATCTCTCTATTATAAAAAAAAATCCTGGAGAGAAACAGTAGGGCAACGAGACGTGATCTTCACGTTAAGATCACGGAAGACACTTAAAAGATCCGCGAGACTAAAGAGACTGGCCACATAGCGTCTCGCGGGGACCTTAAACATGAGACTTTGTGCCAAGAGATTGACCCAGGACCGTCTCGCGATGACGTAGAATATGAGATTCTTGCAAGACGCGCCCTACTTACAACCAAATAAGACCACGGGCAGCAGAACAATCAGTCATGTAAAGGCATGTAGCACACACAGATCCAGGGCTCTCAGCGCATATAAAGCATATAAACGTTATAAATGAAACGTCAACGACTAAGCGAAGAAGAAAGCAGCACGGAGAAAAGAGACTCAAAAGCATTTTAGAGACAAAAAAGAAAAAGAATAATCTAGGTGCAAATTCAGAAAATAAGCAAAGTAATTATCAGCCTGGAACAAGTGGAATTGAAAAAAAGCACATCTAATCCAGATGTTGGCGCAATACACATGCAGAGCAGGTTAGAGATTATGAAAGTAGTGGAATTCGAAAGGCTCAAAAAAAAACAAAAAAAAAAAAATGGTGAAATACACATGTGGAGAAAGATAAAGAATATGAAAGTAGGAAAATTAGAAAGTATTAAAAAAAAGAAAGTAAAGATCGCAGTAGCGCAAACAAACGGAAATTATTACTCAAATAAGGGAAAGTAATCACCACAGACCAGGTGTCATTGAAACAAAAGCAGGACAAAGAGAAGTCAGAAATAAAAGGCAGAGTAGAAAACAAAGTCCATCCATCCATTATCTAACCCACTGTATTCTAACTACAGGGTCACTGGGGTCTGCTGGAGCCAATCCCAGCCAACACAGGGTGCAAGGCAGGAAACAAATCCTGGGCAGGGCGCCAGCCCACCACAGGGAGAAAACAAAGTAAAATGTCATAAAGAGGTTTAAAAACAAGGGGGCCAAACACATGCAGAACAGGTTAGAGATAATGAAAACTGGAATTCAAATGACTCAAAAAAAACGTAGGCGCGAAACACATGCAGAGCAAGATACGTAATATGAAAGCAGAAAAAAACGGAAGTGTCAAAACAAAGAAAGTAAACATCACATCAGCGCAAAGAAAGAGAAATTATTACTTGGAGAAATAACGAAAAGGCGAATAGAGATTGAATATATGGACATAGGTGATATGTCAGAAGTATGTAAATATTGTAAGGCTTTGAAGTTTAAGTCAAGAGAATTTCAAAAACAGAGTTTACCTCACATGCATTTATTGATTACTTTGCAAAAAAAAAAAATTATTAACGGCTGCTGATGGAGAGAGCTATCCTGAATTATGGTACAAAGTCATTAAACACATGTCTCACTGACCTCATTTAAAAGATTAAGCACATTGGGACTTGAAAGATTCCAAATATTGTTTTTACAGAAGTTCTGAAATAAAAGGGAAACTAATGAAACAGCAACAAATCAAAGAAAAAAAATTCTTAAAAGTGTGTATCCGAAAAAAACAAAAATGGGGGTTGGTGAGCGAAGCGAGCAGGGGGCAATGCCCCCTAGTTATAGAAAAAAAGTATCAATCTAACATACACATTTTTAAAATTCAGTAAAATTTTAGCATAACCAGCTTGTAATATCTGGATTGATATTCTCCAAAAAAAAGATATACCTGCAGCTGCTTTGTCCTCCTTCCAGTCCCCAGCTCTGTCCTTTATCTGACGCTTACAGAAAAAAAGTAAATGTGTGAGGATCTAACATGGCCAATGTGAGGTTTCTGTCCGAAATAAGCATCTGTTCATATCTTTCCAGCTAATGTTAACTCCACTCCATGTGTTATAAAATAAAGTGTAAAACTGTTTAGAAAATGAAATGAAAGTGAAACATTCCTACTATGACGTTGTCTTCGTACACATACCTAATCATTCGATTTACCGTTCAACACTACGCCCTACTAATGTACTGTACATTAAGAATTTTTGTATTGTATTTTTGCAAACCATTCCGAGTAAATTTCTTTGGACTGACCAGGTCTACACGCTGTCCCTGCTGCAGATCGTTGCGCATAACTCGCTAATTTGTTTATTTCATATCATTCCTTTAGCGCATTTTTCTTGCTTGCATCAGTGCGGGGCAGCCAAGAGTTAGTACGATCATGTGATTGGACAGACAGGTGCACGGAGGATGTAAGGTCATCCAATCGCATCGCGTCTTTCTCGCTCTCTCTTAAAAGCTTGTGGCTCGACAGCTCAGCGCGCAGAGCACATGCGGTAAGGTTTGTCACGTCTATCCCTACGGGTAAATTAATTCAATTACTTTTCTTTTGTAAGACGGGGGCCCTAGTTGGTTGTGGCCCCTAGGTTAGACTATTAATTAATCCTGTCCTGATTGCTATGATCCATACACTTTGTGGCTGACTTACTACCAAATGACCGATCCCAATCGGAGCCGCAAGTAGGCACATGACTGGTACTGTGTGATGGTTAGCATTGTACGGTGCCAAAGTGTTTGATTGTAAAGGGAAATCGTTCACCCTGTGCAGGGAGGTGCGGTCAGGGGAGGCAGGTGAGGCTCATCATTAAAAGTAAAAAAACTAATAATGATAGCACAACATAAATCTGTCCACTGGTCTTTGCTATAAATTTGTTTTCTGTATGATTAAAATAATTATGATCATTTTTATAGTAAAAATCGTTGAATTTGCGCATTTCTTGTTCAGGGGAGAAACGCGAGGTGCTGTATCGATGAGCCTCACCTCACTTTGGACTGCGCTGTCCCTCACACACGGGGTTGATGCATGCAATTGGCGCGTGTCTGTTGCTGTCTCTCTGTATGTCTCCAATATAATGTTTGCAGACATGTTTATTATACACCCTGACTGTCCACAGTCTGGCTAATATCTTTAATGAATGTGTGTGACATATTTAGTCTTGCTGATCGGACATAAAACCGCAGTGAAAAGGCACAAGGTGAGGCCGAAGGTGGCGGATGTGAGCCCAACAGGTGCTTGATGCTGTTGTTCTTGTACAGCAGGGGTGTCCATCTCTGGTCCTGGTGGGCCGCAGTGGCTGCAGGTTTTCATTCTAACTCTTTTCCTAATCAGCAAGCAATTTTCACTGCTAATTAACTCCTTTTCACTTAATTTTAGTAGCCCTGTCTTTTAGGATTCAGAAATGAGATGTGAAACGATCCAACAGATGACCAGCTAAACTGGGATTTCAAACTCCAACCAATTTCAGTACAACCAGTTTCTTAATAAGAAACCAATTCTTGCTGTTAATTAAAGCCGTTATTGAATATCAAGACTTGATGCTGCTCTTATTCTGCCACAGCAGACTGTTAATTTTCTGTTTTTCCTAAGACCACCGTCAAGATGTTTTAGTGACCTGAGCAGACCAACATGACCAAGACCTACACCTTTCTTTATTTTCAGGTTAGCTGGTCATTGATAGCTTGTTTGGTGTCTCATTATTGTTTGTTTGCTCATTAAGGAAAAAGAAACAACTAAGGGGTCTGAGTCACGTCAATCCTTCTATATAAAAGCGGTCGGGATTGTCCTTTCATCCCGTGAGTGCTACGCAGGTGCGGAGTTTCACACACGCCCCGTCCATTTTGCAATGCACGATGGGATT
>JANRMT010062823.1:7088130-7107618 GCA_026402145.1 Polypterus bichir lapradei
GTTTTTCCAGGTAAAAGATGATTTTCTACTCCAGACTGTGCGAGTAGCACGGAGTTTCACACACGCCCCGTCCATTTTGCAATGCACGATGGGATTTGTAGTTTCGTTTTTCCAGGTAAAAGATGATTTTCTACTCCAGACTGTGCGATATCTTCTTCTTTCTTACTATATAAAAGCGGTCGGGATTGTCCTTCCGTCCTGTGAGTAGAAAGCGTAGTGGTATTCCGCTTATCACAGACTTACTACTTGCAGCTTGCGGTACGAAGCGACATGATGTGAGCAGAGTTCTGGTGCTCCCATCGTTCCCTTGCTTTTGTGCGCGATGCCCTGGAAAAATAGACAAAATTATGTCTCTGGAAATAATTAATGTTAATGGAGTACAAATGCCTCACCGCGTAGTAAATATCAGGGGGGTTCAAAAGGGAGACCTCAATATAGAAAAAAAGTTTAAATTTCATCACAAAAATAACAGAAACTACGAGTATTAAAGTAATACCGCTCAAATGCAATATAACCAAATTAATGAGTTTGTATAAAAGATCAAATTGATCTACATATTGAATTGCCTTAAGAAGTGGTCAACTTAAAAGTCGGTCGCCTTAAAAGGCGGGTCAGCCTAGTTAAAACTAAGGCAGAACAAGTTAATCCGCAGCAAAAATGGCTCACTAATTAAGAAGATGGTTAGAATGAAAACCTGCAGCCACTGCGGCCCACCAGGACCGGAGCTGGACACCCCTGTTCTATGGAGAGGCTCAGGTGCCAATAAGTTAGTGATATCAGAAAGTCAAGTGCACTCACTGCAGCGGTCCGCTTTATTTTTATTTTTTGTTCCCGACAAATGGCGACAAATTTAGAACACATGGAGAGTGCAGAGCAAATGCACTCTCTGTGCGCTCTCTCGCCGCTATACATGTAACGTTCTTTCTTAGCCAAATACTGTATGTACCTTACCTATGTTTGTGTAAAGAATGCTGATGAGATATGAAACATAACCAGTAGTCAATGTTCAGGCTGCCAATTGAATTGTGAATAAACTACTCTTTTGGGTTAATATATTTGTAGATCTGACTCTGATGGAGTCAGTGCCTTACCAGCCATGAACCTCATCGCACGTCACTGAGCCTGTACCACTGACCCACTGTGTGACCTCGAGTGACTTGTTTTACCATGATTATAAAAATATTTAGATAACAAATGCGCTATCCATCCACCCACTATCTCTAACTTATTATTCAATTCAGGGCCACAGGGAGCTATCACACTAAAAATGACAGCAAAATAAATAAATGTAAAGTATGAATAAAGGTTAATAAATTCCTCCACCATTTTTTTCCAGTAGTGCCACTGGAATGTTAAGTGCAATGGAGGTCAACTGTCCTCATGAACGCCTAAGCCGCTGTCAGGTTCCAGAAGAGCAGTGCAGTTCACCAGCAGTGCTCATTAAGGTCATTTTTTGAGCGTTGAATGTTTAAACAAGGAAAATTAATCTCCTTCATGATCGTCCTTTCCACCGTTCAATAAGCACTGCATACACCTTGAGATCCATTATGAAGATATTTTTGTGTCAGTCTTGGAAGGTCAGTGTAAGTAACTTAAATTTCATTCGGCATTGTGTCTACTTGATGTTGGCCTTTGTGTCTGCATTTCCATTTTTTAAATTACATGCTGGTTCACCTCTTTATTCAGCTTTCATTATCATGCTTTGTGCATGGCTAGATGAATTATTTAATGAATTAAGGTCTCACTTCTCTCCTCAGAGTAAACAAATTGGAAAACCAGTCCGTCATGTTACTTAACGCACCTTCAGACTGATATAACATTCACAGCCTCAAAGCCACTTAATCCAAATCAGGGTTGCAGGGTTCTACAGCCTGTCTGGGCAGACATCATCTCTAGACGCCAGCCAGTCACAGGACCCAATAACACACACACACACACACACACACACACACCTCCACAAGGACAAATACAATTCAGCAATTTAAGGCCACCATCCTGCGGTGGGCTGGCGCCCCGCCCGGGGTTTGCTTCCTGCCTTGTGCCCTATGTTGGCTGGGATTGGCTCCAGCAGACCCCCGTGACCCTTTAATTAGGGTATAGTGGGTTGGATAATGGATGGATGGAAGGCCACCATCATACTGCATGATGTTTCCAGCCATTTTCAGTCACAGACTGCAAATTTGCAAACCTTGTGAAAAACCTGTTTTCACCTTGTCATAATGGGTTATTGAGTGTAGCTTGATGGGTAAAAATGGCAAAGTTACCCATTTAAAATTAAATCTACAACACAATAAAGTGTGCAGAAAGTGGAGGAGCCGGAATACATTCTGAATCCACTGTACAGTATGTGACACAGATCTTCTGTTTAAATGTGAATGGCAACTAAACGCAGATTCTCAGCTTTTCAATTTAGATCTAAACTGTTATCATGTGAGATACGACACGGACATACACATCTGGTATGTGACCTGCGTTGAGCACTCAAATCAGAATTTTCTGGTAAGTGCCGCACACTCCCCAACTGATGCTACTTCACTGTTAATGCAAGTTTTGTTTTACTTCTGCGTTGAAAATCACAATAGATGACAGGAGCATTTGAGTTGTTGAATCCTCCTGACACAGAGCGGGTGATCAGCCAGCACACAGAGAAAAGTGGTCTTCTAGGACAACGTTTAATATTTCCAAAGTCAAAAGTCAAAACGAACTTTATTGTCATCTCAACCAAATATAAGTATACAGATAGATGAAATTGCGAAGCTCAGGGTCCACAATGTAACAACATGAAGTGCAAATAATAAATTAAAAATAGAATTAAAATTTAAAATTAAAACACAAACAAGACAAGACATTGTGCAAATACAAGATAAAGAAGTAGCAGCAGTATTGACGTGTAGTAAGCAATATGAACATTGATGTAATGTATGGTATTTGCAATCTATCCACCCATCCAGTATCCAACCCGCTATATCCTAACTACAGGGTCAAAGGGGTCTGCTGGAGCCAATCCCAGGGTGCAAGGCAGGAAACAAACCCCAGGCAGGGTGCCAACCCACCGCAGGGCACACACACCAAGGGACAATTTAAGATCACCAATGCACCTAACCTGCATGTCTTTGGACTGTGGGAAGAAACTGGAGCACCCGGAGGAAACCCACACAGACACGGGGAGAACATGCAAACTCCATGCAGGGAGGACAAGGGAATTGAACCTGGGTCTCTTAACTGCGAGGCAGCAGCGCTACCCACCGCGCCACCCTATTTGCAATCTAGATACATAAATATAGTCAATAGATATGTAATATAATAAATAAACAATAGATATAGATAATACAGAAATTATCAGAGTATGATAATAGTTGTTTAAGACGTGTAAACAATGACAGGTCAGAATGTTTCATAGCAGAAGGATATCAAAGAATGTCAAAGTGCAGTGTGCAAAACCCTTAAAGGTCAGTATGAGATTTTCAGTTCTTTTTCTACATGCACACTCGTCTTTTCATGTATAAACGTTCTGTTTTTAGGTTGAGGCCTTGTGGAAGATCCCAGGGGCCAGCATGGTGTTATGGAGTCTGACAGCTTGAGGGTAAAAACTCTCCTGCAGCCTGGCAGATCTGGCTCTGATGCTGCAGTATCTTCTCTTGGAAGGCAGAAGTGTGAAAAGTCCATGTGAGGGGTGTAAGGGGTCCTGCTCAATGCTGCAGGCTTTGCGGACACTGCATTTGTAAAATATGTCCTGTAGTGAAGGGAGCGGCACCCCAATAATGTTCTCTGCTGTCTTCACTATCCTTTGCAAGCGCTTGCAGTCGGATATGTTGCAGCTGCCATACCAGACAGTGATGCAGCTGGTCAGAACACTCTCAATGGTGCCTCTGTAGAACATGGTGAGGATGGAAGGGGGAAGACTTGCTCGCTTCAGCCACCTCAGGAAGTGTAGTCTCTGCTGGGCTTTCTTGATTTGTTATGAGGTGTTATGCATCCAGTTATGTGCACACCGAGGAACTTGGTACTCCTAACAGTCTCCACATCTAAACCGTTGATGCTGAGTGGGATGTGGGTTGGATGTGATTTTAAAGGTAAGACTGATTTTTTTGTCATGCCTGTGTGTGCCCTAAATGCTGTATGCATTGAATTTGTTGCAGTTTGGAGATGCACATTGACATCAGGCTTGCTGTATTGACGCATGCAGACTTATAAACTTTGCAGTTATGCACACTAAGGCCACTGTTTACTAGAGTTCCATATTGTCATTATGCCCGACCATGGCAGCAATTATTTTACTTTCTGTTTTGTGCTTTTGTAACACTTATTCTGGAATCTATGTCACTGAGTATCCTTGGTAGAAGGGCAATTGTCTGTGTATCTGTATGTCAGTCTGGGGTTATTTCTCTGTTATATGCCATTTGGTATGGGATTTGTAAAAGCAATGCTAATGTTTGTGATGTGCCATCTCTTGGAGTGAAAAATGCAGTGTATTTTATTATAACATGCATTACAAAATAGATCAATGGTGAGCAACGTCGGTCCTGGAGGGCCGCAGTGGCTGCAGGCTTTTCTTCCAATCCAACTGTTTAATATGAAGTCACCTATTGTTGATCAAAGCACTGTTTTTCTGCTTGATTTTAGTTGTCTTGCTTGCTAAGATTTTGAACTTTTAATTGCTTTTTTTAGTCTTAAACAGCTGCATTTACTGTTTTTAATGGCTCTTTTTAGCAGTAAGATGCAAATGACAAAGAAGCCAGCAGTCCTCCATCTAGCTTGTTTCCATTTAAACCTGTGTGTATTCATCTTGCACTATTTGGTTTAATAAAATACTTAGAAGAGCATCAATGAGAAAAAAGTGAAGGAATGAAAATTACTCAACGGTTTTAGGCTTCAAATAATTTAGATAATACCCTCGGAAAGGACAAAAAATCTACAATATAAGAATGGCCTGACATTGCAGAGTTAAAACACTAACAAGCCATGAAATTAAATAAGACCTGTTATTGGCAAGGTCTGGGTTCTAATTAAGCAGCTGAGTTAGAACAAAAACCTGAAGCCATTGCGGCCCTCCAGGACTGACATTGATCACCCTTGCAAATGTTAATGATAAATATGCTGAATTCTAGGTTGAATGCTTAGATTTCAACATGTTTTGGATGGGTAGCACTGCTTTTACTGCATACATTTGCTTTATACGGTATTCATGAGCTCTTATGTTATTTAGTTGTTTGAGCTTGTTATGTGTGTGGATTGCTTGTATACGTTATGGCACATAGACTGTCAGTCAGTCATTTTCCAACCCGCTATATCCTAACACAGAGTCACGGGGCTCTGCTGGAACCGTGATGAGGTCTGTATATGCACTGCCTTCTTAGCGTCTGTAGCCTGTGTCCAGTGAGAATCCACACATTCCTGGTAAAACATAATGTCCCAATCAGACCCTGTATAGGAGCCCACCTCCTCCAATTTAACACAAAATCAAACCTGTTTCATTAGGTTTGATTTTGTCGTGGTGAGGCACAGATCACTATGACTGAATCACTGGGGTCACTGCGCAAATTGTGGTTGTGGGGGCACACTGTGACTTCTCATGACTTGCTTTGATTATGTACATGAAGGCTACAAGTGAAAATTGCTTGAAAAATTGTGTGGTGTGATGCCACCTTCACTACTATGTGTGCTGTGGGTAAGGAATGGATGCAGGGTGTGCTCTCAATTTATTGTGGTGGGTCAGTCGGGATAGAAGTCCAGAGTCAGCTGTGGATCCTTGTGGAATGGTGTGCATTGGAGAAAGGTCAATGTAGTTTAAAAAAAAAAAAAATCAAACTATCGTATATACTTGCGTATAAGTCGGGTCTTTAAACCAGAAAAATCAATCATAAAATCAGACTCAAACTTATACACCCGTTCAAAAATGCGACACTTAAATTTTTTTTTAACATCTTCTTGCCTCCTCCAATCTCGCATCAGTTTCTCAAATGCATTAAATTTTGTTGCAGCAGCGCAGTTACCAATTTCTGTCGTTACTTCAATGATGTTTAATTTAAAACCAGCTTCATGTTTTCTTCAAATTGAACACTCCATCGTAGATAAGGGATGCCCTTACAATAAAGGTGTATGAGGTACAAAAAACACAAAACAGTGCAAATGTCGCTTTGGAATAGTTCGGGTATTAGTATGTGGTCAGGTATGCACAGTAGAGAGAGAGAGGTTAGGAGCACACGCTGATACAGCGCATTGCTGCATTCACATGAAAAAAAAAGGCTGTGTGCTCCGTGGTTACTCTCTCAGGTGGGCATTAGCATATCATAATCTCTTGGACCAATAGCGTGAGTTTTCCGCATTTGACTTATACAACTGACATTATAAAATACCAGAATTTATACTGTAAAAGCAAGTCCCGACTTATCCACGGGAGAACTTAAACGTTAGTATATACAGTAATCATGAAAATAAAAACAAAAAAAAAGCTTATAAACTTTTAGAATCCTGATGCTCTTCAAAGCTTCTTACCAGCTGCTTAACGGATAAGTTCAGTATCTATCTATCTATCTATCTACAGTGCATCTGGAAAGTATTCACAGCGCATCACTTTTTCCACATTTTGTTGTTACAGCCTTATTCCAAAATGGATTAAATTCATTTTTTTCCTCAGAATTCTACACACAACACCCCATAATGACAATGTGAAAAAAGTTTACTTGAGATTTTTGCAAACTTATTAAAAATAAAAAAACTGAGAAATCCCATGTGCATAAGTATTCACAGCCTTTGCTCAATACTTTGCCGATGCACCTTTGGCAGCAATTACAGCCTCAAGTCTTTTTGAATATGATGCCACAAGCTTGGCACACCTATCCTTGGCCAGTTTCGCCCATTCCTCTTTGCAGCACCTCTCAAGCTCCATCAGGTTGGATGGGAAGCGTCGGTGCACAGCCATTTTAAGATCTCTCCAGAGATGTTCAATCAGATTCAAGTGTGGGCTCTGGCTGGGCCACTCAAGGACATTCACGGATTTGTCCTGAAGCCACTCCTTTGATATCTTGGCTGTGTGCTTAGGGTTGTTGCCCTGCTGAAAGATGATCCGTCGCCCCAGTCTGAGGTCAAGAGGACTCTGGAGCAGGTTTTCATCCAGGATGTCTCTGTACATTGCTGTAGTCATCTTTCTCTTTATCCTGACTAGTCTCCCAGTTCCTGCTGCTGAAAAACATCCCCACAGCATAATGCTGCTACCACCATGCTTCACTGTAGGGATGGTATTGGCCTGGTGATGAGCGGTGTCTAGTTTCCTCCAAACGTGACGCCTGGCATTCACACCAAAGAGTTCAATCTTTGTCTCATCAGACCAGAGAATTTTGTTTCTCATGGCCTGAGAGTCCTTCAGGTGCCTTTTGGCAAACTCCAGGTGGGCTGCCATGTTCCTTTTACTAAGGAGTGGCTTCCGTCTGGCCACTCTACCATACAGGCCTGATTGGTGGATTGCTGCAGAGATGGCTGTCCTTCTGGAAGTTTCTCCTCTCTCCACAGAGGACCTCTGGAGCTCTGACAGAGTGACCATCGGGTTCTTGGTCACCTCCCTGACTAAGGCCCTTCTCCCCCGATGGCTCAGTTTAGATGGCCGGCCAGCTCTAGGAAGAGTCCTGGTGGTTTCGAATTTCTTCCACTTACGGATGATGGAGGCCGCTGTGCTCATTGGGACCTTCAAAGCAGCAGAAATTTTTCTGTAACCTTCCCCAGATTTGTGTCTCGAGACAATCTTGTCTCGGAGGTCTTTTGGTTTGTGCTCTGACATGAACTGTCAACTGTGGGACCTTCTATAGACAGGTGTGTGCCTTTCCAAATCATGTCCAATCAACTGAATTTACCACAGGTGGACTCCAATGAAGCTGCAGAAACATCTCAAGGATGATCAGGGGAAACAGGATGCACCTGATCTCAATTTGGAGCTTCATGGCAAAGGCTGTGAATACTTATATACATGTGCTTTCTCAGTTTTATATTTTTAATAAATTTGCAAAAATGTCAAGTAAACTTTTTTCACGTTGTCATTATGGGGTGTTGTGTGTAGAATTCTGAGGAAAAAAATGAATTTAATCCATTTTGGAATAAGGCTGTAACATAACAAAATGTGGAAAAAGTGATGCGCTGTGAATACTTTCTGGATGCACTGTATCTATCCTGTTTTGTATTGTGCTATCTATCTAAAGGATAAGTTTGGAATTTTTCAAGTCAAAGTAATTTCTTCACAAACATGATATATATGCATCTGCCATGCAAAAATATGTTCCAATGTCCAGCAATTTCTCTAAATTTATAAAAATATCTTTCCTGAACTGGTGTTTTGCAATGGAGGAAATAGGGCATGAAGCACCATCAAAAAATAAAAGCCTAAAACGTAACCAAATATGTCCTCTTTGAGTTTTGATAAAAGAAAACATGCCTTCCATGTTTCTGACACATATTTTTAACAACAAAAGGGATCTGGAAATGATTATTTTATCACATATTCCTGGTACTATTTTTCTCAAGATAAGGATACGTTTTCTGTTCTCTTGTGTTGAATTTGCACATAAATACTAAAGTAAATCAAAACAAAACCAATCATGTGGTACAAACAGTTTACTGTGATTTGGTCTGATTCAGAGGAAACCACACCGCACAGGGGTGAAAGATTATTGCTGAGGATGACAAGTACTGAGGTAGTGTGCACAGCTGGTCTTCTTTTGAAATGGCTGAATCTCATAAAATTGATTTTTTTTTGTTCAAAAATTAAATGTATAAGATATTTTACAATGTATGTGTAATCGCAAGATGCTGATCAATACTTGACAACTGTCTTGGCTTCAAAAATAGACACATTTGGTAAATTTTAAGGATTTTGTTTTCCAGCTAAACACGTGCCCCATTAACTCAAATGTATGATGTACTCAAATGTAAAACGTCAATGTTGGCAAGATATTTTATTTTAATTTATAGAATTTGCTGGACTTTGAAACACAATTTTGTGTACAAAATGCAAATATACCATGTTTGAGGAGAGATACAGTGACTTCATAAGTACCATGCTTACCCATTAGGCCGGAGTTATACTTCACTGATGCGACGCATGCTGCAGTGGACGCTCCTGCTATGCGAGCGTTGTAGTGTTCATATTTGCGCGCGTACTTTATGTAAATCTGGAAGAATCCACCAGGTGGCAGTGTGAGATATTATCACGGTGAGAATATGTTCGGCTTCTCTGTGTTGTGAATTGCCTAGAACACTCATTAAATTCTGATGACAACTTACTGCAATATCTCTGAAAATTATGTTTATTGATTAAATCTATCAATCCAGGGATGTGTCCATTCCAGCAACCATTGGGCACGAGTGAGAAACAATCCCTGGACGAGGCCTCAGCTCATCGCAAGGTGAATACAAGCACACACATACACTGGAGTCATTTTAGCGGCACCAAATCCCCAAATCTGCATATCTTTGGTAGGAAACCGGAGCAAAGTGTGGAATACAAGCAGGAAATACCAGCAACATAACTCCCTGCGAGACAGCAGTGCTATCGCTCTGCCACCGTGTCACCCCCATGTGTGTAATTATTAACAGTATTCATTATTTAAACTAAATTATATGTAAAATGTAACATACACATTTTAATGCATTTCATCATGAAAGTGATATCAAGTATAAATCTAAAGATTCTAAATGTGCAGAGAGTTGGAATATCATACATTTAATTTGTTCTGTGTGGTGATAATATTGCTGCTTGCCGCTGCTGTCAGGTCCAAGAAGCTCGTAGCGATTAAAAACTGGGATGACGTTTACGATGGTCTGCATTAATAATAAAGTAAACTACGAGGTTAAAGTGAACATTTCGAGATTAAAGCCGAAATTTCCACTTTAATCACAACATACACGTTTTCACCGTGTCCTTTATTTTTTTCTCAGTGGCTCAAATACAGCGCTATACATTATGTTGCTGTTGTTAAGTTGCAAAAAAAAAAAAAAGACGGCACAAAAGATGGTATGTGAGACTTTAAAAATGTATCATGTCATTACGATCGGGAATATGCGATGCTTGAATATAAAAGCACCACGAATGCATCTGTATGTCGGCATTTTGCTTCACCACATCGAAGGATCTGCATAGAGGCTTTCTGTCACATGTAGATAGTACCCAGAGGTTCTGACTTCACGTTCTGACTTTTAGCACACTGTGCCCCCCGACTTTTTGCTGGTACTGCAACTCACGCACGCGTCGCGCTAATTTCTGAGGACCTGCTCAGAGGATGCGTGAGATGAACGCTGGGAACGCGTGGCAGCCATGATGCGGGAAGTATAAATCGGCCCTAAGACAGACAGACAGACAGACAGATACAAAAGGTACTATATAATAAGATAGATAGATAGCACTTTATTTGTTCCCAGGGATGACTTTGGCTTTTTAAAGAAGCTCAATAGAATAATAAATAAATATTGTTATATTACAACAAACAAAAAACCCTCTCTCGGATACACACCGGAATGACTAAAATAAAAGGAAACTTCTGACCTATCTAAAAATAAAAAGTGCAGTCATCACACTGCAAACATTAAAAGTTTGGCTCCAGATCAATGATTGGTAACATGTACAGTACAATACTTACAGCAATGGTTGTTGACTGTCCCAAAATTTGATTGAAGAATGCCAAAATATTTATCCAAAAGGTGGGGCCATCCATTATTATCTCCTAAAAGTGTTGAAAGAAAGAGAAAATATTCAGTTTTCTCAAGCATCTAGTAATCATTTTTCTGAATTATATGGAGTTTGGACCTATACCAAAGCAATACGGTCCAAGACACTAAGAGATACCATCTGAAAAGTCAGTCCCTCACAGGGCTCACTAATGTTTCTAATAAAAGTACTCGTATAAATTTATCAGTCCAACTAACTTATAGGTATCGTTTTTGAGAGGTGCGAAAAGGATGGAGCACCCGGACAACACCCAAGATATGAAGAATAATGCACAGATAGTAGGACCTGAATTCATTGCTGATGCCATAACTACCATACAACCCTAATATCTCTTGAATCATATAAAGAAACATCCATACAGCCGTGGACAAATGTATTGATACTCTTACGGCTCACTGAAAATGTGGTGTATGCCTCTTTAAGAGTGACAAAATGAAAAACAATTGTCCTGTGTATACCTGCATGCCTTTAAAAAGGAATTGAGTAAAGCAAAGCAAGTACGAAAAGTGATCAAATATTGCCTATTCTACAAAAATATTCTAATGGTCTGGACATATTTGTTGGTACCCTTAGAAAAGATCATAAATAACTGGATTCAAGTGATTTTTCAAACTAACTGTTTTCCTTGATTAGTATCCCACACGTCTCCAATCATGCAGTCAGTCATTTAGCCAACTTAAATGGAGAAAAGTCGTCACTCTGCTGTTTGGTATCATTTGGTGTCCCACACTGAACATGGACCAGAGAAAGCAAAGAGTTGTCTGAGGAGATCAGAGTGACAATTATAGACAAGCATGTTAAAGACAAAGGCTACCATCTCCAAGCAGTTTGATGTTCATGTTTAAGGTCCATGGGACTGTAGCCAACCTCTCTGGACAGGGCTGCAAGAGGAAAATTGACCCAAGAACAGGCAGAAAGTGAGAATGGTAGACAAAAAGTCAAGAACAACTTCCAAAGAGATACAAGCTGAACTCCAAGTTCAAGGTCCATCAGTGTCTGATTGCACTTTCCACCTCTTTGTTAGAGACAGTGGGTTCAATGGAAGAAGATCCAGGAGGATTCCACTGTTGAAATAAGCCAGAATGGAATTTCCTAAAATGCAAATTGACAAGTCACAATGCTTCTGGGAGAATGTCCTTTGGACTGATGATAATGGAGCTTTTTGGCATGTCATATCAGCTCTATGTCCACAGACAAAAAAAAACCAAAATATGAACACCACACTGTGAAACATGGAGGAAGCTCATTTATATTTTGGGACTGCTTTAATGCCTCTGACATGGCCTTGAGTCTGTGTAGAGAACAATGAATCCCAAGACTAACAGTTGTGTTAGTGAATTAAAGGAGTGGATGGATGAGAACTACTTGTCTTTAAACACAGATAAAACAGAGATGTGAATTGTTGGAGGGAATGACGCTGATCACAACAATATTCTGTCATCATTTAACTCAGTTGGAATCACCATTAATTTTACTGAATCAGCCCGCAATCTCAGAGTGATCTTTGACTCTAGCATGTCATTTAAAGCGCATATTACAAACATGTCCAAATCATGTTTCTTCCATCTTAAAAATGTTGGGAAATTAAGGTGCTTTCTAAATAAATAGGATTCTGAGAAATTAATTAATGCATTTATTTCTAGTAGGATTGACTACTGCAATGTGGTGTTCACTGGATGTTCAAACTGTTCTTTATACAGCCTCCAGTTAATCCATAATGCTGCTGCAAGAATTATTACAAGAACAAGAAAATAGGAACACATAACTCCAGTTCTTAAATCCTTACACTGGTACCCGGTTAAGTTTACGGCAGATTTCAAAATCCTCCTTTTAACATATAAAGCAATAAATGGCCAACGTCTGGCTTACTTGTCTGAACTTATTATGACAAACCAGAGCGCACATTAAGATCTCAAGATGCCGGTCTGCTTATGATTCCAAGGATTAATAAAATAACAATGGGAGGTCGAGCTTTTAGTTACAGGGCCTATAAACTATGTAATGGTCTGCCTGCTACAATAAAAGATGCCCCTTTGGTCTCAGCTTTCAAATCCCGGCTGAAGACTCACTACTTCAGTTTAGCACACCCTGACTAGAGCTGCTGATTAACTGTACAGACTGCATCTCTGTTGTTAGTCATTAGCACTAAAACATAAGTAACATGATAGTTATAATTCGTTACTAACGCTCACCTATTCTGTTTCTCTTCTCGGTACTCAAATGTTGCTCTTGGTGCCATGGCCCACCTGCCAAGTTGTTTTGCCTGCCTAAGGTAAAGTCATCTCTGATGGAGGATTGCAGGAATCGTGGGAAGGAGGGGTCCTTTCATCGGATTAGCACTGTTTCAGCTGTGGAATGGCTGAATGGGGGAGGCAGCTTGATGGCTGAGGTCTCCAGGACTCTAAACAAATCCAAATCATATTATGGGATATCATCTACTGTTAAATTCTACTCCATACTTGTATAATTTGTATTTTATACTGTATTGAGGATTTGTTCTGTTCTGTGTATTGTATTGTATAGATCCCCTTCTTTTTGACACTCACTGCACGCCCAGCCTACCTGGAAAGGGGTCTCTCTTTTAACTGCCTTTCCCGAGGTTTTTTCCATTTTTTCCCTAAAAGGGTTTTTTTGGCAATTTTTCCTTGTCTTCTTAGAGAGTTAAGGCCGGGGGGCTGTCAAGAGGCAGGGTCTGTTAAAGCCCATTGCGGCACTCCTTGTGTGATTTTAGGCTATACAAAAAATAAATTGTATTGTATTGTATTTTGTAACACTATTTTAAAGTGGTTCAATAGTTTTCAGTCTACTGGTAGTGTGAAGGATGTGTGTTTTTATGAAAATTTATACTAATAGCCATATAAAATACAAATAGTGCATTCATTTTTTAGGAATAGTTTTGCTACCCTTTTCTTTTTAAGTCAGTTTATTGAATTGTTGAAATGAAAACTGGTACTGTTTGGAAACATTTTTAGAAAAATGCATTTTTAGTGGTAGAGGTTATTTTAAAAATGTTATGTAGAAAAAGAAGACAAGATCAATAAACTGCATCAAATAATTATGTTTTGGCTAATTTATTCCTTATCTAGCATGAAGAATTAAGTGACCATTCATATTGTCCTTTCAAAAATCATCACATTCTCACACCACATCCATTGTAAAGAATTTTTTTTCTCTAAGATTTACTGAATATTACACTAAAAATTAACACTGGCAGTGATGTACCTCAGGAATCTATTTCTTGCTTCATTAACAAATTTAAAAATATTTGCTGTCTCTTGGCCTACGTGTACTTTGGGTGCCTTTCCTCGCTATGCCTGACGTCTCTTCACCCGGTGCTTCCTTTTTCGAGCGCGTTCCTGTAAAGCCTGCTTCTCAGACTCTGTCATGTTTGAGGCGCCTTTCTCACCCCTTGTCTGGTTTTATACATTCTGTCTTTGAAGATGACTCCTCAGCATGCGTCTTGTGGCAGATGCCTGGTCTGCATTGGGACCACTGGAACAGAGCTGGGAAGCTTATCCCTGTTGGGGCCTGTGGCCCCTGCCAGGGGGTGCCCGGGTGATTGTGAAACCCTGGATGGCAGCACTAATGCCACACTTGGAAGTGCTGCCGGAAGGAATTCCAGGGACACCCAGAGTGCTTCCGGGTGCTCATGTGGCACTTCTGCCACACCAGGAAGTGCTGCTGGAAGATCGTCACAAAGTACCTCCAGGTACTGCATAAAAGGGGCTGCCTCTCTCCAGTAGAGGAGCCGGAGTAGGGAGGAGGAAGTCGGAGCTTGTGGGGAGAGGAGTAGAGGCGGCAGAAGGATTTGAGGAGAAAGAAAGAAAGAAAGAAAAGAAGGCATTGTGGTGTTGTTGTTTGTAATAAATGTGTGTGTTTTGGACATTTGGTGTCTGTCTGTCTGTGTCCGAGGGCTGTCCTTCCACAGTCTTTACTCCTCCTTGTACGTCTCACAATCGCACTTCCTCTTTCGAATGAGTCACCAAAGCCAAACTAATCAATCAGATTACACTGAAGGACTGGACATGCAGACTTTAGTATTTTATTATATAGTAGATACGTTTGCTTTACACTTTTCTCTTTTAACAATATTCATGTGAGAAAGATGCTTGAAAGATGTTTTTTATTATATGGTGTGGCATACGACCGGGGACCTTGCCCCACCGGGACACCTGTAGAAGGGAAGGTCCAGGAGAGGGGTAATATCTTCCCCGGGGAGCAAGAGGGCAGCCCCCCTGGATTACATCAGGGCCATGGATTGGGAGCTTGGAAGCTCAACGCTGTTGGGGTCCCTGGCCACTGCCAGGGCGCGCCTGGATGATCCCGGAGTCCTGGATTGCAGCTCTTCCAATACACCAGCAAGTGCTGCCGCAACAGGAACCAAATGCACCTGCAGTGCTTCCGGGTGCCCATGCACCACTTCACTTCAGGAAGTGCTGCAGGAGGTTCATCAGGGCGCACCTGGAGCACATCCTGGTGCAACATTAAAGGGGCCGCCTCACTCCATTTGGGGAGCCGGAGTCAGGTGGCAGAGGACAGAGCTTGCTGGAGAGGAGTGAAGGTGGAAAAGGAAAAGAAAGGACTGTGAGTTTGGGCTGTTTGGTGCACTGTGCTGTGTGCTGTAGAAGAAACACAAAATAAAAGAGTGTGCCTTTGGACATTGTGTGTCTCAGTGTCTGTCTGTAGCTGGGCTGGTCTTCTACAGCGGCCATTGTATCTTGACTGTGATTGGCCCTGTTGTCATTATGGTAATAATACTCTTTTTTGGGTCCCAGTAAGGTACTTATTTTCTTTTCTTGATCCTTAGAATAAAAAGTTTAAGAGCCTCTGCACAACACCACCTCATTGTCCATTTCTATCTCATTATGACCGGTGATAGGATCACCAGTGAGATGGTCCCTATTGGCTGCACTGGTGCTGCTCCCAATATTCCTTCTCCCTCTGACGTGTTTATTTCTCTTCAGCAAACCAGGTTTTCCTGATTTATGACTCCAACCTTTTTTACATTATATCTCAAATATTTTTTTATAAATTGGCTGGTTGTGGGCTGTTCGGTAATATTTATTACCACTGTCCTTAAATTGTGTGCTTGTATTCATGTTTTTATTTAAACACTTCACTTAATCAAATTCCATTCAAGTGGCATTGTTGTGGCAATAAACTAAAGTGAAGTAAGATATTACAACAGATCAGAGGTTAATGGTACACAATTAAAAAGACATCATTTTTCACAAATAAAGCTTTACAAACCATGCTTTACAGCACTGAGACATGGTCAACTAAACTGTGATTAATTGCTACTGTCCATAGACTGCCTAATTATGAGTAACGATTACTAGAAGAGCTGGAACTGTGCTGAATCTTTCAGAAGAGATAAAATGAAGCTACGTTTAAAGACTGAAATGAAGAGAAATTGAGTGAAAATTAAATAGTAAGAGTTCAAAGGTGATAATTAGGAACAGATTAAAGCACATTTATAGATTTTTGGAATGCATCACTAAGTAGCATAAATTAGATAAATGAAGGCACACAAAGAAAACGTTTCCAAAGAAGGAGCTATTTGTCCATATCTCTGAAATTTTAATTTATTGTTAGCTTTGTCCTTTCTATAGCCTTTATAGAACACTAGAACAATCTGGAGGAGAACAGGCCATTCAGACCAGCAATGCTCACCAGTCCTATCCACTTAAATTCCCTAAAATAACAATAAGTCAAGTTCTGAAAGTCTCTGAAGTCTTAATATTTACCACACTACCTGGTCAATTATTCCAAGTGTCCATTGTTCTTTGTGTAGAGAAAAACTTCCTAATGTTTGTGTGAAAATTACCCTTAACAAGTGTCCAACTGTGTCCCCGTGTTCTTAATGAACTCATTTTAAAGTCACCGTCTCGATCCACTGGACTAATTCCCTTCATCATTTGAAACACTTCAGCCAGGTCTCCTCTTAAACTCCCTTTGCCTTAAACTGTAAAGGCTCAGCTCTTTTAATCTTTCCTCATAACTCATCCCCTGTAGCCCTGAATCAGCCGAGTTGCTCTTCTCTGGACCTTTTCTAGTGCCGTTATGTCCTTTTTGTAGCTTGAAGACCAAATCTGCACTCAGTACTCCAGATGAGGCCTCACCAGTGTGTTATAAAGCTTGAGCAGAACCTCCTGTGACTTGTACTCCACACATCAAGGCGCTATATAACCTGACATTCTGTTAGCCCTCTTAATGGCTCCTGAACACTGTCTGGCAGTTGAACATGCAGTGACGAGTCCACTACGACTCCTAAATCCTTCCCATAAGGTGATTTTCAGACCATCCATTGAATATTCAAACCTAACACTAAAGTTAAAGTTTATTAGTAGCTGGACAAAAGGGTCCAGAGTGTGAAAACTGGTTAATGACTAAACCTGCTGATGTGTTTTTTTATTTTTTTTTACTTTAATTTTGTCTATTTTTATTTTTGCTTTCAGATTTTTTTTTGTTTTCTCTTAGCAAATAAAAATGCCTGATATTGTGAAAATAACTATGAGCAAGAATAAGGAAAGTCTAAAAGAATGTGAAAAGATTTATAGAGCTGAGTTTTTAGTTTAAGCACGTTTTAAAGATAATAAAATAGCAAATTATTAAGAGAGAAAAGATGGAATTCCCTGCGGCACTGCTTCCCAAACTCAGTCCTGCGGACCCACTGTGGCTGCAGGTTTTGTTACCACCAGATTCATGGTTAGTGATAATAACTGATAATAACTTAGCTTGTTTAATTAGTGGATCTTTTTTCTCTTCTCTTTGATACTGCATTCAGAAACGCACAGCGATATAATTTATGCACTTATAAGGCAGTCAGTCATTTTCCAACCCTCTATATCCTAACACAGGGTCACGGGGGTCCGCTGGAGCCAATCCCAGCCAGCTCAGGGCGCAAGGCAGGGACAAATCCCGGGCAGGGCGCCAGCCCACCAAGCACAATTTAGGATCACCAATGCACCTAACCTGCATGTCTTTGGACTGTGGGAGGAAACCCACACAGACAGTGGGAGAACATGCAAACTCCACGCAGGGAGGACCCGGGAAGCGAACCCGGGTCTCCTTACTGTGAGGCAGCAGCGCTACCACTGCACCACCCGACTTATAACAGCAGAGTGTTGTACCGTGTTAGCCATAGATTGATACAGGAGAAAGTTGGGTGAAATGACAGCTTTTATTGGATAGCTAAATAGATTACAGGGTGGCACGGTGGCGCAGTGGTATCACTGCTGCTTCGCATTAAGGAGACCTGGGTTCATATGTTCTCCCAGTGTCTGCGTGGGTTTCCTCCCACAATCCAAAGACATGCAGGTTAGGTGTATTGGTGATTCTAAATTGTCCCTAGTGTGTGCTTGGTGTGTGTGTGTGTGTGTGTGCCCTGAGGTGGGCTGGCACCCTGCTCGGCGATTTGTTCCTGCCTTGCGCCCTGTGTTGGCTAGGATTGGCTCCAGCAGACCCCCTTGACCCAGTGTTAGAATATAGCGGGTTGGACAATGACTGACTAAATAGATTACAAATGCTGAAATAACACCTTTAGTTAGCCAATAAAAGGTGTCATTTCACCCTACTTTTGCCCGACTTATAAGACATTTTGAAATATTTATATTTTTGCTCTAGCTTTAAATGCTTACATCTCTTTAGTCATTTGCTATTATTTTTCCCTTTTTCTGTGTAGTTTGCTTCCTTTATTACATCTTAATAATGACAATTAAAAACAAGCAGAGCAGACACCGGGGCAAACAACGCGGAATAATGAAAGGCTGCAGCTCCTTCAGCGTCAGACCCCCTAGTGAGTAAATAATGGATTAAATAATCAGAACGCTTAGAAATGCAGAATGAAAATCAGGATGATAAAAAAAAATGAAAAATATTATTCCCATATAACTGGATAGTACATTTTAATTGAAATTTACCAAACTAAGTTTTGTAATTTTGACATTGTCCCCAAAAAACAGAAACTAGGAAATGTCAGCTCACTTAACTAAGCTAGGAGTCCAATTAAAAACAGACGTTGGTTGGAACAAAAACCTGCAGCCATGGGGAGGTGGGGAGGTGGGGGGTCTACAGGACTGAGTTTAGGTACCACTGCCACGGGTAATTTGGAACAAGGAGTTGTAAATAATGTATGAAAGATCATTAAGTAAAACAAAACTTAATAGCAGGTCAAGCGATGTAAATTCAATTTAAACAGGTGATGAAACGCAATGGTGTCCCCTGTCTGCACTTGTTATGTGTGCGCAGTGAGTTAAAAAACAAAACAAAACACAAAGAAATAGGCTTTAGGTGTAAACAAAAAAAAAGGATTATGTATAAACATAAGGCTGCATGTTTTTTCCCAATAGTTAATCTTTTGTCTTTGCTTGTTCTTTTTGTCTTTTAGAATTGACATTCACTGAAATCCTTGTTCTTTTGGGCTGTTGTACAGGATTGGCTTTGACTGTTTGTTTAAGAAAAATAAATTCCTGCGTCTGCAACTTTGAAATCTTTTAGTAAACTGGCCCAGCACATGCATATATATATTTTTTTCTTTTGTTCTATCTATCTGAACATTGTGAAAGAGCCATGTTTAAAGTGAATCAACAACAACAACAATTTATTTCTCGTATAGCACAAGATAACCCAAGGAATGCCTCAGTGGATTTTAATATTCCCTGTTGTTTGAGAGCCCCCTAGAGCCTCGACTCTCTATGAAGACTTCAAAAAAAACAACCCCTGGAGGGAGAAAAAGAAGAAATCTTGGGAAAGGCAATTCAGAGACAGACAGCCCC